>JADLZL010005259.1:0-49244 GCA_015844335.1 Chrysopogon serrulatus | reverse complement strand
TTAAGTTGCTACTATGAATTTTTGTTAGATAAGCTGATGCAGTCATGTAATTCGTTTGTTTAATCATACGTCTAGGATTGAGTCGGTAGGGACTGGCCGTGGTCGGAGTCGTGCCTGGCTACGACACGGTCCGGAGTCCGTCATGAGCACGCCATGGCGCGGTAGGCGCACGGGACAACCATCGCAGAAAACGGTGTTTGTACCCGTCACGGTGTGGCGTGTGGAGTCGGGACTGCGTTCCTAGGTATTCTATATATATTTGAATAGATACATGATCGGGCTGTCACGTTGGCAGTAAACTATTCCTATCTTTCTTCTAAGTTTACATCTGTTCTAAACTCGAACTCTCGCCGCGGTCACCATCATCGCTGCGCCGTCGCGTTCCAGCATCCGTTGTGGTGATCTAGCTCCAACAAGTGGTATCAGAGCCACAAGGTCGTCGGTGGGGATGTTCACGGGGTGATAGGGACCAAAGAGGAGAAGCAAAGCGATCCACATCGCCAGATCGAAGAAGCAGGAAGCGAAGAACCATCGTCCTCATGTCGAGCGGTGACAAGGAACTGATGGAACGCGCGTGGAATCAGGCCGCAGGTAATCTCGTGTGGCCGATGCTAACTCGTTCCAATTACCAAGATTGGTCAGTTCATGTGCAGTGCAACCTCGAAGCCATGTATCTATGGGATGCAGTTGAATCTGATAAGGTTGAGCGACGCCGAGATCGACTCGCCTTGGCCTTCATGATCCGTGGTGTGCCAGCAGATATGCATTCATTGTTGCTGAATAAAAGTTCAGCCAAGCAGGCCTGGGAGGCGATCAAATCGATGCGCCTAGGAGCTGAGAGGGTGAAGGAGGTGAATGCACAGAAGTTGCTAGCTGAATTCGAATCGATCTCGTTGCAAAGCGGCGAGATGATTGAAGATTTTGCAGTAAGGATTGGAAAGCTTGCTACCGATCTGAAGGGACTTGGGGAAAGCAGTGTTGATGATGCAAGTATTGTGAAGAAATTCCTTAGGGTGGTGCCATCGAGATATAATCAAGTAACAGTAACCATTGAGATGTTCTGCGATCTCAAAACTCTAACCATGGAGGAACTAGTTGGTCGTCTCCGGGCAGCTGAAGCACGGTTTGAGCCTGTGGTGGAAGAGGTGACGAATAAGGCAGGACAGCTCATGATGACTGAGGAAGAGTGGGCAGCCAAGCATAAACCAAGGATGATGGCTGATGGGTCGTCATCTATTGGTAAGGGTGGTGGTGGTAATTCCCATTATCAGAAGAAGAACAAGCAGGGAACACGTGGTGGCGGTGGTGGCAACCGTGATGCACGTGAGCCTGGAGGCAAGGATGTTAATAATTCGGGTACACCACGACGCAATGGCAGATGAACAAGTGCAAAATCTATGGCCATTGGGCGGAGAATGTAAGAAATTCCCCGAGATCGGGCGAAGCTGCACATCATGCTAATGCCGATCTTGATGCACAACCCCTCTTACGGTAGCTCAAGTCTGCAATGTGGTCGAACCACAGGTGCGGTGTAACACAACGTGTGTTTCTGAATCAAGAACAGGTCAATCCATCTAAATATGATGAGGGCTCGTGGGTTCTAGATACAGGTGCTACGAATCATATGACCGGTTGCAGATCTTCGTTGTCAAACCTTGATGAGTCCGTGCGAGGTGCAGTAAGATTCGGAGATGGGTCCAAGATTGAAATTTACGGGATCGGTGCAGTGACGATCGCAGGCAAGAATCAAGAACACAGGGTGCTCTCCGAAATCTATTATATTCCATCCTTGAAGTGTAATATCGTGAGTCTTGGACAGCTAGACGAAGGAGGGTGTCGGATAGAAATTGACAATGGTGTGATGACTGTCTTGGAGCGCCAGCAGACAGGCTGTAAGAACCGGGGTGTACTCATTCGAGCTGAGTGCAAGAACCGGTTGTATACAATGCAGGTGAAGATTACATCACCAGTGTGTCTGTTGTCAAAGATGGATTACATCTCATGGCTGTGGCATGCACGGTATGGGCACTTGAACTTCAGAGCTCTTCGTGAACTCGGAGCGAGAGGACTGGTGGAAGGGATGCCGGTGGTGAAACCTGTTGAACAGGTATGTGATGGGTGTGCACTTGGGAAGCAACATAGAGTGCCGTTTCCAAGAGCGTCAGCATATCGTGCATCACAGTGTCTGGAGATGGTCCACATAGATCTCTGTGTACAGGTCACACCACCTAATCCAGGAGGGAAACAATATTTTCTACTCATTGTTAATGACCACAGTCGGTATATGTGGGTTGAGCTGATGGCCACAAAAGATGAAGCCCTCACACACGTCAAACGATATAAGGTTGCAGCGGAGCTCGAACTGAACCTGAAAATGAAGGCTTTCAGATCAGATCGTGGTGGCGAGTTCAACTCAAGAGCGGTTGTGGACTTCTGTCAAGAATATGGCATTAAGCACAATACCACAACTGGCTACTCACCACAGCAGAATGGTGTCGTTGAAAGGCGAAATCAGACGGTGGTGGAGATGGCAAGATGCTTACACAAAGAGCATGAGAGTTCCTGCTCAGTTCTGGGGAGAAGCAGTTAAGACAGTGGTGTATCTGCTTAATCGCGCACCGACCAAAAGTCTTAATGATCAAACACCGTTTGAAGCATGGTTTGGGAGAAAGCCAGGTGTTAAGCATCTTAGAACTTTTGGGTGCAAAGCATATGTCAAACGCGTTGGTCTAGGGATCAGCAAGCTATCTGACCGATCGGTTCCAGGAGTATTCCTCGGCTATGAGCCAGGAACTAAAGGGTATAGAGTCTATGATCCCGTGAAGGATAAGCTTTTGATCAGTCGTGATGTGATTTTTGATGAAAAGGTGGTTTGGAATTGGGAGGGGAAAGAAGCAGGTTCGCTCGCCACTGGAGGTGCTGCAGTTTTACCTGGAACTTTTCAGGTGCAGTGTCTTGATGACACTGTTCATGGTCCGACAACTGGAGCTGAGGCAGATGATCCGGGTTCAGTTTCAGGCGATTGGGGACCAGAACCTGCTACACCTGCAGAACCAGCTTCACCTGCAGCTGTAATTCCAACCACGGGTGGTGTAGGATCTCCACACACACCCCCACATCAACAGATTCAGTGGGCTACCCCACCTACGCATGACAGTGATTTCTCAGAAGTTGCTCCACTCAGATACGGGAACATCCCGGATTTGCTCGAAACAATAGAAGCTATGCAGGATGTCGAATACAGTGGCATTTGCTTGGTCGCTGCAGAAGAACCGAAATCAATTGAAGAAGCGTTGTCAGAACAAAGCTGGAGAAAGGTATGGAGGAGGAGATGAAGGCAATTCATGAGAATCAGACATGGGTTTCTTGTGATCTTCCACCCAAGCAGAAGGCCATCGGCCTTAAATGGGTATTTAAAGTAAAAAAGGACCCAGAAGGTAACATTATCAAGCACAAGGCACGTCTAGTAGCAAAAGGCTATGCTCAGCGTCAGGGAATTGATTTTGATGAAGTTTATGCCCCAGTTGCTAGAATTGAGACTGTAAGAGTTTTACTTGCACTAGCAGCACATGGTGGCTGGGAAGTTCACCATATGGATGTCAAGTCAGCCTTCCTCAATGGCGATTTGACTGAAATGGTGTATGTGCAGCAGCCTCCAGGTTTCATTATTGGTGACTCAAAAAGGTGCTAAAGTTGAAAAAGGCCCTGTATGGTCTTAGACAGGCACCTCGAGCATGGAATGCTAAGCTTGACAAGGAGATGATTGCTCTAGGCTTTGTGAGGAGCAAGTTGGAACATGCTGTTTATAAAAGAAACAGTGAAAAATCCTTTCTCATTGTTGGAGTTTATGTTGATGATCTCATAATATCTGGACCTTCAGTTGAAGATATATTCAAGTGCAAGGCAGAGATGAGAAGAAAATTCAACGTGAGTGACTTGGGACTCCTCAGTTACTATCTTGGAATAGAAGTAAACAAGAAGGGGGTACAATCACTCTGAGTCAGAAGGCATATGCTCAGAAGATCTTGGAGAATGCCAACATGAAGAACTGTAATTCGTGTGATACTCCAATGGAGTGCTGACTCAAACTCAACAAATTGAAAGGTGGAGATGCCATTGATCCAACAGGATACAGGAGTCTGATCGGCAGCCTCAGATACATAGTAAACACGAGACCAGACTTGGCCTATGCCGTGGAGTGGTTATCCGATACATGGAAGCGCCAGAAGGAACACTGGGCTGCAGTCAAACGTATTCTGCGATATTTAAAAGGAACAGCAGGTTATGGCTGTGCTTATGCAAGAGGAGGGGAGCTACCACCCATGTTATTGGGCTATAGTGATAGCGACTATGCTGGTGATGTTTAGGACAGGAGAAGTACTTCTGGTGCTGTCTACTTTCTCGGCAAGAGTTTGGTGACATGGTCATCACAAAAGCAGAAAATCGTCGCATTATCGTCTTGTGAAGCTGAATACGTCGCGGCAGCAGCAGCTGCTTGCCAAGGGATCTGGCTGAGCCGACTCATATCTGATATGATGGGAACAAAAGAGGCGACAGTGAAGCTACTCATGGATAACATGTCTGCAATTGCTCTCAGCAAGAATCCAGTGCACCACGAGAGAAGTAAACATATCGACACAAAGTATCACTTTCTTCGTGAATGCATAGAGGATGGCAAGGTGGAGGTAGATTACATTGGTGCAGCAGATCAGCTGGCAGATATCTTCACGAAGTCGCTGGGAAGAGTCAAGTTCATAGAGTTGAGGAGTGCGTTAGGTGTCGTGGATGTGCATCAGGCTTAGGTGGTGATTTGTTAGATAAGCTGATGCAGTCATGTAATTCGTTTGTTTAATCATACGTCTAGGATTGAGTTGGTAGGGATCGGCCGTGGTCGGAGTCGTGCCTGGCTACGACACGGTCCGGAGTCCGTCATGAGCACGCCATGGCGCGGCGGGCGCACGGGACAACCATCGCAGAAAACGGTGTTTGTACCCGTCACGGTGTGGCGTGTGGAGTCGGGACTGCGTTCCCAGGTGTTCTATATATATTTGAATAGATACATGATCGGGCTGTCACGTTGGCAGTAAACTATTCCTATCTTTCTTCTAAGTTTACATCTGTTCTAAACTCGAGCTCTCGCCGCGGTCACCATCGTCGCTGTGCCGTCGCGTTCCAGCATCCGTTGTGGTGATCTAGCTCCAACAATTTTGCCCCTCCCAAGCAGATGAAGGTGAAAATTGCCCCTCCGCATTCCGTTATCTGACGAAACTGAATACCAGCCCGAACAAGGTTCAGAGTTGGTGCAGGCATAAGCAGCAGGTCGATCGTGACCCCTTTGGCCTTTGCAGACTTGCAGCAGACAAGCAAGAGTCCGAAGAATGGAGCAGTGTACATAACGCAGCAGCAGGTCAGCAGCACACCATGCATCAGTTTGGCCTCCGCATTGCGTGCGTTGTCTGACGAAACTGATCGAATAGATACTGTGCTGCAATTGCGAACAATGCCCAGATAATTGGCTGGGATGGAATCGATCTTCCTAGCATGATTCAGCTGAGAATAGCGTCAAGAAATTATGTGTGAGAGGACAGCATGCAGCTGTGCAAGTGCAAGTGCAAGTTGAGCGGTTGACCCTGACCATGTGTGGTCTGCTCCGCCAACACCGGCTGACCGGCCGGCCGCCGTGGCGGGGCCTCCAGGAGTTCCACCCGTACTGCGTGATGAACAGCCCCACCGCGGCGTGCTTCAGCATGGCCGCCTGCGGGCTCCCACGCGCCGTCGAGGTGGAGCTTCGGCAACGCAGCGGCGGACGCCCCCGCCCCGGCCAGGGACGTGGACGCGACGCGAGCGGCAACGGGAGGAGCAGCACAGCGAGCGAGACCGCCACGAGCACCTGGATCGCGCGGCGGCGGCACGACGCGCCGGCCCCCGACGGCCTCCGCATTGCGCGCGTGCGCTCCGGCTCCGTGGTGCCCGCGGAGGGAGCGGGCAGCAGCGGAGGCGGTCGACGAGCGAACCTAATAACATTTGACGGAAAAATACACTATTCCTGTGGGTCCTACTGGTCAGCGGAAGAAACTTAACAGATGCTGACGGAAATGGTGACGCGGAAAGTGTGGGTTTATTCTGATGGCAGCGAGGAAAGTTTGAAAATTTCGATGACAATGAGAGAATAGATAAATTTTTTAATGGCATTGAAGGAATTGGCTCAATTAAAAAGTTGCCGTGCTAAACATTTAGCAAGAAAAAAAGTTGCCAAAAGCAGGACAAAAAAAATTTAGCATGAATTTGGCATGCTAATCGTAAGATGTTGGCAAATTTTAGTAGCAGTGGCTGCTGAATTTTAGCTCGCCTGATTTTTGGCAACTAAAATTTGGCTATTTACCAAGCACGCTCGAAGTTTTCAGACTCATAGTTTAGAGCCTCGGTATTTTAAAAACCAAGAATAGTCAAATTTGTGTTTTAGATTTAGATTAGAGGGGAGGGTTGTCACGCGTTCCCTTGGTAAGTCTTGGAGCCCAGTTCCAACTAAAACAAGAGATAAATGGATGCTTGGAAAGTTGGAATCTTCTTTGGGCTTGCCTAGCCAAGCTAGCCAATTTAGCTCTCTTCGATTAGTAAGAAAATTCTCACCAGTATGAAAATCGAGGTAGAAAAAGTGCAAGATCCAAACAATCGGCTCACTTTCAATCAATTTATTGCCCACTCAGGCAACACAGTGCCTAGCAAAAGTACAAGCCCCAGACTTCTTGGTTAGGTGCTTCGGCAATTATCAATGCTTTCAACTCGCTATTTTGCAGAAGATATCACATCGTATATGCTCCACAATTTTTACTGGCCAAGTCAAGTATATCGGTACTCCCTTCAGTATCCATAAAACTTGACGTTTTTAGATAAGATTTAAGTCAAATATTGGAAACATAAACTATCAATAACTTTTAAAATATTTAGTTTAAAAAGGTGAAACTTATATGTATAGATTTACCTTGAAACCTATTTTTATAAAAAGTAATTTTATTTTTAATCTTTTATATATTTTAATAAAAAATAGATAAAGTTAAGTTTTGAAGACCGTGTCCTTATTTAAATCGTCAAGTTTTATGGGTATGGAGGGAGTATATGTCTTAGCTGAGAGACGTTGGATCCCCAAATATACTTATAGGCAATGAATGTAACAAAAACATTTGCGTGAGCAAAGGCGCATCGTATCTGCAAATATAAAGTGGATAACTCCACCCACAAAATTGTTGGCGGGGGGGAGGTCTCGCCGACAATTTGGGGATGGAAGAGTGGGGTTGGCGGAGGCTTCCCGCGTTGCGAGGGAACCTCCTGAGGAAGGCGAAGGCCGGGGACCTTCGCCCTTTAGACTTAATTGGAGGAGTTCACCTCGATTCTCGTGCAAAGCATTTAATTTTCCATTAGTATTTTCAACAACCCTTACAACAGTGAAGAGATCCTCCTTTCATAGGGGGACTCCACACCCCAATCGACATAAACGTTTACAGTTCTACCCTTCAAACCCTAGGGGCACTCTTGTAATCTGTCCACCTCAATACAACCCCTGGGCCGGGGGCATGCTGGTCTTTATCCCACCTTGCGCGGTGGGCCGGGCCACGCTCCCGATCTCGGCCCGTATCCACCTCCTGCTCTTGGGGTGGGCGGAGGCCGGAACCTCCGACACGCTGGCGTCCTCTGCGCTTCACCTCCCCACGGCTCCCCGGGCCTCCGCCGTATGCTCGCCCTCAGGCGGAGGTCTATCCGGGCTTCGCCATCGTAGCCGGCCCCGGCAGGCGAGGACCTCCGCTTGGAGCGACTGTGGGGGTGGAGGCTTTGCACCTGCACACAAGCCAAGGAACAACAAAAGTTGGGATCTCGTTAGTTAAGGGACCTTCGCCTAGGGGTGGAGGTGGGGGGACATGCTTTTTCCCCCAACAGTTTCCCCCTTGAGCACTTGGGCTAGCGCAGGTGGGTCAATGTTCTCAACACCCTCCTGTCCCTGTGGCGGAGGTCCCTTTCCCCCCTTGGCGCTCTGCGCACTGCCCACATGTCTTGTTCTTACTGGTGGGTCGTGCAGCCTGACTTGATGGGACGGTTTGTCTTCCGGCCTACGGAGGTACCCCCTGGTGCCTATATAAGGATGTCGTTGGTGGGCGTCGGCCGTACCGCTTGCTTGCTGATCGTGTAGTTTTTAGCTGTGGGTTCCAACCCTAGGCAACCTCCGCTTAGGGCCTTCTTTTCTGGGCCTTATTCCAAGCTTCTCTGTGTGAAGGCTAGTGGTTGGGCTCGCTACTTTGAGGAGTGCATGCTGGCTAGCGCGGAGGCTCAAGAACTTGGTGTGACCCTTTCTGATGTTGAAGTTTCGGTTGGTGACCTAGTACCTCCGAGTCCTTCTTTCGAGATGGCGGAGAAGGAAAAGATTACCTATGAGATCGGCCACAATCGCATGAACAAGATGATGTTGGACAACCTGGAGGTCGAAGGTTGCTTTGACAAGGGATGCTCGAAGCTTCCAGGACGCGAAACGGTACCTTCGCCTCCGAGTAAGGAGTATGGCGTCGTTTTCCGTGATTTTTTTCACTTGTGGACTTCGGTTCATTCCCTGCAACTTTCTTCATGATGTCTTGGAGGAATTCAACGTCCAAATTCATCAACTTACCCCAAACGGTATCATGGCTTTGAGCAAGTTTGCATAGGCTTACGAGTCTTATGGGGCTCCGCCTGACATCGATACCTTCTGTCAGTTCTACGAACTCCAGAAACAGCACAAGAAGCTTGAGGGTTCTATATGCCAGTATGGCAGCTGCTCTTTCTTCCCCAAGTGGAGGTAGCCAGATCCAAAGCTTGAGATTTCCTATTGCCAGAAGAACAAATGGGATAAGGACTGGACGCTTAACTGGTTCTACGTGCGGCCGCCTGGCTGTACTTGTGAGGAGGCTGATGGCAAGAAAGTTACTCGGTACCCGTTTGCCTCGTTTATGACGTCGCTCGAGCCCCGCTCAACCATCGCACCACCCTCCAAATATACTGCCTCCAGGATTGCTTGCAACAAGGCCTTCGCAATGGCATGCAGGTTTTCGGGAGGCCGTGACCTTGTTGAGGAAATGGTGGCTTCGGACTGCTGGCCCCTAGGCAAGGTTCATCGCTTGTTTCGACTTGAGAACGTTCAAGTGCCCGTCTTTGGTGGAGCTAAGGGTGTGCCCTATCCTCGCTTTAACGTCGTTAAACCAGATGACAAGAGTGATGAAGAAGTTGTTCTTGAGATTGAGCTGAAGGCCTAAGAGATTCTTGGTGAAATCATCGACAGGGAGTACGTTGCTCGTCGCATGGAGGTTGGTAACATGCCTCGTTTGAATCGCATGCTTGAAGAGATGGGGGTGAAGTATGGGGACAATCTCATGCCCGAGAAGGTTTTGATCTCTGTCCGGGAGAAGGAGGAGGCCGCTGCCACGGAGGCTGCCGGTGCTGCTTCGAAGGCTGTTGGGCGCAAGCGGCGCGGAGGTTCGGCTGTCCCTGGTGTTGGCCGCGGCAAGAGGACTCGTTCTTCTGCACGCACTGCGGAGGCCGTTGAGCATGCTGAGGGGACTAGCGATGACGCCATGTCGATACTCCGTCGGTGTCCGCTGCGGCCTCCTCGCGGCGGCTAGCCACGACGACGACGCGGAGGCTGGCTGCGGCGGTGGCCAAAAGCTGCGTCTGCGGAGGAGGCGGGGGTGGCTCGATCTTCTGCGCGTCAGCCAGTGGTGGAGAGGTTGGGGCAACGACTTCCCTGTTGCCCCTTCCTAGTGTATTTGGTGTGGACTCTGGTGACTCTCAGGCCTCCGTTGCACGCTGTCACTAGTGCCGGTGGTGAGACGGAGGTGTCCTCCGGCCGCTGTTGCCCCTTCCTAGTGTATTTGGTGTGGACTCTGGTGACTCTCAGGCCTCCATGCACGCTGTCACTAGTGCCGGTGGTGAGATGAAGGTGTCCTCCGGCCGGTATTCATCCCCTCCGCCGGAGGCTTCTGTTGCTGCGCCGCCTGGTTCTCCCCCAGCGCGTACGTCTCCTGAGGTTCCTGCTCCGGCTCCTGAAGTTCCTGCGCCGGCTCCTGCCCCTCCTGCGCTGGACGTTTCTGCTGATGTGGAGATGGGTGCAACTGCTCTTTGTAAGGATCACCCCCTTTTCCCTTTTTTGTTTTCTTGGTTCTCAATCTGACACGGTTTAGGGGATTTTGCTCAAGTGTTGGCGCGGCAGTAAGTTTGCGATGCCGGTGTTGACTTGGTGCGTGTCGGTCTTGAACGTCTTCCTTATGGTCCTCCCCCTTTGCCAGTACCTCGCTTGGACGCGATTCTGCTGATGGCGAAGGTATGGCTGGAATATTTTTCCCTCTCGCCCTTTTTGCTTGCACGTGCGCTGATAATTATTTGTCTTGTTGTCCTTGTGCGGCGATTCGATGAACACAATAAGTGGGTGGAGCTCTGCCCTCCATTCTCTGCATGAGCAGATTGGAGGTTTGACTGATTCTTCTCGATGGTTTTTTTGGCCCTTGGTTGTGGCTTACTCTTTCCTGAACTTCTTTGTTTGTTGGCAGGCGGAACCCGCAAGTACCTTGGGGAGATGGATTATTTCAAGTTGTTGCGGCTAAATCTTGAGCACCAAAGTGTGGTTGGTTCTTGCCTTCGCTTTTCCTTTTTTATCTTGCTTTCTGTTGTGGGTAGCCATTGCTTTTTCTGACTTATCTTTTCTTTAGGGCCACCATATAGCGGAGGCTATGGAAGCACGTTGTTCTCGTGAGGTCTTGTCTCGCAATGAAGCCCTTGGAGCTCTGAAGGAGGAGGTGGAGATGCTTGCTGCTGAAAAGCAATCCTTGCTTATTGACTTGGAGGATCTCCGGTCTTGGAAGAAAACTGCGGAGGATCTTGGTGCTAAGCTTGAAACTGTGGAGAAAGAGCTTGAGGGCGCTAGGGCTAGCACTTCCCTGATGGAGGAGCGTCTTAAGAAAGCCAATGACTCTAATGCGCACCTCCGGACCGAGGCTGATAGCGAAAGGCAAGCCGCTGTTGCGCTGAGGATGCAGGTTGAACTTCTCCAAAAGCGGCTGGACAGTGCGAGAGATGCCGCTGTTGCTGTTGCGGGCGCTTACTCGGACGCCTTGCGGAGGTACGGTGGAGCTACACCTCCGCTCCCAATGGACGCTACAGCTTTCACTGCGCTGCAATGGATGCGCTCCTACCTCACCCGCCTCCCTCAGTTCCTTGATGGCATGGCTGACTTCTCGGCTGTCTCTTGTGCCAAAAATTTTGTTAATGCTTTGGTGGAGGTTGGCTGTGATCACGTGCAACTCTTGAAGGGGAAGGCAACGTACACGGACCTGAAGGATGTTGCTTGGTCTGATCTCCGCGCCCCAATACGAGTTGTGCGTGATTTTATCAAGTACTGCTGGAGCCGTTTCGGTCGCAGCTATGCCCGCACTCTGGCTGAGGAGCGGAGGGCTGAGGTGTGTTGCTTACCTGATCATGCCGTTGCTTGGCTTCTTTGTTGTTACTTTGTTTTAATATGTTTCGCTTTTGTTGTGCTGCTAGGTTGAGGCTCAGCGGGTTGCAAAGGAGGCGGAGGCTCAGAAAAGGTCGCGCCTCGAGTCTTCTAAGCGCTTGGAAGAGAAACCTGACAGAGGCGCGGAGGTTGACATTTAGGCCTGGAATGAACAATGTTTAATTTGCAAACGTTGCGATGTTCATTTTTGTATATATACATTTGAGATCTTGACTAGTACTTGTGGGCATGTTGCCTCTTTTGATACTAAGTTGCCTTGCGCAGGTAGCCTTGACGGGTCCTGCGCAGGTGCAAGATGTAGTTCCACTTACTTTGATGAAAGACAGTGTTTATGTCAGCGGGCGGATGCTTAGCTGTTGGCCGGACGACAATGTCAATGCTTTGTTTGAATTTGTGATTGAGGAGCTCGAGCGGCCGCACAGCGACTTCGTGTGGTCTCTTGCTTGGCGGGGTCCTTGTACCCCGCCCTAGCTTGCCTGGTCTACGTTCGTTTGCATATTCCTTTAGTTGTGTTACAGTTTGTTGTACGTGTTTTTCGTGTTGGGATGACTATAATCTTGCGCCTTCGCGCGCATGTAGGTGCACCTTCGCGTGCTTGGTAAAATATATGATTCGAGGTGCTGCACCTTCGCGTGCTTTGTAATGTAAGATCCTTTATTTCTTTTATTTGGATGGAGATTATGTTGCTGATTTACAGGGTGTTGCACAATTGTTGTGCTTGCGCTAGTTCTAGGTTGAGCAACTTGGTGCCCTTGCACCAGGTGCTGTTGTTGGTCTGGTATATCCTGCCGGTTCTGTTGTGTTTCTTGGTCAAGTTGAGGCTGTTTAACTCATGCTTGGCCTACTTGATCTGCTCGGTGAAGGTACTGGAGTTGTTAGCTTCCTGTCCTCCCCTACCTTATTTGTGGACCTTCGCACAACATCGCGTGCTTGGTCCGCTGTATGTTGGGGTGGCGGGGGCTTCTCCTTTATCCTTATGTGCCACGCTTTCAGGGGCATTTACTTTGCTGGGAATTATTGAAGCGGAACCTTCGGCCTCGGGGGGATGTTACAAGCTTTTGCGTGGTATCCCCTTTTGGCCGAAGGTTCTAGTTCCACCCTGGCAAATTGCCCTTTTCTGGTTACAAGTTTTTGTGTGGTATCCGTACGTGTCTTTGTTGGGGGGGATACCCCTGCTTCCATTTCTCTCTCTTGATCTCTTCTTCTTTCTTTGATTGGGTCTGGCTAGTGGGGGTTGGCCTCCATCCTTTTATACTGCCGCGATTGCAAATGCCGCTTGATGGCGCGGTGGTTGCGGTTGTTGCAGTTGGTGGCCCTCCTGACACTTAATGCGTGGTTGACTGCTTTTGAATCTGATTCTGATGCGTTTTTATTATGTAAGTACGTTGGTTGGTAGGTTCGACTTAACTTGCATTTGTTGCCTTGCTAATCTGCGTACTTGTCGTAGCGCGACTTTGCACGCGGGGGTCCGTTCTTTGGATGTTCTTTACATTTAGTTTCGCCGATGTGCGCTATTGGGTGTCATTTTTAGTTTCGGCGGAGGTTTCCCAACACACCTGTCGTCGCGATCATTTTTCGTAGGTTCGGCGTCGCGTGGAGGTTGTTTTTTTTGTGTCTTTGCGTCTTTGGTGCCCGTGCATTGGTATGGTCTTTTCCAGCTTCCGTTTTTGGGCGGAGGTTCTCTCCTTTTTATTCCTGGTGCCCATACCTTGGTAGGGTCTTTTTCATGTTTTATTTTTGCACGGAGGTTCTCTCTGTTTTTTATTCCTAGTGTCCGTACCTTGGTAGGGTCTTTTCTAGGTTTTATTTTTGGGTGATGTACCCTTTAACCAGCTTTTGTTTGCCGCGGAGGTCCGTTCAGGTGTGCTTGCCTTGCTAGCACTACCTGGGAGGTCCTCTTGTTCGCTTTGTCGCTTTGTCGAATGTCTGTAGCCTCGTTGCCGGCTGCTTTTTGACCTTTTTGTAGCTTGTGCTTGTTTATAGTTTTTAGGGGATCCTCTTTATATCTTTCAGAGGTTGATTACAAGGATTCTGCCTCATTAAAAACCTCACCTCCGCAATGGAGTCCCCGTGTGAGAAAAAGAGTGCAGTCCTGTTTTTTGTTACAAAGTGCAAAATGTAGAGAAAATGGGAAAAGAAAATGTGGACTACGCTCTAGGGTGAGGATGCCTGTGCTTATATTTCTGTGGAGGTCCTCTTACATTAGATATAGTACTTCTTGAGATTGTTAGCATTCCAGGTGTGTGTTGAGAGGTGACCTTCGCCATCTTCTAGCTTGAATGCTCCTTCCTTCGCTGCTGCTTTGGCTATGTACGGTCCTTCCCACTTTGACTGCAACTTGCCAACCATACCTGCATTTGGCTTTCTTCTCAGCACTAGGTCCCCATCTTTGATGATTCTTCTGGTTATATTTTTGTCTCTCCATGTCTTTGTTTGGTCTTGGTATTTTAGGATGTTTTCAAGAGCTTGTAGCATGTCTTGCTTTATTCCTTCCTTGCAACATGCTTCATCTTCTAGGGCGTTGTTGCTGGTTGTGCGAAGGTTTTGGTGTTTGATTTCTTTAGGCATCATTGCCTCTTCTCCGTACATGAGTTTGAATGGGGTGTAGCATGTGGCCCTTGTGGTGGTCGTGTTGTGGGACCACACAACTCTTGGTAATTCCTCTGCCCACTTTCCTTTGCGCAGGTTGAATAGAGTTTTGGAGATGGTTGACAAGATTTCACGGTTTGCTCTTTCCACTGCTCCGTTGGACTCTGGGTGGTATACTGATGCGAAGGCTAATGATGTGCCTATCGTCTTGCAGTACTCTTTGAATTTTTCTGAGTCGAACTGCTTTTCATTGTCTACCGTCAAGGTCCTTGGGACCCTAAATCTGCAGATTATATTTTGCCAGAAGAACTTTTTGACAGCTTCGGATGTTATGGACGTCAAGGGTTTAGCTTCTATCCATCTTGTGAAGTACTCCACGGCTACCACCGTGAATTTGTGTCCCCCATGTGCCGTTGGTAGTGGTCCTACCAAGTCCATGCCCTATCTTTGTAGTGGCCACTGGGGGTATTGGTTGTAGTTCTAATGGAGGTGCTGACTGCTTGGTGGAGTATAGTTGGCAAGCTTCGCACGTTTTGACTAGTTCATATGCATCTCTTGCGTGGGTCGGCCAATAGAACCCCTGTCTTAGGACCTTCGCTGAGAGCGCTCTTGGCCCTATGTGCGATCCGCAGGCTCCTGCATGTACTTCTTTTAGTAATTCAATACCTTCGCTTCTTGCTATGCATTTTAGCAGGGGCTGGACTACACCCTTCTTGAACAGGATGCTGTCTATCATCGTGTAAGTCCTTGCTCTGTGCCTCATCCTTTCTTGTTCTGCCCTTGATTGTGGCCTGAAAGTTCCCCTCAGCATCTGGATTATGTCTGTCCTCTAATCTCTCTCTGTTGTCTCCAGGACTTGCTTTGCTTTTTTTGGCCCAGCGGAGGTTGCCGGCTTATCTATTTGTTCATAGAATGTGCCTTCAGGTAGCTCCCAGTTGTTGGTTGCTGCCTTCGCTAGTTCATCTGCTTCCATGTTCTCCCCCCTAAGGATGTGCTTGAGGGTGAACCCTAGAACCTTTTTTCTAGTCTCCTCACGTACTCCAAGTATTTGGTGAGTTCTGGCTCTCTAGCTCTGTATTCTTTCTCCACTTGGCCTGCGACTACCATTGAGTCTGTCTTGATTAGTAGTCTTTGGATTCCCATAGCCTTCGCCTTATTGAGTCCTAAGATGAGTGCTTCATACTCAGCTATGTTGTTCATTGCTTTGAAAGTCAGCCTTGCAGCATATTTTGTCTTTGTTCCGGCTGGGGAGATTAGCACCGCGGCTGCTCCGGTGCCGCTACACCCCCACGCTCCATCTGTGAGCAGCACCCAGGTTTGTTCTTGCTCTTTGTGTTGCCTTTGCGGCGAAGGTGTCCAATCTGCCACAAAGTCTGCCAGTGACTGGGATTTGATTGCTGTTCGCGACACATATGTAATGTAATATTGTGACAGTTCTGTGGCCCACTTTCCTATTCTTCCGGAGGCTTCTTTGTTATTCAGGATTTCTCCCAGCGGTTGTGAAGAAGGTACAACGATTTCATACGCTTGGAAGTAATGCTTGAGTTTTCTTGATGCTGTTAAAATGGCATATGCCAACTTCTCTACCTGCGTGTAGTTTAGCTTTGCTGCCGCTAGTAGGGATGAAAACGGTACGGATATTTTCTGATCGTATTCGAGACCGAATTCGTTTAGAGAGATTTTTGTCCGTTTGTATCCGAGTCCGGACATTCAACATCCGGTACCGTATCCGTATCCGAATACTCAAATTGCATATTTATGATGTCGATATCCAATCGTATCCTATCCGGCATGATTGATACTATCCGTATTCGAATCTGATTCCGGACAAAAATATAAAAACAAATGTGGTATGAGTAATATCCGTCCGTATCCGATCCGTTTTCATCCATAGCCGCTAGGGCTTCAGAGATGTAGTAGACTGGGCTCTGCTCTTTTTGACCTCCGCTTTCGGTTTCCTGGACTAGCACCACGCTGACTGCATGTTCTGAGGCTGCTATGTACAGTAGTAGTGTGGCATCCGGCTCTGGGACTGTCACTTTCAGGCGATTTGCCAAATATTCGTTTAGCTGGCCGAAGGCCTGAGATTGTTCTTGCCCCACTCTATTTTGTCGGAGGTCTTGAGTGCTTTGAAGAACGGCAGGCTTCTTTCTGCCGACTTGGAGATGAATCTGTTCAACGCAGCTATTCTTCCTGTCAGCTTTTGAACTTCTCTTTTTGTGGTTGGTTCTGTCATTGCGAGTATTGCGTTTGTTTTTTTTGGGTTTACTGCGATATCCTCCGGTCCTATGATGCATCCCAGTATTTTAGCTGTGCTAACCGCAAAGACACATTTCTCTAGGTTTAGTTTCATGCCTGCGCTGCAGAGGTTTGCGAAGGTTTCTGCCAAGTCTTTGATGTGGTCTTCTTTCTTTGCGCTAATGACTATGATGTCGTCGACATATGCAATGACATTTCTCTGAAACTGGCTCCCTAGTACCTTGCTTGTCATCCTTGCAAAGGTTGATCCTGCATTCTTCAGGCTTTCAGGCATTCTCAAGAAGCAGTATGTGCCAAACGACGTTGTGAAACTTGTCTTTTCTTCATCCTCTTTGCTGAGCCAAATCTAGTGGTACCCTGAGAAGCAATCTAGCAGGGAGAACCTTTTGCACCTCGCTGCTTTGTCCAGGGAAGTGTCTATCCTAGGTAGCTGGAATACATCCTTTCTGCAAGCTTTGTTCAAGTCTGTGAAATCTATGCACATTCTCATTTTGCCATTACTCTTCAGCACTAGACTACATTTGCTAGCCAATCGGAGTACTTGACTTCTCTTATAACCTTCGCATCTAAAAGTCTTTGCACCTCCGCTTTTGCGGATATGATCCTGTCCTCCGACATCTTTTTTGCTTTTGCTTTCTCGGACGGGCGCCTGGATTGATGTCCAGGTGGTATTGTATTATGTCTTTGCCAACACCTCTGAGGTCCTCCGCAGACCATGTGAAGGTATCTTTGTTCTCTCTGAGGGCTACTAGCAGCTCCTTCTCCTCTTCTTCCATTAGGATTGACGCTATGGTTATCTTTCTGTCTGGCTTGGATTGCTCTAGGCATACCAACTTTGTTGTTTTTTCATCTTTTTTCCCTCCTTTGAAGTTTGTTTTGCCTTTGGGCATATCCGGAGGTTCCTGTTCCGCTTTTACCTCTGAGTCCACAGAATTTATGTTTCTGCTGGAGCTGTGTATTGTTCTCTCTATATTTCTTGCCTCCTTTTGGCTTCCATAGACCGTGATCACCCCGTGGAGTGCTGGAAGTTTCATGCACAATTAGCCCATGTGAATTGCCGCTCCAAACTTGTTTGTGAATCCTCTGCCTAGTATGGCGTTGTAGGGGTAGTTGAGGTCGACGACATCGAAGGTTACATACTCTGTTCTTGCGTTGGTCTGATTCCCGAATGACACAGGGAGTGCAATCTTGCCTAGTGCTTCCACTTTACGTCCTCCGAAGCCGACGAGGTGTGATTCTGAGGGTTGTAACTGATTTCTTCCTAGTTGCATTTTGTCGAAGGTGCTCGCAAACAGTATGTCTGCGGAGCTTCTCGAGGCTACCAGAATTCTCTTTATTTCACATGCCGCTATCACTATTGCGCCAGTATGGGGGTAGCTTTCCAATTTTAGGTCTTGCTCGCTAAAAGTTAGCGGCACCCTAGACCATTCTGTTGCTTTAATCTGCCCTTGCACTGCTATGTTATTCAGCATGCGGAGGTGATTTTTCTTTTGCTTCTTGCTTTAAAATTCCATTGCTGAGCCTCTGCTAATCGATAATATCATTCCGATGGTTGGTAACGGGTGGTGGGGGTTGTGCTGGTTTTCTTGGCTTGGCTCTTGCTTGGGTGCTGTTGACTGCTGCAAGTGTGTTTGCTGTGGCGGAGGTGGTGGCAGTGCCTCAAACGTTCTGCTTGGTGTTTGATTGTCCAGGTAAGTTATGTTTGGGGGCTTTGGGTTATTGTACGCGAAGGCTTGCTCCGCTCTGTATTGGCTGGGGTGTGCGGTGGTTCCTGTTTGCTGCGTAACCGGGCGCCATGCTGGTAGTTGGCTTGGGAAATATGTTGCTGCCAGGGTTGACGGATGTATTTGAGTGCTGTTCAGGGCTGGGTATACCGGGCAATATTGAGTCTGCCACTGCGTCGCGGTGGTATGGTTCACCTCCCTGGGTTGCTGATACGGTGCCACCTCCGCCTCTTTTCTCTTCTTCATTCTTTCCTAGGTTTCTTTTGCTTCCGGGCAGTCCCTTGTTACATGACCCTTGTCTTCGCTATGAAAGAAACAGTATGGTTTCTTCCTGCTATTGCCTGAGTTGCTGCTCCAGCTTTTCCCTGCTGCCTGCTTGGCTTGCCCCGCTTGGTTTTTGGGTGGATGCCCCGTGCCTGGCATGCCTGTTTGCTGACTTTGGGGTGTTCGCTGGTCTACGTTCATCACCTGCTTGTTGTGCTGATGTTGTTGCCTGTTTGTATTTTGGGCCTGCTTACACTGGTTTTGCTCTTCGACTCGCTTTTGGAGGTCATTGTCTGATTTGCAGTATTTTTTGAATTCAGAGTATAGCTGCTCCATTGATTCTGGCTTTTCTCTTGCCAGGTGCACCGCGAAGGGCCCGATTTTCAGTCCTTTGACTGCTGCTTCTATTGCCACTTCTTCTGGGACGTTAGGTGCCTTCGCCTTTAGTTGTATAAACCGTTGATAGTATTCTCTTAGGGATTCTTCCTTTTACTGCTTGCAGTGGAATAAGTCTGAGGCTGTCAGTGATTCGCTGGAGAATCCTTTGAAGTTGGTCTTGATCTTGTCGCGCAGGTTCTCCCATGAGTAGATTGAGCCTGGCTTAAGCATGGAATACCAGGCTAGCGCATCTCCTTCAGCTGCGATAACGAATGACTTTGCAAGGACTGCGTCGTTTCCTCCCGCGGAGGCTACAGCCGCTTCAAAGCTCATGATGAACTGCCTGGGATCTGTCTTTCCGCTGAATTTTATTAGTGCGATTGGTTTGTAGCCCACCGGCTAGATTGCAGACTGTAACCCTTCTGATAGTGGGGATTTCGAATCAACCGTTCGAGGTAGGGCTGAGGCGTAGGTGGCGAAGGCTGGCAGCTGAACGGACGTGCCTGGTTGGGGTTGGGCTGAAGCAAAGGTTGCGAAGGCTGGCAATTGGGCGGTTGCGCCTGGCTGTGGTTGTGCAGTCAGCATGCTTTGTATTTCTGCCTGTAGTATTGCCATTTGCTGTTTTGCCTCCACAACAGCTTGTGACATTTGCATTGCTCTCTGGCTTGCAGCGAAGGCTGCTGCCACTCTGTCTCTTTCCGCCTGTAGAGCTTGTAGCTGGGCTTGCACTTGCTGCAGTTCTTCTTCCAGCGTTCCCGCGGCCGGCTCCGGCTGGGGGGGCCGTCACAGGTTCCTCGTGGTCTTGCAGGGGCATAGCACCAGCGTCATTTCCGTCACCCTGCTCTGGTTCCGGCGTCGGAGGTTCAGCATAGGTGCTGCGCACTATACGCCTTGGTCTTCCGCGCGCGGCTCCTCCGCGCGCCGCCCCTCTGGCGGTGGTCTTTTTCCTTGGTGGCATGTTTGGGTATTTTTCGGCTAACCGCGGTGGGCGCCAATGTTGGCGGGGGAGGTCTCGCCGACAATTTGGGGATGGAAGAGTGGGGATGGCGGAGGCTTCCCGCGTTGCAGGGAACCTCTTGAGGAAGGCGAAGGCCGGGGACCTTCGCCCTTTAGACTTAATTGGAGGAGTTCACCTCGATTCTCATGCAAAGCATTTAATTTTCCATTAATATTTTCAACAACCCTTACAACAGTGAAGAGATCCTCCTTTTATAGGAGGACTCCACACCCCACTCACACAAACGTTTACAGTTCTACCCTTCAAACCCTAGGGTCACTCTTGTAATCTGTCCACCTCAATACAACCCCAGGGCCGGGGGCATGCTGGTCTTTATCCCGCCTTGCGCGGTGGGCCGGGCCACGCTCCTGATCTCGGCCCGTATCCACCTCCTGCTCTTGGGCCGTCGGCGGAGGCCGGAACCTCCGGCACGCGGCGTCCTCTGCGCTTCACCTCTCCACGGCTCCCCGGGCCTCCGCCGTATGCTGCTCGCCCCCTCAGGGGAGGTCTATTCGGCCATGCCATCATAGCCGTCCCCTAGGCGAGGACCTCCGCTTGGAGCGATCTGGGGGGCGGAGGCTTTGCACCTGCACACAAGCCAAGGAACAACAAAAGTTGGGATCTCGTTAGTTAAGGGACCTTCGCCTAGGGGCGGAGGTGGGGACATGGTTTTTCCCCCAACAAAAATATTTGTATTTGTAGTTTTTCTACTAAAAATATAAGAACAATCAAACCACTTTATATAAAGATAAAATATTTTTCCCTCACTACACGCCATGCGACACGACACCCATGCGACACGACACCTTTTTTTTCCCTATTGATGAAGGTGCATAAAAGCATAGGGCAACAAATTATCGCACGTGCAAAACAATTTCCAATGGCAGTCTATATATTTTTTTTCGCGAGCGGGTTCGTACCCGTATTTCATTAAGTAGAAGAGAGTTTGTTACAAGCATGCGCCGGCCATGCGGCACATGTTAACGATTGCGAGCTGCAACACTAACATCCACCACAACGGACGTCACACGACAAAATCAACTAAAGAACTATACGTCCCTAGGCTGAGCGACGGCGACACCGAGCAGGTGCTCAGGCAACAAAGCTAACAAAGAAGCAAGCGAAGAGAAACCCGCCGACAACCAGACATTCCCCTCGTCAACCGCTGCCCTGACCACCTCGATGATGGTGCTCCGCACCCCCCTGAAGACGCGGCAATTGCGCTTCTTCCAAATCGTCCAAGCGACGAGCAGCACCAGGGAATCGAACGCCGCCGCTGTTATTCTGTCCAGGCGTTTTCTCATTTGCAACCACCATACAGCGAGCTCATCCCGTGACTCTGGTAAGAGCGATTCGAGGCCCAGCGCGCTTAGCAAGGCGAACCAGACTTGGCGCGCATAAACGCAGCCAAGGAGCATGTGGCTGACCGACTCAAGCTCCTGATCGCAGAACGTGCAAACCCCGGAGTCCTGCAAGCCGTGTCGCCAACGCCTCTCCGCGATCCATAGCCTCCTGTGAAGAGCTAGCCAGAAGAACATCTTGACCTTAGGGGGGCCTTGACGCGCCAGAGCTTCTTTGCGCCCAGCAACTCAGTTGAGCCGGCGAAGAAAGAACGGCAAGTCGAAGACGCCGAGTAGGCACCATCCTGGGACCATTTCCACACGAAACTGTCCGGCTGCGACTGATCGAGCACAACGCCTTCAACGGCCTCCCACACACGAATGTATTCGACGAGTACCTGCGTTGTACGATGTCGCGCACCCAACGCCTATTGAGCAAGGCGTCCTTGACGGTGCGTGCCTTACCTGATCTGGACACCGCCTTGAAGAGGAACGAAGCTGATTCCGACAGCGGCTGCTCCAGCCAGTGGTCAGTCCAGAAGAGAGCACTCGCGCCATCTCCCACACGAACGGAAACAGAGGCAGCGAACATAGCTGCAATGGCCGGCTTCTGCTTTGCCGGTAGTCTAGACCAAGTCTTCGACGGGTCAGTGCGGCGAAGCCACTCCCACCTCAGACGCAAGGCATAGCCAAAGAATCTAAGATCGAGTACCGCAAGGCCACCGTTGGCCACCGGGCTGCACACGATCGGCCAAGCTACCCTGCACTTCCCAGGCGCGACAGACTCGACACCTGCCCAGAGAAACGCTCGCCTTCGTTTGTCGATTTGGCGCAGCGCCCAGGTGGACAAGCAGGAACGATCGAGATATGGACAGGGATTGCTGACAGTGTCACCTTTGTCAGCACCGTTCGCCCGGCCAAGGTGAGCAGGCCGGAATGGCAGTCTATATAACAACCACAAATAATTGATTTTAACCGCGAGTAAAAATCACCATCAACTAAAAATTGATTTTGACCCCTAGTAAAAATAAATTGTGTATTCGCGTGACTTCCAATCCAAAGAACAAGATATTATATGTGGAAGTCACGAATTAAAGCGGCAAAGCTGCTTGTCTAATAAACTAACAGTCCTCGGTCCTCGTATCCTCATCCATTTCAATGTGTAAGCTGTTTTAGTTTTTCAAAAATATACATCCATTTCAATGTGTAAGCTGATTTAGCTTTTCAAAAATATACAGTTTTCAATATCTCTACAAATCTCTACAAATAAAAAGAGTAAAAGTATGAGATTTT
Source organism: Chrysopogon serrulatus (assembly GCA_015844335.1). Classification (NCBI taxonomy): domain Eukaryota; kingdom Viridiplantae; phylum Streptophyta; class Magnoliopsida; order Poales; family Poaceae; genus Chrysopogon; species Chrysopogon serrulatus. The sequence continues at coordinate 26,873 of JADLZL010005259.1, read as the reverse complement.
TCTTCGTGCGGTAATCACCCCTGCCCCGACGTCGTTCTGCCACCTGCAAAAGGAAAGAAAAAAAAAACGCCTCACCGCGCTACGGTTCTGTGCAATCACTGGTTTTAGAAAATAGGAAAGCAGAGGAAATCACGCACTTGTCGCTCGCTCGCTTCCCCGGCGTGCAATTTTTTCCCTTCACCCGCCCGCGCTACAGTGGACCCGGCCCCAACGCGACGATGCCGCGCGCGATGATCCCGGCCAAAGAAGGCAATAGAAATCGCGTCCCCCGTCAATCGTGCATCGATCTCGGCTAAAAAAGGCAACAACAATCAATCGCCAAGTCCTTCCTTGCATATCCCACGGAGATGATCGTCCACCCGGCCGGATCCTCCATCACACGAGGACGAGGGCTAGGGAGAGCAGCCACAAAGAGGCGCGTCGAAGGAGTCGTTGTCCTGCTTGAGCGTCGTCACCGCGACGTCGCCCTCAGCGGCCGGCAAGTGCATGCCAGCGGCCATCAACATCTACATGCCCATCTTGGACCTGCACCCGGAGCTGTGGGATGACGACGTGCGGGATTTCGCGACCCAAGGCGGTACACCGGACGTGCGGGCACACCAGCAGCCGCACCGTGTACCTCCCTTCCGGTGCCGGCGCGAGCACCCTACCTCGGAGGCCTCCGTGATGGCAGAGCTCAAGGTCCTGCTGGCGTTCGTGCTATCCAGAACTCAGGGTAGTGTTGCCCGGCCTACAAGCACTCATCGGTGCTCGGTGCTCACAGGTTATCTGGAGACGGAGTACGGCCCCGCTCTTCGGACTGTGAGGCAACCCCGCATCAGGAATGCTAGCTCGGACTCATTTTCCACGACTGCTTCGTCAATCATCAGGGTACGTACACATGCCAGGGCCGCCGTCGACGAAGACCAACAGGCAACAGTGCCTCATGCAACAAGGTTGGCTGCGCTGACATCCTTGACATCTCCCCCACGAAGTCATCTTCTATCTACTTCTAACCTATCCAAGTTGCAGATTGCAACTAACTACATACAATTCTCTGGACGTTGATTTGGCAGCATGTGACTTAACAAACAAGAAAAAAGATAAGTGTAGATCGAAGTCTTCACACTTGGCTATAAATATGCTGATCTTGATCTCACCTTGCCACCTTGGTCCGAGATTATTATTACACATGTATTATGGATCCAATTTAATTTTGCACTACCAAACGGTAAGATGGCTTGTTTCAGCAAGAATATATCTCATAGATTTTACTGCTACCGATTGCCAGGTGTTGACCGGAGTTCTGCAGTACCAGGCCTGATGCATCTCTAATCTTCTCGAGGTTTTTCCTCACACACATACCATTGCTTACACAAATTCACACGTCGGGTCAATCAGTTTGCTCCAAGTCTAACTCTTTGTTTCTTCATCAGGGATAGAGTGGGCAATTTCATAAATATCTGTCTATTTGGGCATGGAGACACTAAGATCATAAAGTATAGTACAACAATGCTCTTAGCTTATTATTACTCTGAACAAAATCTGACAACACCTTCAGTCTGCTTTCAACAAATATAATATTAGCACACTCAGTGCAGCAGCTTGCAATATACTCCCTCCTAGGGGTTAGGGCAGGTCAAATTCGTTTTAACTCTGACCATGTTTATAGTGAATAGTAGTAACACTTATGTCTTAATAACTAACTTTACTAGAAATATATTTTATAATCAATATAATGATACTTATCCCTTCTATATCTGTGCATGACGAAGCGCTCGTGCAATCCCGTGCACACCATTCATTGCTGTTTCACTCTACAATTTTGATGCAATAGCCTATTTACTGTCCCAAACAAATGTGCAGTAGTCTAGACTTTAGAGTTCATATTATGTTTGGTCTGAATTCAAAACGGTTCCTTATTAATTAGATCAGTTTGACAGTCAAAACTGAATTATTTCAATGCTGATTTTCTATTTAGTCATTGGATTCAGTTTGAATTGCTAGCCTCCAAAAGCATCTGGATTCAATTTAAGTTGCTGGCCTACAAAAGCATATATGGAAAATATGCTCTCTTTTACATTTTTCTTTGTTATATAAGTCCTTTTCTATTATAATAAAATATTCTTGTTGATATTTTTTTGTCATTACCTAATTTATCCAGCACTTAGACCTGTTTTTTTGTCATTACCTAATTTATCCAGCACTTAAACCTACTGATTCAAGGAGACTAAGGAACGTATATCAATATATGTTTTTTTTTTTTATGCAATGAGCAAGATGTCTATGATGGTGAACTGTACAAGTGAAAACAGTTGATAGGGCATCAGAAGTAAATGCTTGATGAGATAGAGGGTTCGTCGTGCTGATCATAACCCTTAGGGATCTTGTGGACCTTGAATTAAGAACGTTGCATATAGTTTGCAGGAATGTAGCCATAATGCCTTTATGTTCCAGTGAGAAACTTGGATTAAGCATTCGTTTGCCAAAAAGAAACTAAGGATATAGGACCTTCGATCACGTTGTGATCTCCGTGACTGTTAATTTCACACCCTTTGTTTTATTAAATGTCATTTTAACGTCGGTATTTAATTTCACAGTATTGTTATACTAGCTACTATGCGATTAGTGTATTTTTAGTATAAAAATTTAGATGTCCCGTAGCAACGCACGGGCACGCTGCCTAGTATATGTAGACAATATATAACGTCTGGATGCATAACAATCAAAACAGCTTATAATTTGAAATTGGCAGAGTATAAGAAGATTCACGTGCAGAATAGCTGGCTCAAAAGCGCCTCCTGCTTTTGCACCATATATAATTACAGTATATATATTAATGCGCAAAGAAAGGTTTACTTGAGGTCGAGGAGGTAGCTAGCAGCGAACAAGCCGACTGCAACTCCGAGGCTCCTCCAAACTGTAAGCACAACCCAGTGCCAGCGGCAATAGTGGCACATCTGCCAGTGCCAGGCATACCTGCAGCATCTGAATCAACGCCGGATCCGCTTCTAGAGCTTGTTTTGTCAACTTTCCTGAAGTACACAAGAGGACGACGAATTGAACCGTAGCCGATCAACGTTGGGAGCCTCGTCAGACCCACCAGTGACTTACTGCAACCATGCTCTACAGTACATGTTAAAGTCATAAAATTTGCTGTTCGACAGCTTTTTATGTGCACTACTATTTATCCAAGTTAAATCCATGCTTAAGTTGTTAAATAATAAGTGGAGCGACATTTATCCAAAATTTGTGAAACCACTTTTGCTGCCTTTGTCTAGCTGAGAGCTGGCTAACAAAAATATTAAACCTGCTGTTAAATGACATATTTTACTGATTAGTCAGATTCAACGATGACAAATACATATTTTCTATTTTCTAAAAAAAGGAGTCTTTGCCTCTATACTATAATCTGCTTAGAACATCAATAAACCATTTGCAATTCATCTTCATGTCATTTCGATGAACAACATAAAAAAGATAACTATATGACATCGAATAAAAATAAGTTAGCTGCAAATATTAATTTCTCAGTGCATAACACGATAATTTTTTTTACTTTATCTTCAACTAATCCATATAAGGGAATATAGCTAGCTACAAATATTAATTTCTCAATGCATAACATGGTAAATTTTTACTTTATCTTCAACTACTCCATATAAAGGGAATATAGCTCTATGCTCAAAATCACTAGGAACTAGGATCATATGCATAATAATACCAAATAAACGCTCACTCTGAAGGTATAATCCTTCAAAAAGTTCTACTTCTAAAGCAAATGATCAAATTGAGGGAGCCTCGAGCCAAAAGAAATATACAAGTTTGTATGCTATAAATGTATTAAAAAAATTGTATTAAAAAATTTCAAATGACAATGAACATATCAGAAAAGCCGAACATGTATTAATATTATCATATTTCTCTCGCTAAAGCCACATACTTAATATTCTCAAATTACACAATATAATACGAAAGACAAGACTGTCAACATATATAAGGAGGAAAATAAATAAATACCCACTGTATGTATATAGTTCGGTATTTTAGGCCACGACGGGCTGCAAAGCCGTGCGGTCTTTCTAGTGACAAGCTAAAGACAACCAAGATGACCACTACGATGACAACCGCTACAACAAAGAAAGCAAGCAACGAGGAGAACGACGAATTGAAGCTTTGTCCCTAGCTTTCCTGAAGGACGCACGAGGAGGACGATGTTGGGAGACTCGTCAGACCCACCAGTGAGCACCTCATGCTGCAATCTGACAAATTGACTCGCTGTGGCTTTGCCTCGGCACCAGCCACCAGTGAGCTAGCTGATAGCAGGCACGAGCAAGAAGCCAGACCCTCCCTAGCTATAAAAGACTTGCCTCGTGGTATGGTACGGTACGTGAATGAAGCTCAGCTCCTCCCGCTCACGGCAGCAAGAACAATCAGTCTTCCATTCATATCTCAACCATACAGCAATCATCAGCAGGTCCATCTCTGATCTACGTACGTCTGGAATTCAATTTCCAGGCCTGCTGATCCCATCAGGCGCCATCCCTGCAGGGAAACGATGGTAAATATAATAAGGCCCTCTTATCTCCAAGCCATTTCTTGATAAGGTCCATATAAACTATGATTTGGTCACACACATTAAAGTTGAAATGTGTCACCTTAGCTGGTTTCTGTCCTAAATTGTCATGCATATTCCAGCAGTGTTTCGGGCTGTGGAGTATCTGTGTGCCTCTCTAGGCCTCCTGTCTTTGATGACATGGCTAGTGCCTGTATTTAGACATACTCTCTTTTCTATCTTAACTAATTGGAAGACAGAGTTCTTACCGTCTTCCTTCGATTTTTTAAAAAGCTCTGTTTAATTTAGTCCTTGAACTCAAAAGCTTGAAGATTGAACCTTCTGAGAAAAAAAAAAAAGGTTTAGCAAGCTCATTCTCTTCAACCAAATTTTTGTGCTTGGATTGGGCCTTTTATACTCTAAAAAAAATCCTGAAAAATCAAACTGCTCTGAAGAGCTAGGAGACTGATACTCCATAGTCTACATGCATCTCATATACACTATATATAAGTATATAACTAATGTGATCCAGTGCATGTTTTCAGAATTTCTCTTCCTAGAGATTATTAAGGAATTATACTAGTCACTACTAATAATTATATTTGATAATAAAAGAAAAACTAGAGTACACAGATATGAGACATAGTTTGTAATGTAATCTGTTTCCATTTTACATATTAAATTCACTATTACCAGGGGCGTTGCGAGGGATCGTCTGACTTTTGGTAAGGATTAAGAAGCCAATCAATGGAGTTCAACGAGAAATCTAGTTCTAATTTTGAGGATTTCCAAAGCAACATCTCGGCTACTTCTGGGTTCAATGCCTTCGCTGATCCAGCTGATGAGTCAAATGATCTGGAGTTATTTTTCCACCAACCAAGATCCATGCATCATTATCCTCCTGTATCAAATACTTTTAGCGATAGTGACCATATCACATTGAGCACCTCCTATTCGAGTACAACCTACGGTCCTCAATTCTGCAACCTAAGTAGCAATTCGGCACCAGATTGGTATGGAGCCAGCGTGGCAGACTCTTCTATTAACAGTTCGATCAACTCAGATATAACCATCAACTACTTAAACAAGCTGTTGATGGACGAGGACAATGATGACTAGGTAAAATTACATCATGGAGAGTACGCCCTTAGAGCTATGGAAGAGCCTTTCTATAGAATTCTTGGACAAAATAATCCAGTTTATCCTGAGTCACCCTCACTTTGTAGCTGCAGTCATCTGAATAACCTCGATGACAGCATCAGGAAGTCTTCAGGGCAGTCATGCAGCAGCTGCTCTGTTTCTATTGACTCAAGTAATGATCACTCTAATCACAACTTGCAAGCTTTTGAAGCTCCATGGAGTCTGTCTGACATAGTCAAAGAGACAAAACATTTCACTCAAGGTACACCAAAGATGCAGCTTGGTGTGAAAATTGCTGACCTTTCAATTGCTGAAAAGCGTAGCCGAGATAATCAATCACTTGAGGTAAATGTGGCAGATATGCGGCATGCATCATCTGAGATTCACAGTGGAAATTACTCACGTACGGAAGATTCTTATTTGTTAGAAGCAAGGAGTAGCAAGCAGTTTGCCTTTTCATTCAATGGGCCAACCCGAGATGAGATGCTTGATAGGGTTCTACTCTTCTCTGAGCATAAACCTACGGATGAAGCTATTATATTGCAAGAAATGATGACAAACAAATCAACCGGACATTCACAGAATGAACAAGGAAGAACATCAGCTCGGCGGAAGACAAGAGGTAAGAAGCAACAGAAGAAAGAGGTTGTGGATCTAAGAACCATTCTTATCCACTGTGCGCAAGCAGTATCTGTGAATAACCATACCTTAGCAAGCGACATGCTAAACATAATAAGGCAACATTCCTCAATAAATGGGGATGATACCCAGAGGCTAGCATTTTGTCTAGTGGACTGCCTTGAGGCACGATTAGCTGGAACTGGGAGTCAGTTATACCACAACGTGATCGCTAAAAGCAGCAATCTTGCAAGCATTCTCAAGGTATTCCAATTGTCTTTAGCGGTAAATCCTTTATTGAGGGCATCATATTATTTCTCAAACAAGACAATCCTTGATGTCTCGAAGGGAAAATGTAAGGTGCACATTATCGATTTTGGCATTTGCTTTGGTTTTCAATGGCTATCACTGTTTGAGCAACTCGCAAAGAGGGAAGATGGACCTCCTAAGGTTTGGATCACAGGTATTGAGCTACCAAAGCAAGGATTTCGACCAAATCAACTCAATAAGCAGAACACAGGACAGCGATTAGCTGATTATGCTAGCATGTTCAATGTGCCTTTTGAATATCAAGCAATATCAACAAAGTGGGAAACCATATGTATAGAAGATCTCAACATTGAGGAAGATGATGTGCTGATAGTCAACTGCATAGACCGATTGAAGAATCTGGGTGATGAAACAGTATCCATAAACAGTGCAAGGAATAGGGTTCTCAATACCATTAGAATGATGAAGCCGAAAGTTTTTGTGCATGGAGTAGTGAATGGATCATACGGTACACCCTTCTTTTTAACACGTTTTAAAGAAGTCATGTACCACTACTCTGCATTATTTGACATACTTGATAAAACTGTTCCACGAGATAATGAGACAAGAATGCTCATAGAGAGGGGCATCTTTCTGAGCCATCTTCTCAATGTCATCGCATGTGAAGGATCCGAAAGGATTGAGAGGCCAGAGAATTATAAGAAATGGAAGTCACGAAACCTGAATGCTGGCCTTGAGCAGCTCTCACTGAATCAAGACATTGTTAAAGTAATAAGAGAAATGGTGGGAAAATATCACAAAGATTATGTTATTAACGAAGATGATCAGTGGCTACTACTGGGATGGAAAGGAAGGATACTGAATGCAATATCTACATGGAAACCTAGTGAGTCATATGATGGCAACCAAGAAGCAGAGGTTTGACAATCCTTATCATTGTTCTGGACCTATGATATACTTATAAACTTTTTACTGTGTGCTGGGACGGTATTGCAATTGGCTAACTAGTTCAACAGAAATGGGCTTGCAAAGTCCAACACATTGCATAGTGGCAGTGCTGCCCTGTTAAACATTTGAATTTGTGTTGCCAATATATCCTTGCTTACCAACAGAACCAATTTGTTCGATTGTCTTTCTGTCACACAATCTGTGGTGTTTGCATTATACCTCAAAATGTTGCCTGCTGGTGGGACGAATTCTGTGTAACAGCGTCCTTAACCTTTGTTCATACATGGGCAATATCCAGAGCATATTTACACCCAAGCATGCTCAATTTCTATGTGAGTAGAGAGGGAGAAAGGAAAGAATGGAGGATGGTACGGGCAATGCTGAATTCTGGATCATCGTAACTAGATAAGATCACAGTTGCTAGTTACTAGCAGTATAACAGCGAGGCACGGGCATGCCCGCCGAGCAAGAAAGAAACGAAGGAGACGGGGAATGGACAATACCTTGGTGGAGTCCGGAACAGCCGCATCTTATCCTTGGCCCATGGCGTGCTATAGTCGTCTTCTCCGTCAGCATCCGGAAGTGGCCGGCCGCCGGTCCGGTCACGCATTCTATCGAACAGCCGCCGAGCATCCACCCGAAGCGCTACCTCGACCTCCCACCACCTCCCCCTCACAGCGCGCCCGCGTTATTCAAAGACGAACCACGCAGCTTCTCGAGAGGCGTCGGGTCCAGCATTGGATGCGATCTTGACGCCGACTGCCGACCGTGAAGGGCATGGGATCGCCAGAGGAGGTGGGGTATTTGGATGGGAGGGGCAAATTTTTTGCCCCGTCCCATCAAATTTTGTTACACATGTATGGAGTATTAAATGTAGTCTAAAAAATAAATATTTACACAGATTGCAATAACTTTACGAGACGAATCTTTTAAGTCTATTTAGTCTATAATTTGACAATGTGCTGCTACAGTAAATATTTACTAATGACGGATTAACTATACTTAAAAAATTTATCTCATGATTTTCTGACGAGTTTTGTAATTTGTTTTTATTAGTATTCGAAACCCCCTTCCGACATCTCTCTGACATTTCGATGTGACACCTAAAAATTTTTTCCATACCATCCAAACACCCCGTAAACCTCCATCTCTCTGGCGGTTGTGGCTAGCTTGGTGCTTGTAGGTCCTCCGATGCTGCCACGTGAGCCGCACCCGCAAAGTGACAGTTGACACAGTGGGCAAGTCGTGCCACCGTTAATTTTTACTTTCTAGATTCTAGATAGAGAATGATTCCTTTTAGCGCCACTACGGAATACAGTTGTTGCGGGATAATCGAAAACTCGTCGTCAATCAAAAAAACTAAAATAACTGTAAAAACAACTGATTTTTTATATAAAGAAAATATTAATAGTTTTTAAACTGAAATAGTTTTTTAGCTAGAAGCGAATAAAAGGATTGTATTAAGGCTGTCTTGTATTAATATACGATGTTTTAGACAAAATTTACATCTTTGAAGGCTATGGAAAATGAATAGCAATTACTGTGTATTTTAGTGCAGACATGAAGGGAACGAGAATTTTGCAATTAAGATAATGTTTGTTTCATCTTTTTACTGGCTTCCGCCAGCCAGAAGTCAGAAGTTAAAACAAATAGCCTCGTTGTTGATTTGGCTTTTTAAAAAGCTACATATATAAAACTGGCTTCTAAGAAAATACTCCTTCCGTCCCTTTTTTTATTTGTCGCCGCCTCCCAAGACACAAATGCCTAAGAACTTTAATAAATAATAAATATCATCGATTAGTATCATAATTAATATCATCGGAAAGATCTTTGGATCTAGTTTTTTAACAAAATTATTTGAAGATATAAATATTATACGTATTTTCTATAAATCAAGTCAAACTTGTGGCAGACGCATCCCACGGCAACAAATAAAAAGGGACGGAGGGAGTAAACTAAAAGCTGAAAAACATGTTTCGAGGAGCTTTTCTAGTTTCACGCCACCTCACCATTCTTTGGTGCTGATCGAAACATGCATGAACGGCCAGCATCTTGCACTCTACTTTCATGCCGGATGCCCGGATCACGTAGATCTTCTGAACTGAAGATACTCTCCTGCTTGCACAATCGTGATCACGATCCATTATACATCGTGGCAGTCTGAAAAGTTCAGGTAAATGTTGAGATTATTTGTGACCATATTCGAGGTGGCACCAGATTACGGCGATGAATATGGTGACACCCAATTTGTGAACCTTTCAGGATTTGATTTGAGGCAGAGACCAACTCAACTTGCCAACATATTGGTGCCTCGCCCTCTCTGGTCTTGAAATCCAATGGCCCGAATCTAATCAACAATCACGCACCATCTGATGCCTTGAGAGAGCATTATCAAGCTCATCCAAACTAGTAGGAGCACAAGATTGTTTGTTGCAAATAAAGTAGCTGGCTCAAAGCGGCGCTTTGTCTTGCCCCAAGCGCACCACCAACTGGCATAAACAAACAATGCGCAGAGCAAGATTTACCTGGAGTGACAGCAGCAGAAGATAGGGATTAGGAATATGTCGCCGGCAAGGCAACCCAACTGCAATTCCGAGGCTCCAAATTTGTGAGCACACCAGCGGCGATGGCAACATACTACGTGCTCACGGATCTGCTCTTCATCTCGTTTTGTCCTTAGCCTTCGTGCAGTCCATAGATATCAACCCTGGAGCCTCGTCAGACTCACCAGTGAGCTGTGAGCCGCTCATATTACGTCAGCCACATGACATTGACTCATTCTCGCTTGCCTCGGCAAAGCTGATTGCACCATATATAAGAGAGATTGGCTCCTGCAAGTTGCCTTGCTGCTGATGGATCGGTTTGCCATGTAATCTTGGCCAATCTTGGGGCCTTTTGCAGATTCTGTTGTGTGGCCTGCCTGCAGGAAAACAAAGGTAACGTAAGTCACCCTCTTCTCCTCTGCTGTGCTCATTGTAAAGCAGATATAACATATAGCATCTTCCAGAGACTAATATGTATGTGCGCGCAAAATTGAATGTTAGAATGTGTATAGTCTACAATGAAGAGTCTCAATAGTTGAAGAGTCATGTAACTCATTTTATAAACCCTTGATCAATCAATGGAACAGCAGCGATTATTCGTCTATCATGGTAACATGAAAGGTGATTTAAGCTCAAGCCCAACAGCTGACTTCTAATGCCAAATATCAGAAAAACTATTCTCCGTGGGTTTTCTCATGTTATTTACTGAGAAGATATTCTTTTACCATGTAAACTATGCCTAATTAGCTGTACTACCACAAGGTAAAGGAGATTTTCACCTAAAAAATATCACCTCGAAAAGTTTAAAAGGTTCTCATTTTCATGACAAATTTTGTTTTAACTTCTAAAGGATTATTTTACAAGTTGTTCCACACTGCAAATCTGTTCAATTGACTCCTTAAACTCCTGATTTGACGATCAAACCATTCTGTCCCATGAAAAGTTTTCCCAAGCTGTTCATGACATTAACAAAAAGGAACTGCGCACAGTGCGCTTAAAAAAAGTGTGCTTGAGCCTATTTGTTGTTGGTATATTGAATATGAATAAATAAATGGTATGTTTGCTTAGACTAATCTACATGAAACATCAATAACTTCTGCTATCAGTTTCATGTTTCAGAACCTCACATTACAAGAAAAAGAGTATGGAATGATGTATTGCCTATTATAGTTATGTTGGAAAAGGAACTCTAGTTTACATAATTTGCATTCTGTTTTGACTTTACATAGTTCATTGTTGACAATGCAGTTCAGGATAATCTTGCACGTCTGACTTTCTGCAATGATCAAACATCCAATCCATGGAGTTCAAAGGAAAATCTAATTCAAGTTTTGAGGACTCCCCAAACACCATAGTGAATAATCCTGGGTGCTATGCCACTTCCCAGATATTCATCGATGAACCAACTAACAGGCATAATGATTTGGAGTTATGTTTGCACACACCAAAATCCATGAACTATTTTCCTCCAGTTTCAACTGGTTTTAACAGTAATGGCCATGTTGCATCAAGCACTTCCTCTTCAACTAAAATATATGGTCCCCATCCATGTGAGGTCAGCAGCAATGTAAAATCAGATTGGTATGGAACCAATGGGACAGACTATTCTGCAAATAGTCGGACCCCCTCGGATATAACACTCGACTACATAAACAAGCTATTGATGCAGGAGGACAGCGATGACAGGGTCCAATTACATCATGGAGAATATGCACTTAGAGCCATGGAAGAGCCTTTTTACAAACTCCTCGGACAGAATAATCCAGCTTATCCTCACCAACTACCACTTGGTAACTGTGATCATCTGAAAAATATCGATGATAGCATCTGCAAATCATGCAGTATTTGCTCTGTTGCCATTGACTCAGGTACTGGCCATTATAATCACAGCTTGCAAGTTTTTGAAGCTCCATGGAGTCTATCTGACATTGTCAAAGAGAAAAAACAGTTCACTCAAGGTACACTCAGCATGCAGCTTGGTTTGAACGTTGATGGCCTTGCCATTTCTGAAAAGTGTAGCCGAGATAATCAATCACTTCAAGTGAAAGTTGCAGGCAAAGGAAAGCATGCATTATCTGAGGTTCATAGTGGAAATTATTCGCGTACAGAAGATTTTCAATTGTTAGAAGGAAGGAGTAGCAAGCAGTTTGCCGTTTCATTCAACGAGACAACCCGAGATGAGATGTTTGACAGGGTCCTACTCTTCTCTGAGCACAAGCTTACGAATGAAGGTATTGTTTTGCGAGAAATGATGGCGAACAAATCAATCAGAAATTCACAGTATAGTCAAGGAAGAACATCAGCTTGTCAGAAGACACGAGTTAAGAAGCAACATAAGAAAGAGGTGGTGGATCTAAGAACCCTTCTTATCGATTGTGCACAAGCAGTATCTGTGAATAACTATACCTTAGCAAGTGAAATACTGAAAATCATAAGACAGCATTCCTCAGTAAGCGGAGATGATACCCAGAGGATAGCATCTTGCCTAGTGGACTGCCTTGAAGTACGATTAGCTGGAAATGGTGGTCAGTTGTATCACAAGTTGATGACTGAAACCTGCAATGCTGTGAACACTTTAAAGGTATATCAATTGGGTTTAGCAGTAAGTCCTTTCCTGCGGGCACCATACTATTTCTCAAATAAGACAATACTTGATGTCTCAAAGGGAAGATCAAAGGTGCACATTATCGACTTTGGCATTTGCTTTGGTTTTCAATGGCCATCACTGTTTGACCAACTTGCAAGGAGGGAAGATGGGCCTCCTAAGGTTCGGATCACAGGTATTGAGCTACCCCAGCCAGGATTTCGACCAAATCAAATGAACAAGAACACAGGGCAGCTATTAGCTGATTATGCTAGCATGTTCAATGTGCCTTTTGAATATAAAGGAATATCATCGAAATGGGAAACCATCCGTATAGAGGATCTCAACATTGAGGAAGATGACGTGCTGATAGTCAACTGCCTATTCCGAATGAAGAACATTGGTGATGAGACAGTATCCCTTAGCTGTGCCAGGAACAGGGTGCTCAATACCATCAGAATGATGAAGCCAAAAGTTTTTGTGCATGGAGTAGAGAATGGATCATATAGTACCCCCTTCTTTTTACCACGTTTTAAAGAAGTCATGTACCAGTACTCTGCATTATTTGATATCCTTGATAGAACTGTTCCAAGAGACAATGAGGCAAGAATGATCTTAGAGAGGGATATCTATCTGCGTGCAATTCTCAATGCTGTTGCATGTGAAGGATCCGAAAGGATTGAGAGGCCAGAGAACTATAAGAGCTGGAAGTTACGAAACCTGAAGGCTGGCCTTGAGCAGCTCCCACTGAATCCGGACATTGTGAAAGTAATAAGAGATATGATGGGGCAATATCACAAAGATTATATAATCAACGAAAATGATCAGTGGCTACTACTGGGATGGAAGGGAAAGATACTGAAAGCAATATCCACATGGAAACCTAGTGAGTCATAGGACGGTAACTAAGACCTAAGAAGCTTGCTAGTATAAGCAGAGGTTTGAAAATTTTATGTATCAATGCTCTGAACTAATTGTGTACTTATTATTTTTACCTTATGCTGGTAACGAATTTCAAGTGGCTAATACTTCGACAGAAATGGGCTTCCAAAGTCCAAGGGATTGCATAGTGGCAATGCTGCCGTGTTAAACATTTGGATGTGCATTGTGAATGTCCTTTCTTACCTACGGAACCATTTGTTCGTTTACCTTTCTGTCATATAATACTTTATGGTATTTGTGTATCACACCTCAAAACGTTTACTGCTGACATGAATTCTTTATGAGTTGAAACCTTTGTTCATACCATGCATGGGCGATGCTCGACACCTTTACATCCAAACACGTTGGCTTTAGAGAATAGTATGACAAGTTAATACTGAACTGTTGATCTTTGGAACTAGGAGTAGATACGATCAGGACCGGTAAAACTTCATTAGCAGTATAACGGCGATGAAGGAGGCACGTGGTGGAATGGAGAAGCACAATGGTACATACCTGGCGGAGTCCTGAACAGCCGCATGCATCTTATCCTTGGTTCTTGGCATGCGCATGCGCTTTGGTCTTCTCCTCTGACAGCAGCCTGAACTGGGCCTGTCCGTCAGTGAGTCGTAGCATTTGGTGCCGTTCAGGCATTCCATCGAACAGCTCCCGAGCATCCACCCCGCGTCGTTGAAGTTTGGCACCCGGAGAGCGGAGAGCGCACTCATTTTCTCTTTCACCTCTCCGGCGGACGTGGCTGTATGACCGCGCAAGTAGCTACAAAGTGAAACTTCCGCCGCCGGTCAATTTCAGTTTGCTCTCTCTACAAATGGCAATCTCTACAACGAAACATTCTCTTTTTTCCGATGAAACGGAAGCGAAACGTTTTTCGTGCTCGCGCAAACCTTCGGGCGTGACGTAGATGGACGCGTGGAGTACAGGTTGCTAAGATGTATTCTCCGTAGCCACCTATGCTAAGAGTATCTATTTTTTTCTTCCTTCCCGAGAATGACATGTGGAACCCATTCGGTGCTTGGCATAACAGTGGGCTAAGTAAGCCACCCTGCTAAGAAGCTCGTCCATGGGAGCTGCAATGCCACGGCAAGGGCACCGCCCTGAGATACATTATCTCTTTTCAAGATTGTTTGAATTTTTTTTTTTTAAAAAAAATAAGTCTCCAAATATGTAAATCTAAGACACATATTTGAGATTTTAAATTACTTTAAATATAAAACTTATCAATAGCAAACATGTAGGTTAGGTCGGTCACTATAAGTTTGGTACTAACTATGTAAATATTCAAGATCTTTTAGAAATTTTAAATTTAAAAAATTTATAACCTTCAAACATATATTTGGGGTTCTAAACTATTTTAAATTAAATATTTTCAACTACAAAGTTATAGATTCTATTGAGAACTATAACTTTCATAGATTGTTTGATCATTTTAAATTTTAAAATCTATAAATTTACAGTACAACAATATTTTGGGATCCTAAATGGTTTCAATTCAAAAACTTTCTACAAAGTTATAGATCACGTTGATGGCAATGTGTTAATATAAAGTGTCTTTATCCGAGTTCATATGAAAAATTATGATTTTTTACGTAACTATTTATGGAGACGGACACTTTAAGTAACATGTCTGCCTCCGTAAATGTGATAATATATGAAAGTGACTATGGTATGTGGAGCATAGTGCTAAGGAAATCTAAAGTGTCACATCTATGATATAAAATAAACACATGCCTAAGAATTAGTAGTGATGAATTTCACTGTAGATTCGAAGTGAGCGAAAACCTTGCGATTAAGGGGGTGTATTTGGGACTGCTTCATAAACTCTACCGTGGAAGCAACTTCACAAAAATCTAGAGTTTGTGGAGTGCCTCTCTAGGTCTCACAACTCCACCCTTTTCTCTCAAGTTGTATGTATAGAGCTGAAACCGTCTAGCTAAAAAAAACGTGAAGTGGAGCTAAAAAAAGTAGAGCGAAACGGTCCCAAATATCCCCTAAATTGCACTGCATCCACATCCATGGTAGTAATTCGATGATTGTTTGGCCCTTATACCGTTTAGGCGTTTGTAAGATACGCTGATGTCAGCTTTTCACACTGTTTTTAGCTTACTGAATCTAAAGAGTTGGGTGAAGACGGTGACAGAAGAAATGAAGAATAATTACTGGAATAAAAATACAAATTGCTGGAAGCAGCAGTTGAGGTCGTTAACTTGCACATCGCAACGTTGTTGGAGAAAGCCGGTGTCGTCGTCACACTCGCCACCTCACCATTCCTTGATGCTGATCGAAACATGCATGAACGGCCAGGAGCACGCATACACACTGCTTTCCTGCCGGATCCCATAGATCTTATTGGGAACATATTCTACTGCTTGCACAGTTGTGATGATAATGACCTGGTTAACTTTTAAACGTGCTTCTTCTATTCCGAACTATAAGTAAATTTAACTTTGTTTAGAATGAAAGCATCTTAAGTTTGACTAAAAAAATTACAAAAAATTATAACATCAAATAGCTATACTACAAAAATATAATTAGTAAAAATCTAATGATACTTATTTAGTACCATGGATGTTATCATTTTTACTGCATAAATTTGGTTAAATTGTACTCCCTCCGTCCCAAAAAAGGATGTCGTTCTCACTTTCCAAGAAACGATTGCCGGTAATTTTTAAAAATAATAAATATCATTGATTAGTATCATAATTAGTATTCTTGGAAAGATCTTTAGATCTAGTTTTTTAATAAATTTATTTGGAGAATAAATATTGTACGTATTTTCTGTAAATCGAGTCAAATTTGTGGTACGAACACCTAAAATATCATCCTTTTTGGGACGGAGAGAGTATATGTTTTAACTCTATAAGTCGGAATGATTTATCTGAGGAAAGAAATACTGCATTGTGCCATTTAAAAGGTTCAAGTAAAGGTTAGTGATAAAATTCGAGATGGCAACAGATTATCAAAGGCAAAGAATATATGCAGCAATGCGCAGAGACGGAGACGAATTCAACTTTGCCACCAGCTTGGTGGCTCGTTTTCCTGGTCTCTCAACTGTATCCACCCGATCCCCTACGCTACTCCCTTGGTTCTACAAAAAAAAATATACCTTTTAGGTTTAGTCTAAACCAAACTATGTTACTTTTAACTAAACTAATAAGATATGACTTCAAACGGTTACATTATATAAGTTTATTCGTACTAAATTAATAATATTTAATATATTAAATAGTAATATCTTTTATATAAATTTGGTTAAAACTTATTTTTTGGGAATTCTATTTTGGTATATAATAAAATTATTCTTGACAGTTGACATGGTGGATGACTAGACAAGGCCATGCATGACAAGGCATGGCATCCATATAATGCTCGGCGAATCCTTGGCATCCACCACCAACTTGGTGTACCGTGATGGCTAATGCGCCACTTGCCAAATCATTTTTCTTCTGCTCGTCAAAGAAATTTTTAATACACAATGACAATCACTCATACTATATGTGTATATAAACACATTCGCGATGCAATTTGGTCATGGAAGATTATTAAACACGTTTAAATTAAAAGGCTGGTAACCAAGTATGGGCGTAGAGTCCAATTTTGATAGCCTAAACAACAAAACTCGGCAGAGGGGAGTTCTCCAGCGGCAGCAGGAGCCACGACACACCATACCAAAGAGAATATATATGTCCATTTGCGTTGGTAATATTCCGAGTCTTTTAAAGATCCTTTTGCCACTGATGAGCTTTTAGTTAGATAATTTCTCGTGCACCACTGGAAAACTTTGAAATTCATGATCTACATACCATTAGAAAACCTAAATAATGTGGCTTCCACCACTTCTGTCGGTCTTTGATAAAAATGGCCAAACTGTCCTCCTTACAGGTGCATCCCATATCAGTACTCTTCATGTCAACGCTAATTAAATAAAGGCCAGTTTGGTTTGGAAGATGTCCACTTCCTGATTCTTGATTTTCAAGCCTCAATTCTTGATTCTATGATAGTGATTTTAATGGCAAAGTAGGATGGGGAGCAAGTGAGAAGTGATTAGATTAAATATGGATCAGTGGGATTTTTTTTAGCTCCTAGCTCGGAGTGTAAATGGAGAAAAAGAAAACAAATTCTATTTAATTTCCCACCAGATGCAAAACACTTGAGTGGCTAATGACATTATTATGTGCATTAATCAATGGGTTTGGTCATGACTCACAGCATGCATCCACTTGCCGTGCTGTTAGTCTTCTAATTGTCTACTGCTGCTGCTGCTTTTTGGCCCGTGACCTAACTGATTCAATGCTCGAGATGAAACGCTCATATAATCCATCTTATATGAGCTTTTTGGTCCAGTTTATATAAGCTCAACTGGTTAAATAAGAGACGTCGCAACTTTTAAACCAACTTATATAGTATATATTTAATTTGTAAGCTTACCTGGACCAGCTTATATAAATCTTATTCCAAGTTTTGTCTTCCGCGCCTATTATAAGCTAAGGGTAAAAACAGATCAAATGTTTCTTGATATTTGTTCATTCAAAGGATGGTTCAATGCTCAATGCATAATTTGTATCATAATCTGTCCGATATCTGTCAGCAAGTTGTGTCCCTTCTAGATCCTTTTTAGTAGAGTTTCCACCGACTATAGTTCCTCTAATACACACTATTCATATGAGCTCCTTTTCTCTACTCCTATCAGCTCTGTGAGAGAAAGAGAGAATTTGGGGGTCAGAGGTTCACAGATGTAAAAGTTATGAATACATGTTTGATGGTGAAATGGATTGATAGACTAAAAAAAGGAGAAGATAACCTCTGCGGCTCAATTTTAAGAAAGAAATATTTGGGACAGAAGAGCATCTTTCAAGTCAAGAGCAGAAAGGGCTCTCAGTTCTGGAGATCTCTGCTAGAGTTAAGAGATTGGTATCAAAAAGGCAGAGTTATTGAGGTCAATAATGGTCAACATACAAGATTCTGGCATGATGTCTGGTTAGGGGATTGCCTGTTGAAAATTGCGTTCCACAGATTGTTTCAGGTAGTTACATATCCTGATATAGAGGTATCCAAAGCTTTCTCATCGAATCAATGGGATGTACAGTTCAGAAGACAGCTAAATGCAGAACTTAGAGTTGAGTGGGAGCATCTCCAAACTTTGTTACAGGATGTCAGACTAACTGAGGACAGAGATAGGGGTGGTATGGGCCCTCGAATCTTCTGGCAAATACACAACAAAATCATTATATAAACTGATGACTTTAGGGGGATTAGAGATATAAGAATGCAGAAAGTGTGGGAATGTAACATTCTACTGAAGGTCAAAATTTTTTTATGGATGGCTGCCCATGATAGTATTCAATCAGGTGTCCAATTAAAAAAGAGAAAGTGGAAGGGCCCAGAGGAGTGTGTGTCGTGTGGGAAACTGGAGACTGCGGATCATATCTTGTTTCAATGTCCAATTGTAGTTTTTCTATGGGCATTCCTTAGAGATATTTTTTCTTGTTCCAAATCACCTTTGAGTTGTGATGAATTCTTTTCAGAGTTTGTTTAAGATGCACGTGGAAGCAACAAGAAGATAATCCTCTTTGTGTGTGCAGGGGCTCTATGGACTATTTGGAAGACGCGGAATGACGTTGTCTTCAACAGCAAGGTGATGTCTTCTTCGGTGGCGATTGTCCATAAGACTATCATGCTCGTCAGATCCTGGCTACCATTGCTGAAGCAGAAGCCAAGGTCCTCAGCAGATGAAGCGCTTACCCTTATGTCTATAAGGGCGTCGTGAAGAAGAGGGGGAGTTTCCAAACAGTTTGAGAGGTAGATGCGTAGGTTTATCGCGTAGTTTTGGCTAGTAGTCATTTCTGGAGGGTGGGCGTCCTGTCGCCTTTGTTTTGTTGAGTTCTTGCTCAGTAGCCATGTGTGGGCACAAAGCTCGAATTTAGAGGTAGTTGTCTTCAAGCTGCGGTTGCGCGTTTGCTCTATGTTGCTTTACTGGTAAACTGTATCCCTAGTCCGGATCGTTGACTTTCGTTAAGAAATAAAGCTGAGTGAAAAGCCTTTGATTTAAAAAGAGAGGAGAGAGAGAGAAAGAGATCCATGAATAGTGTGATGGAGAGCTGCGTCAAAGGAGCCTTACTACTGTTGCAGCTTGTCACATTCAAAAAGTATACTAGTACAAAGTGAGATGTCCTTTTTTTCTGGTAACTAACTCGATCATATCATTGCTCCCTGGTTTAGGCATATAGTACGTTGATATCTCTAGTCTTTCCAGGCTTTCAGTTCCATCGACCATGGTAATATGTCACTATCAACCGTATCATCATGTGGTACTAGCGGTAATGAATAAAGTATCTCTATATAATAATTTTGTCTTCTCCTTTAATTACTTGATACCACTTGTCTTGTTCAGTAGCACTCTCAGGTGGCATACAAGAATCTTCTCCATTCTCTGAAAAATTAGGTGAAGAGGTGACCCTACTGTGACTCATCAGAAGAAGAGTTGCTCCAAAGCTAAAGTTGATGATATTTTATTTCCAATTCAGCACGCATGCAGTCTTCAACAAAAAGGTTCTGCTTTCTATTCACGAAGTGGATCGGGAGGGACCTCGGCAAAGACAATGAATTCAAACGTGTCATTGTTTTCATGTGTGTTAATTATAACACACATGAATAAGTACACAATACTACCTTCGTTTCTGAACCCTAGAATCCGTGCGGTTATTTTTTTTTTTTTTGACCAACTTTTTATAGAAAAGAGCATCAATATCTATGATATAAAATAAATGTCTTATAAAAATACATTGTATGATAAATCTAATGATACTAATTTGGTACCATACATCTTAGTATTTTTTTAAAAAAATTTTAATCGAAATTTAAAAAGTTTGACTTAAGACAACTCTAGAAGTTGCAGTATTCAGAGACAGATGGAGTAGCATAGTAGTATACAATTAATAAGCATTATAGAGGTGTAATAATGTTGTGGGATTCTTTCCTAATCCCACTAAGATTCTACTTTAGAAAAGCATGTCATCGAGTGAGTAAACACGTAAGATAATGGCTCAAAAGAATGTTCTGGTAAGATTTGGCTCAAATGCATGATATAGGAGTAATGGTTTTTCGGTCGAGTCTGCTTCGTGTCATCGAGCAACTGGCCCCTTTTGGGCTTTTACTGCTGCTTCTAGTATGCGATTTGCTGTCTTACGAAAAAAAGTCTATCAGAATATCCTGGCAAGTACAAAGCTGGTAGGTGTTGCTTTTCATTTCTACCAAATAGTACTCCCTCTATTTTAAGTCGTTTTAATTTTTTTTATTTATCTATTTTACTATATATCTAGATATATTATTATTTCTAAATATACCAAAAAAAAATCAAAAGCAATTTATAATTTAGAACGGAGAGTATACTAGCTAATGCAACCAATAGCTCCTCGTTACTCCATGGTCCACTTAGACGTTAGACCTAGTCATACACTGATACATCAAAATATATTTACTATTACCACTACCACTACTACCATGTCCAAAAAACCAATTCTAAACTTTCAAGTCAAATAACTATAAATGTATGAAAAACAATATTAACATTTATGATTCTAAACAAATGCATCATGAAATTATATCTTATGAAAAATAACATATAAAAATCAACATATATATATATATATATATATTTATATAATATGAACAGTATTAATTAATATATTTTTTATATGAATCTAACCAATTCAAGGCTGTTTGACTTAGCGCTAAGCAAGATCGTAGATGGAGAGAGTAGTATGTTTTGCATGCTTTCTCCCTTGGTAACATGTCATTGTCGGCCTTGTCACGCAGGCACAGTGAAAGTATCCGAATCATATGGTTCTCCTTTTTCATACTTTTCTTGTCAAGTACAGCTCAGGTTATTAGCAAAACAACTTTAGATACAATAAAAAAACAGATACTTCCTCCATCCATGAAAAAAAAAATGTAATTTTAGTATAAAACTATATTTTAGTATCTTAAGTTGTTTGATCATTAATAAAAAAAAAACATGAGTATTTATTATATCAAATAAATACCATTTGATTAAATAAAAAAATATATATTTATAACCAATATTCACTAGAAATTCGATCAAATATGAACTGCTTTAACCGACACACAACCTATATGCATTCTTTCTCGAACGGATGGAGTGCTTTGGAAAGTGCTATTGGAAGTAGAAAGTGAAAAAAATTAGATAAAATCAGAAGTTGTTTTGGCTTAGTATAATTTTCACAAAATCTTAGATGCTGCTATTGGCTTCTAGCTTTCAGCTTTTCTAAATAGGTGAAAATAGATAGACATTTTACAGCTGTTTGAAGGAGATAGATAATTTTTTTTTTCCACAGCATATACATTAGAGCAACCTTTTGACATCTACTGCTGAATCAAACCAAACCCTTCATATGTTGGGTGAAGACCTGACCCTGCGATAAGTGTGTCTTTGTATTGCAACGAAAATCAAAATACATATTAGAATCAGACTACTTAGCTTGTATTTGTGACAAAGAGAGTATATTAATACATTGAGTTGGTACCCGTAGCTATCGTACATGGAATCTTTCAAAAAAAAATTGTATTGTTTTTGTTTACTTATTTAATTTTGAACAACATTATTTTTGGTGTCTTGACTAATCGGTGTTAAGTTAGCGTAAAACCATATGTGAAGACAGTACATCCTTCAATGGATGACTGAATGGCTCCATGATCATTAAGAACTTGCTCTGTGTCTTATTTCTTTTTGCCCTAATGCGTTTTCCTTTTTTCTTTTTAGGCCTACTTGAATGGAAAATTTCATGATGACTTTGTTTTCAAAACTATCATATTTGATATATCATAGTATTAAATACAAATAAAACCTAGATAAATTCTCTACTGAGACTGGCCCGTGATTCAAGATTATCCCTATATGTTCTATCCATCAAATTACAAGCCATTCTGTTTTTTTCGAGATATATAGATTTAACTTTGTATTTAATAAAAACATATAACTAACAAAAAACTATATACTATAAAAAATAGAATAATTTACAATTTTGAACGGAGAGAGTATATAGCTTGGTTTCATATCACTAGTTTGCAGATTTATCTTTCCCATGGTACGTAAGAATCCCACAATCCGCCTCTACAAGGACCTTTAATTTCGTCTCATCTTTTAATAAATAATCTACGGACCTTTTTTTTTATCAATCCACAATTTAGGAGCCTCAATAATTATCTTATAACAGTTTAGTTATTGAAACGTACACAGTCGTAATAAACCACTGCCCCTACCCATGCGCGAGTGAAATGAAAGAAAAGAGAGAGAGAGAGAGAGAGAGAGAAGAAAACAGGAACCGCATCGTCGCCAAGGACGCTGTGGACGAACACGCGGCAGGAGGGCAGAAACGGCATGCGCACCCTACCCATGCGTGTACTGGAGTGGGCAGGCAGGGGCGGGGCAGGGCAGGGCAGGGCAGGGGACCAGCAAGTGCCGTCGCCTCTGCTGGCACTGGCAGGCGGTTGAGTCGCTCAAGAGGCGCGCCGCGCGCGAGGAGAGCAGAGTGCAGAGAGAGAAGCCGAGTAGAGGGTGCGTGCGGCGCGTCGTGCTGCAGAGGCGCGCGGCCCGGGGGCACGTGGAAGAAGCCGTGGTCCAATCCCAGCCAAGATTTCAGGGGAGGCGGAGAGGAGGAGGCGAGCCGAGGAGAAAGCGGGGGCACACGCCACAACTCCCTCCCCTCCCTGGCTGGCTCCCTCTGCTCCGCTGCTCCGATCCCCTTCTTCCCCTCACCGCCACACCCGGCTCACAGTGGCAGGAGAGGAGGGCCGGGGCCAGGCCACCCCTCTCTTCCCCGCCACCTACTCTTCTCCCTCTCTCTCTCTCTCTCTCTCTCTCTCTCCAGGACTAGGACTAGGATCGCCTCGCCGCCAGCCAACCACGCGCGCACACGCCCCGTCCGGCCATCCCCGCGGGCGCGCACTTCCTTCCCAGTTCCCACCCACTGCACACAAATACTACTGTGACTCCGTGAGCGAGAGAGAGAGCAACAGGAGGAAGGAGTGGGGCGGCAGGGAACGCATTCGTGTTCCTTCCAAGACTACAGGACTGCGCTGCCTGCAGGTCTCTCCCGCTGCGCTGCCGGCTTCGCGGCCTCTTCGCCCGCCTGCCTGCCATGTCCACCATAGGTATCTCTCTCCCTCCATCCCTCACTCCCTCTCGATGAATGTCCCCAAGAATTCCTTTTTTCCATCTTCCTGTGTGTGCTGCCATGCCTGCGCCGGTTGCTGTTTCATCCTCCCCTGCCGCTCGTGGATGGATTGCAGTTGCCGCGCCACTCTTCGTCTCCTCTTTTCGCCTCTCTTCTCCCCTGCTCTGCTGCTGTAGCCTGTAGGTTTCGGTTCTGCTCTCTACTCTGACCTCTTCTTGGTTCTTGGAACCAACAGAACAGCGGCGGCTTGCAAAACCCATGATGGATTCCATGCCTCTTCGATTCCTTACTTAATTAATTAAATCCCTTCACACCTCTCTCCTCTTTATTCTTTATTATATTATAATTATAATAATATGTATTTTTTGTTAAAAATGCTTAAAAACATAATTTTTTTATCAACCCTCGCACATGTTTTTCATCTCTGTTTCTTGCCTTTCTGTGCCGTACATGGCTGCTGAATGGTTTTTCCATGTGGGCTGTACTGGCTGTGGGCGCAGATGAAGGCTACGGCCCTACTTGGGACAGCGACGACGAATACGACAACTTCATACGCAAGATGAACCCGCCAAGGTGCACTCTTCAGTTATTCATTCACATCCTGCTGCCTCTATTCTTCTCTCCTGCCGCAGTAATCAATCTCCAGTATAACACTGACTGTTGAAAAAAGATGGCACGTGCATGTGTCAAGAGCAAGTGACTGACCTGGTTAATTTTGGCAATTGCCTGCAGGATTGTCATCGATAACGGGTCGTCAGCAGATGCCACAATTGTACGGGTATGTTCCTTCCTCCGGTTAATTTGTTGATCCAATCGCTTCGCTTCATCTCCACGGTTGACTTTGGAATTTACCATGGTGTTACATTACAATTTGTAGGTAGATAGTGCAAATGAATATGGGATACTGCTGAGGTGGTCCAGGTCATGATTGATCTCAACCTTGTCATAAGCAAGGCGTACATAACCTCGGATGGTGGATGGTTCATGGATGGTAATTTATCTGATTGCACCTGTCTATTCTTGTTCCATTTTGTGATTTTGGTCTCAACCAATCAGAACTAAACAAACTTGGTAACCTGCTTTACTGCTGCGTTGTTCAGTCTTCAATGTGACCGATAAGGAAGGGAAGAAGATCAAAGATGAGACAACCCTTGCACAGATCGAAGACTACATCAGAAAGGTATATATGGTCATACAACCATATCAACCAATTATGCCTCCCTCCTCTGTACTCTAGTGTGCCCTCCTAAGTAAGATTAACAAATGTTCTTGGAACATGTGCAGTCCTTGGGTGCAGATTCAAGATACATTCCTTCCCGGCGGAGATCAGTAGATGTCGCCGCAGCAGCTGACCATAATGTCATCGAACTGACAGGGACAGACAGGCCAGGCCTGCTCTCTGAAGTCAGCGGGTGCTCACCAGCCTCAAGTGCAATGTGGTCAGCGCCACGAGATCTGGACCCACAACACCGGAGCTGCGGCTGTGATGCGGGTCACTGACGAGGACACCGGACTGGCGGTCACGGATGCTGAGAGGCTGGAGAGGATCAGGAGAAGCTGTCGCACCTGCTCCGCTGGAGGCAATCTCTCCCGGGGAGCCGCCATGGCGGTGTCGGCCGGGACTGCCACCATGCACACCGAGAGAAGGCTGCACCAGATGATGCTTGATGACTGCGACTATGAGCAGCTCCAGCAGCAAGCTCCGGACAGTCTCAGAGGCCTAATGTTACCAAGTAGGAACTGGAACGACAAGGGACTACTCTGTGGTGACTATCAGATGCAAGGACAGGCCCAAACTTCTGTTCGACACGGTTTGCACTCTGACAGACATGGAGTATGTTGTTTTCCATGCGAACATTGATGCCAAGGACAATCAGGCTTACCAGGTGAGTATACTGATCTGACCTCCCTCTAGTCATTGATGATATTTATGTACTCCATAAAAATTCTGGTTTAAAGAAAACTGTGTGACATTTAAATGGATGCTGTTATTATAGGAATTCTATGTAAGGCATGTGAATGGATCACCCATGAACACTGAAAACTGAGAGATTGCGAAGTCATCCAATGCCTTGAAGCAGCCATTGAACGGAGGGTATCCGAGGTAACAATTCCATGCACTTATCTGAACCACATCGCCAAACATACCTGCAAAACCACTAATCATGCAGGTTATTCAAATTGAAAACAACCTTGTTTTTCGCTCTGGCTGTACCAGGGCGTCAAGCTTGAGCTGTGCACTAATGACAAGGTCGGGTTACTATCTGAGGTCACCCCGCATCTTCCGTGAGAACAGCCTGACCGTCACAAGAGCAGAGGTGACCACGAGGGGGCAGGATGGCTGTCAACACATTCTATGTCCTCGGTTCTGCAGGAGAGGCTGTTGATCAGAAGGCAATAGATTCCATCAGGCAAAGCCATAGGCCACAGCCTTCAGGTGAAAGGCCAGCCTGGCCACAGGAGGCACAGAAGAAAGAGTCCCCCACATGGTTCCTCTTTGCCAACTTGTTTCGACCGAGGTCTCTACAGTTTGGGTTCATCGCTGACCGGCACCAACCTGTTTGTTTCCAAGAATCACCATGATTAGGTTCATCATTCATGAAGCAATCCAGGAATTGGGTGATCTTCAGAAGGTGGAAGCCTTCATTCTGTCCAAATACCGCAGGTTTGGCATATAGGTAGAACATGGGGTTGTTCATATGTCATCATCCTCTGTAAATATGTTGATTTTCATGTTATGACTGCATTTGTACATATAACTTGTGTAAATTAAAGGAGTAAATGTAAGCTGTACAGAATATGATTAAATCCCAGATATGTTGTAACGCCGTAAAAAGGCCGGTGCCTTTTCCTTTTCTTCAACTATTTTCAGTCTTTCACGTGAAAGGAGAAGGCATCCGTTAACTTCTTTTTATCTTGTTCAGAATGAGAGGCCGAGTCGGCTTGCTTTGCTTCCTCAAATTATTGCAACCGTCCTGGGCCATTGGAATATGTAATGACAGCAAATGGCTCCTTCATTCAAGTTATGTGGCTGGAGACTAGATGCGAGTCAGTAGTCAAAAAGCAAGCGGGTGATCCCCTTGCCTGAAGCTTTGGTGATGGAG
>JADLZL010005257.1:0-30245 GCA_015844335.1 Chrysopogon serrulatus | reverse complement strand
CTTATACTCAAATTTAAACATACCCACCACGAGACTTTTAAGATCCGTAGTCTGTAGCGTATTTAAATTTGCTAGTGAAATTGCAAGGATGCTCGTTTGAACGTCTGCAAGACTAAGCTCAGTAAATAATCAATATCGTCGAGACAAATGATGCGGACTTTGTTGAATCTCTTGCAGGCTGATGTCATTTGATGCCAAGTTGCCAACCCATGAGGACCGTTAACTCATATATGTTTCCACGTTGTGCCAGTTGGGTGGTGTAGACTAGGTGAGTTACCAACCCATGAGGACCGCCAACTGATGTTTCCACGTCGTGCCAATTGAGTGCGTAGACTAGGTCGTATCATTTGCAAGAAGTGGGTGTCGTACCAGGCTATAAATTTACATACTGGTTTGATCCGTGGAATTAGGCATTACCACTACCAGCATGAAGCTCATGATTATGACTATCCTCCTCTTCCTAATTGTAGAGCTTATACCAGAATTCAGTATCACCGCTAGTGACCATGAACAATTCGTCTTCACTGGCTTCAGCGGCAGCAACCTCACTCTAGATGGCGCAGCCAGAATCACATCGACTGGCCTCGTCGAGCTGACTAATGATACAGCCCGGATCAAGGGTCATGCATTTTACCCATCTCCGTTGCGCTTCCACCAGTCACCCAACGGCACGGTTCAATCTTTTTCCCTCTCCTTTGTGTTTGGCATCCTCTCTTCATTTGGAGACATCAGGGGCCATGGCTTTGCCTTCTTCATTAGCCCAAGTAAAGACTTCACTGATGCTTACTCATTACAGTTTTTGGGTCTTTTCAACTCCACAAACAATGGTAGTCTGAGCAATCACATCTTTGCAATTGAGCTTGATACCATCCAAAATACAGAGTTTGGGGACATTGACAACAACCATGTAGGCATAGACATCAACAGCCTCAACTCTTTGAAATCTTACACAGCAGGCTTCTACAGTGATAAGAATGGCACCTTCACAAACCTATCCCTAATTGGAAGTGGGCCAATCCAAACCTGGGTGGAGTATGATGCCAAGAAGACACAGATCGATGTGACCATAGCCCCTCTAGGCCTAGAAAAACCTAGGACGCCACTACTGTCTTTAGCCTTCAACCTCTCCACAATACTCACGGAGGAAGCATACATTGGCTTCTCATCTTCAACTGGCTTAAGCACAGGGCATCATATTATTCTTGGCTGGAGTTTTGGTATGAATAACCCTGCTCCAACAATTGACTCCGCCAAACTACCCAAACTACCCTTACCTTGGTCCAAGACCTCCCTCTAAGCTCCTAGAGATCATCCTTCCAATTGCATCTGCCCTTTTAGTATTAGTTATTGGCACTACAATTGTGATTCTCATCAGGAGACATTTTAGGTATAAGGAGGTACGTGAAGATTGGGAGGTTGAGTATGGTCCACAGAGATTCACATACAAAGATTTATTTTGTGCCACCAAAGGCTTTAATTCCAAGCACTTGATAGGTGTAGGTGGTTTCGGAAGGGTGTACAAGGGAGTCCTTCTAAAGTCAAAATCAGAAGTTGCAGTAAAGATGGTACCATATAACTCCAAGCAAGGCATAAAACAGTTCACTGCTGAAATTGTAAGCATGGGGCATCTACAACATAACAATATTGTGCAATTGCATGGGTACTGTAGAAGAAAGGGTGAATTCTTTCTTGTGTATGACTACATGGTAAATGGAAGCCTTGACAAGTACTTGTACAATGAAGAGGGCAGGACAACTTTAGACTGGGGACAAAGGTTTAAGATTATCAAAAACATTGCATCGGGTTTGCTCTACCTCCACGAGGAATGGGACAAAGTCATCATACATCGGGATGTCAAGCCAAACAACGTTCTTCTTGACAAAAACATGAATGGGCGGCTGGGAGATTTTGGTCTTGCCAGATTGTATGATCATGGCACTGACCCACATACCACACATGTTGTTGGCACAATAGGATATCTAGCCCCAGAGCTTATACACAGAGGCAAGGCAACCACTCTCACCGATGTATTTGCTTTTGGTGTTTTCATTCTTGAGGTTACCTGTGGAAAAAAGCCTATCAATGAAGACATCCAAGGCAAACAGCTCATGTTGGTCGATTGGGTTATTCAGAATTGGCATAAAGACTCACTCATCGATACAATAGATATCAAATTGCAAGGTAAATATGATATCGATGAGGCATGCCTCGCATTAAAGTTAGGATTACTATGCTCACACCCATCTCCTGATGTAAGGCCAAGCATGAGGCAAGTTTTACAGTATCTGGATGGTGACATGGCACTACCAGAGCTACTACCGGCACACTTTAGTTTTCATATGTTGGCCTTGCTGCAAAATGAAACACGGCTTAACACATCCACAGCATCATTGTATCCATCACCAATGATGATGATGGACTTTGGTTCAGTATCATTTTCACTAGATGGAAGATAACAATTCACTAGATGGAAGATAACAAATTAAAGTGATTGCTCCCATCACTGCCGGTTTTTTTGGTTAACAATAAAATCTAGGATAAATATAGATGTACTTTTGTAAGAATTTACATTACACAAATGCTCCTTTGTACCTGGTTACGACATTGTAATGAAACTTTCGATGTTCTATATAGACCAAGTTTTTCAATGTAATATTTTTCGAGAGCAGTACTTTTTTGACATTTGGGATTACAAAAAGAATTTAGCACCTACACCTCAATCTTTAGTGAGGAAAACATGTACACGAAAGGCCATAAAAGACAAAGGAGATGGAGAATATATATATCTTCATAAACATTTTGTTGGATTCTCTCAAATAAAAATTGCAATTATTTATGGCCCCAAAATAATTTATACTTAAGATTCACTTAACAAGCAATTGAGAATTTTCCACACATTTCATTAGAAGAAAGCACATAGAAATTTTAATAGGCGATCAATTTAGGTTTCTAGAAGTGGAGTGCCCACCTACAATCTTTGTTGGTCAAGAAAAGTAGAAGCATGTGAGCATGGTTGCTTCTCGAAATCCAAGGAAAACATCAGCCACCTCACAACCAAGCCCTGCCTCTGAGCCTATATATCTCCAAGCCCACTCAAAGGACACTGACACCACTATCCCCATCGAAGTGTGTTCAGTGGCTCATCCCGACTACCTAGCGAAAGTTGAGTCTATGATGGCCACAATGTCCCCTCCTCCATTTGCTTCAGCTTCATGATGTGTCCATCAGTACGCCATAGATCTTAAAGAAAGATAGAGTGAGAGCGCTTAGAGGAGAGGAATAGGATGAGACGAGAAGAGTGAATGACATGCGAGAAAGATGCCTGCAGCTTAGATCTCAGCATTGATGGCTCAAATCTTGCAACCATCTACTCAAATCTTAGACCAGTGCCCGTTCATATTGTCACCATTGTCTGCAGGAAGATGGTGGATTCTTGGTGTTGTCCACCTTGCTATGGCTCGGCGAAGGAAGGAGACGTACAAGAAATTCTTCGGTTTGTGACGAACACGTGTCATAAACCACGTGCCTTAAACCATGATTTATGACATTAATATGTTCATAAAACGTTAGAATGCTGACATTCTGATGTTCTATGAACATATTGACATCATAAACCTTGGTTTAAGGCGCATGGTTTATGATGCATGCTTCGTCATAAACCGGCTACTGATGGAGGAAAAAGGAGCTAGAACTAAGCATTGGTGGAGCCTTATAGGGTGTCAGCAAGGACCATGGCGGAGCTTGGACTTGGGAGAGCACATGTGGTCTCTAGGGATGGATCCATGGTTGACACTCCCCAGCCGTGGATCGATGCTTAGTGTTGTGATAAACTAGGTTAGCTCCACACCTAAGGGTGTCTGCAATGGTGTTGTCGAAGTCGCCAGCGTACATGGCATGGAGAAGAATAAAAAAATAAAGAAAAGCTCGCGAGATAGACTGTTCAAGAGTATAGAAGTACATGTACAGAGAGAGAGGGTTCTAGGAAGGTGTGCGAGACTACTGCTTGGTGATGAGCTAGTGAGATGTGTTTTTACGTTCTCTTACCTCCACGTCGACAAATAGCTAGTGAAATGGTCAATCGTTGGAGCTGGCCTAAGGGTTGAGCAAGAGGAGGCTACTATGCAGATGATGGCACGCCACATGTTTATCAAGTTCTCAACACGAGAGATGAGAGGAGATAGGAAATGGAAGCAAGCCTGAGGATAAATGTATAAGGTAGGGGTTTCTATTTTGCCGGCTAAGGTGCAATAAAATGAACGGTCAAGTTTAGGACAGATAGACAGGAGAACACTAATGTGATTCCGCTTATCTAGCTAGTGCCACTAGGAGATGTATAATTTTGCATGTGCATTGGACCTAGTGACGTTATGGTAAGGAAACAAGTGAAAATGCTTTGAATTTTTTTAGAAGATAACTCACTGTTTAGAGAAGTTGTGTGCAAACTTGGAACATATTTGGAGTTGGCAAATTTAAAAAGCTTTTGACAGATAGACTTGTACAGTTTTCTACACCCATTGGAATTATCTGGTGCCCTCAAGGGGGAGTCACCAGAGAATATGGCCTTGGCACCTCCGAACTGGTCCGAATGTCCTCAGTTTTAGTGACAGGTGGTTCCATAGTTACTCACCGGGAGAAAGAGGTACAAAGCAGAGTGGTGATGTAACTGTGGTTTGCTATCGGATTTATAAATAATATCCAGTGGCCACTATATAGAGCACTGGAATATGCGCTACAGAGGGTAACACGTGTGACAGCAGCCTGCGAAAATTCAAACTGGTGGAGCGCATATACTCCAGTGGGGGCCACAAGATAGCATGTATATGTAAAAAAAAATTCATGTAAAAAAATCATGTCAACAATCATCGATGTCATTCAAATCAAGACGAGGGGGACTCCCTAGACTTTCCGGCCCCCAGCCTATTGTCTAGCACCACCTGAAATTGTTTTTCAGTCCTACCATAAAGAATCAAAGAAAAAATGGTTCTTGAATTTTAAGATTACGAGTTACTTGCGACATATTCCATGGCATGGCTCCTCTGGACTTGTCATGGATTCATCTTCATTCATGACATTGATTTACACTTATGCAACACCGTAGATAGTTCGGTGTTTTCCAAACCTCTAGATTATTAATTAAGTACGAGAATCCTTCCACTACTAGCTCAGCAACTGGAATCATTTCCTCTTACAAGTCAAGTCAAGCTGTAAGAATTTATGGAGTCAAGCACCCAAGCTGGAAGAATTGGTGGATGCCCCTTTTGTCAATATGGGCCACATACTTTTTTTCTATCTCGACATAGACGAAAGGACACCCATGACCCATTCAATGAGATCATTCTAGGCAGGAGCGAATCTAACATAGGTTGATCATCCACGGCGTTGGAACAGTAATGATAATGAAAAGGATGCATTGTCATACAGCCATACACATTCTTTATGCAACGTTCTGGTTTTACAAGCCACTTCCTATAATAAATCTGTGTCAACTTATCATGGTTTCTCCTTATGTCAGTTCTATGTTGGTTTCAGGCAGGCTTAATTATATATTTAACTTGACCCAAGCTGTCAAACATATTAATAATCAGCTAGAAAAGTTCATCATGATTTATAACATCAAATTTTTAAACTTTTACAATTTATTCTATCCTTGAATAAATAGATTCTTAGAATCGTTGTAAGTCAAAAAATTTTAAATTCACCAACTAGAAAAGGTCATCAAAAGATTTGTAACATCAAATTCGTATCATCATTACATATACAATATAGAATATATTTTCATAACATGCTCATTTTAGACCATAGATAGATATATATGTTACTCTTTCTACAGAGTGTGAAACTTAAGATAGTTTAATTAAACTTGCACAGATTCTAAGAACTGATTTATTATTTAGAGACGTAGGGAGTATCTCGCTTTCAGCAAATGAACATGTGAATGTATTTCCTTTTTGTGAAATGGATTCCCAAATATAAGAGGATTGCTCAGCTGTGCTTGTGGGCTTGATGCTCATATGACTTTTGACCTTCGGCCAATTGTCTTGGAAGAAAATTTTCTGTTGTTATATCAAATAAAGATCCCAAATATGACTCATTGCTTAAGAACACAAATACATACAACAAAAAATCTTGGTGTTTTTTTCCCATTTGCTTTAGTCTTGAGGTGATTCAACAAAACATCAGTTTGTACCCTTCTTTTCTTTTAAACTATTCCTGACAATATTTAAACATTCAAACTTCTTACTCTCTTTTATCAAGAAATATTATCCCAAGGGTACATAGATTATCTATAAACATTTATTACTACTAAATTCATGTTGTAAATACTTTTATGGGATGTCAACTTAAATGACCATTAGGAATATAATAAATGGGACTAAAAACAGTTATATGATGGGCTCTTCACCACTACCGGCTCGCCGTATGAACCAAAGGTAGACGGTTTTCACTGCCAGCTGATCATATGATCCAGCGGGGATAACCATGTTGGAACAAAAATTTTGAGTAAATTTCACTGTCAGTCCTCAAATTTGTCTCGAGTTCTGATCCAGGTCTAGGAACATTGAAATTGCATATTTGGCTTTTGAAACTTGTCTTAAGTTCGCCTCTAGGCTCTGATACTTTTAAATTGTGCATTTAACTCCTGAAACTTGTCCCAAGTTCTCGTACATATCCTAACTTTTAAATGGGCCCTGATACTTTTAAATTGTGCATTTCACTCCTAAAACTTGTCAAAGTTCTCATACGTGTCCTAACTTTTAAATTGCACACTGAAGTACAAAAAGTTGTATTGTAATACTGTTGGTACCTCCTAGCGTCATCGTTAAAACAACGCTAGAAAGTATATGTTACTGATTAACTAGTCATAAGCAACTAGCCACATCTCTCTTACCTTTACTCCTAAGAATAAACTAGGTTGTCATCCCTAATTATAACAACGCTAGAAAGTACAATGGTCATCTTCATCGACAATTTGAGTCACTATATGCTACAAGTCGACCATGTCCACATCCCCTTCACCCAGGCTCTGACACCTAATGCCTCTCACCGAGATTGAATTCGACGTCGGCTCCTTCATACTCGGCTGCATGCTGGACTTGTCATCATCACCACCAGGCCGCTCGAGCATGACAATCTGGCGCCGTGTCCTGACCTACACAACTCCAAGCATCATCAATGCCGGCCACGACTACATCACCTCTCCACACAACATGATCCACTTCAACATCACCACCACCGTTCCTGATCATGGCTCGACATCACGATCCATCCATAGGCAGGAACATCTCATACACCTACTACTTCAGCTACATCGACAACCTGCTCTACTACTTGGAGTTCTTCCCCAAGCACATGGGGGGACAATATGATCCGTGCCGATCTTGTCCACGGTAGCCTCCACATTCCCCTCGAAGCCATCCTTCTAGGCCAGACCTTCCCTCCTAGTGGCGTCAATGATTCAACAATAATTCAGCGTGAGGATAAGCTAAGTGCAGAAGGGGGGAGATGTAATATGCGCAATGAGAGGTTCCCAAACCAGGGCTAATGGACTGACTCAGGCCTAGAGGAGGGTCTGGACAGGCCTGCGCCGTGCCCTAGAAGAGCCACGCGCTCTGGGGGGCACCGCTGGTGCCCTGAGCCACCACCGCTGCCGTCCATGTCATCGTTGTCAAAGGAATAAATAAAATAGAAAATAGTATTAGAGTTTGTTTAGAAAAGGAATAAATAAAATAGGATATTATTAGAGTTTGTTTAGGGAAAGAACAATATATAAGGATATCTATAGGAGTTAGCTTGAGAGACAAGTCCATTAGACATAAATATATAAGAGTGATGTAATTCATCTTATCATTAAAGAATAGAGCAATTGTTTGTTCTATCTCTCTCCTGCCCGCTACCGCCCCTCTCCCACTCACGCCGCCCCTCAGTCTGAGCGTGCTGAAGCCCCAGCAGCAGTGCCACCGTCCCCCACGCCAGCCCTAGCCGCCCTAGGGTCCCCTCCATCAGGATCCTTACAGATCGCAACTTTACTAGTTTATTTACTCACGGTCTAGAAACTCCAGTACTTCTGTTTGGGAATGTGACTATTAGAAGCATCATGGCATGAATACTACTTCCAGACGTGTAATACGATTTCTGGAAGGACTGCTGGATAATTTCAGAAGTGAAAACAAATAGTTCCTGGAGTGAAATACCGACTGGGAAGGAGAGAAATAATCAACTAGCATAGCAAAATGACGCTCATCAGCAGGTCTGATAGTTCTGACAAATATAAAAGATCATGTCATCAATCAACGATATCATTCAGATCAATCTGAGGGCGACTCACTAGACTTTCCAGCCCCAGCCTACTGAAATTTTCTTGCACTCAGACAATTGATCAAACACAGAAAAAATTATTCTTGCATTCAAGATTTTGCCTTGATTATATGCCACATTAATTTTTCATGGCTTGGCTTGACTCGTCTGCACTTGTCATGGATTCCACTTCACCCATGACTTTGATGCATAATAATTTTACGATACCTTGATAGGTGGTTGTCTTCCTATCCTCTAGATTATCTTCTTGGAGAAATCTTCCACTACAATCTCAGCAACCCCTGGACTTTTTTTTCCCTTCCATAAAAAATCTCAGCCACCAATTGGAATGGTAGAAAACTGATTGCTGCGTCATTTTCCTCTTGCAAATATGTGGCAAAGAGCAGAGCTGCCCCGCCGCTGCAAATAAATTACAGACCACAGAGCAGAAACAAGCAATACACACTTCCCGCTCCCAGGAAAGCAGTACACCCCCATTCCTTCATCTTATTGAGTTCTTACACAACTGCGGAAATGCCTAACCTTTTGCATATACCATTCCTTCTACCCTTGCTACTTTCGATGGGCCTCCTCAACCTTGTATGCTTCACCACTGTCACCAGTGAGGATCAGTTCGTCTACTCGGGCTTCTCCAGCAATAACCTCACCCTCGATGGAGCAGCCACGGTTACACCAGACGGTGTCCTTGAGCTGACAAATCGCACAGTACACATTAAAGGCCATGCCTTCTATCCAGCTCCATGGCGATTCCGCAAGTCCCCTGGTGAGATGGTGCAGTCTTTCTCAGTTACCTTTGTGTTCGGTATGGTCCCCATCTACTCTGATGAATGTACCGATGGCATGACTTTCCTAATCTCCCCGACCAAGGATTTCTCTGGTGCACAGCACTCACAATACTTGGGTCTCCTCAACAAAACAAGTGATGGCAAAGCAAGCAACCACATATTTGCAGTCGAGCTTGATAGTAGCCAAAATACTGAGTTCAATGATATTGATGACAACCACATGGGCATCAACATCAACAGTCTCACCTCAAACCAGTCCCGATCAGCTGCCTTCTACGATGACAAGAATGGTATCTTCAAAAACTTGTCCCTTGTTAGTCGCAAAGAGATGCAAGTTTGGGTGGACTATAATGGAGAGACCGCACAGATCAACGTGACATTGGCTCCCCTCAGGGTAGCCAAACCATCCAAACCTCTATTGTCAACTATCTACAACCTCTCAACAGTATTGGAAGACCCATCCTATGTTGGGCTTTTCTGCATCGACTGGTCCAATCAATTCACTATATTGTGTGCTCGGCTGGAGCTTAGGCATTAATACCCCAGCTCCACCTATTGATATCACCAAGTTGCCAAAGCTACCTTATGTTGTTCCAAAACCTCTGTCAAAGCTACTTGAAATCATCCTACCAATAGTCACAGCCACATTCATTATCCTTGTTGGAACAACTATAATTCTATTTGTGCGGAGGCGAATGAAGTATGCTGAGGTACAAGAAGATTGGGAAGCCGAGTTCAGACCACACCGCTTTCCCTACAAAGATTTATTCCATGCTACGGATGGATTCAAGAATAAGAATCTACTTGGTTTAGGAGGATTTGGGAAGGTGTATAAAGGTGTGCTTCCCGTCTCAAAATTAGAGGTTGCTGTAAAGAAGGTGTCACATGAGTCAAAGCAGGGAATGAAGGAGTTTGTTGCTGAGATTGTGAGTATTGGTCGTCTCCGTCATCGCAACCTGGTCCAGCTACTCGGCTATTGTAGAAGAAAAGGTGAACTCCTATTGGTATATGACTATATGTCAAATGGAAGTCTTGATAAGTATTTACATTGTGAATTGGATAAGCCCACTCTGAATTGGGCTCAAAGGTTTCAAATCATCAAAGGTGTTGCATCTGGCCTATTCTATCTACATGAGAGGTGGGAAAAAGTAGTAATTCACCGGGACATCAAAGCAAGCAATGTGCTACTTGATAGTGAGATGAATGCACGTCTAGGTGACTTTGGTCTAGCAAGATTGTACGATCACGGTACTAACCCACAGACAACTCATGTAGTTGGTACCATGGGATATATTGCCCCAGAACTAGCCCGTACCGGTAAGGCAACACCCTTAACAGACGTGTATGCATTTGGTATTTTCATTCTAGAGGTAACTTGTGGGCAAAGGCCAATCCGTAGTATTGCAGAGGATAGTTCTGAGGTCCTAATTGATTGGGTTGTCAACCATTGGCACAAAGGATCACTCACATACACAATGGACAGTAGGTTGCAGGGTAGCTACAATGCAGATGAGGCATGCTTAGCATTAAATCTAGGATTGATGTGTGCACACCCAGTTTGTAATGCAAGGCCCAGTATGAGGCAAGTTATACAATACCTCAATGGCGAGATGCCACTCCCAGAAATGATGCCCACGAACTTAAGTTATAGCGTTCTGGGTTTGATGCAAAATGAAGGCTTTGATCAGTACACGTCCATAGTTGGGAGCAGTGGCATTATTACCTCCAGCCTCTCAAGCGGAAGGTGACAAATAGATCATAGATGACAGTCGCAGCCCCCAGGGCTAGTCCATGTTGTAATCAGTATGGCTCGTTAAATTGTGGCAGTTAACTGTAATAATTTTTAGTTCCGCTGTCGCAGTATTTACCTCAAGTCGTTGTTAGTTCTGCTATCGCCATATTTACCTCAAGTCCACTGTTATCTAATCAAATTAATTTGAAATGTGAAGTTTTATATTGTCAAAATATATGGAAGAATCCAGTTTTATGTGATATGAGAGGATTAGTTTCATTCTGTATGTGTAGGATATTGCTTGAAATTCAATCCAACACTACTCTATACAAACAGCCTATGAACCTCAACACCTTGGACGTTTCTGGGTTTAGGTTGTAGTATCATGTATGGTATCATGAGTTTAGGTTTACACTCTTGGCAATAAATTCTACCTGGGGAGATTACTCAAGACGATCTCCACCAGGGCAGCAT
The DNA here is from genome assembly GCA_015844335.1 of Chrysopogon serrulatus. Taxonomy (NCBI): domain Eukaryota; kingdom Viridiplantae; phylum Streptophyta; class Magnoliopsida; order Poales; family Poaceae; genus Chrysopogon; species Chrysopogon serrulatus. The sequence continues at coordinate 18,938 of JADLZL010005257.1, read as the reverse complement.
CATCCATACCTAGGGTTCACGCCACCGATTATGTAAATTCACTACCGGATTCGTCTTTTTTGTCGAGTACCCCAGACACTCGGCAAAGTCCAAAGGCCACTCGACAAAGAACCAGTCGGCAAAGACCTCTTTTTGCCGAAAGTGTTTTTCGGCTTTGCCTTTGCCGAGTGCCCAACACTCGGTAAAGATCAAAATGAAAAAAACCCAAAAAATAATAGAAAAAATTTAATCGGGGAAGGGCCCCACCAGCTAGCACTCATTCGTCTCGTCCAGTGGGATTTTTTGTAGTATTTTTTGAGACTTTACGTCCGGTGGGATTCAAACTCACAACCTCTCCCTCACGCAAAGCCTCTCTACCACTACACTTTACACTCACATATGTTTGTCCGTTTGGGTTTCCTAAATATTATACTAAACAAATTGAAAAATTGCTTGTTTGAGGCCCTAAACGAATTCAAATAAAAAACTTGTCAACTACAAAGTTTCATAACTTTTCGAGATCGTTTATAAAATTTGAATTTCAAATTTGAACAAATTCAGATGCAATTTCTCATGATAAGATGAATTCAAATAAAAAAGTTGCCAACTATAAAGTTTTATAATTTTTTGAGATCTATAACTTTTATTTTGGGTGTTTTCCCATCCAGAATATTTAAATTTAAAAAATTCGACTGTACTTTTCATTAGCAAAATTAATTCAAATTAAAAAGTATTCAACTACAAAGATATATAATTTTTTAAGACCTACATCTTTTATTTTGGTTATTTAGTCATCCGACGTAGTGATTCACAAATCTTATATATCTCTTTGTAGTTTCATAAACTAAGAGAGATATAAGATTTGTGAATAAATTTAATTTTACTTTTTTAAATGAATAAATGGTCAAAATAAAAATTATAGATCTTGAAAAGTTATACAACTTTATAGTTGAAATTTTTTCATTTAAATTAATTTACTGCTCTAAAATATACTCTGAAAATTGTCTTTGCCGTGTGTAATAAAAAAAAACACTCGGCAAAGACCTTTTTTGCCGAGTGCCCAAAAAAACACACGGCAAAGAACCTTATTTGCCGAGTGCCAAATAAAACACTCCGCAAAGACCTTCTTTGCCGAGTTTTTTCTTTACCGAGTGTTTTTTATTTGGCTCTCGATAAAGAGCTCTTTTACCGAGTGTTCGAAAAAAACACTCGGCAAATCTCTTGGCACTTTCGGTAAAGAGATGGATTCTGGTAGTGATTGTCCTAGAGTCTTTCCTTGGCCGATGGTTCGGGTTTTCTTTCTCACTAGTTGATTGATTGGTGTTTCTTTTGATTCGTCGGATATATGATAAGATCATGTCGCCCATTGACTGCATCTTTGTGTGCCTCTAATTTCGGAAGGTGTGACTTGGCTGGAAACCCTAAGCGCACCATTTTTCATACATAAACACTGTGCAAATCTTTTGTTTTATGCACCAAATACCCAAATTAAATTACAGAACTTAAGAAACTCATGTTTTATGCTAACTAAATTGTAATTTTAGAAAGCTGTGCAAATCTTTTGATTTGTTTTAGTGTTTTCTATTCACATCATAAAATAAGAATTTTGGAGTACAACACACACTAACACAATCTCATGCACATCAAAGGCTCCCACCATGCTCAACACCCACCGGATCACATAGAACATGTACACTGTGTTTCCATGGACCTTCGGAGACACTACTACATAGATGATTATATGAGATGGTGCCATTTTATTAACCGAGACAGCCACACAGTGATTAATAGAGGTCACTGCCGAGGCATGGTCATTTTATTTACATGGGCAGTTGGAATAATTGCTTACGAAAAATACTCGCTTAAGAAAATAGATTTATGGATGTGGTCGTTTTAAGACAACCTCCTCCAAAGATGATACATTTTTAGAGGTGGTTGTCTTAAGACGTCCGCCTCCTTAAATCCATTTTTGAAGGTCGGCACACTATAATGCGTGCGCGCATCCAAAAATAATCAGGCACCTATCAGGCTCATATAAATAAAACAATTTAGTGGACGTACAGTTTCACTTCAAACTAAGATCTCTTCTAGCCCCTACGTGGTGCCCTAGCCTATCTCTTGGTCCAGCCTGCGCTGATGACACTTTATGATCATCCTCACCCACAATCTCTTTCCGTCGACATGGGCGGCCAATGGCGCTCGGGTAGTTCTCCCTCCCCTCTCTAGAGGTGCTGGAAGGCAGTGTGCCACGCCTCGGATCGTAGGACGCCATGCCCTTGGTGGACGGGAGGCCGGCGTCAGGTAACTTCCTCCCAGTGCCATGGACACATGGAGCGTCTCTCTTCCTCTTGGCATCACAAGGGGGTGGCAGATCCGATCACCCGCAGCAATTCTCCTCTCTCCTCTGAGCGTGGTGCGACCTCCTCTCCTCTGAGCACGGCATGACTAACCTCCCTCATGCATGGCCTCCGAGATCAATTTTGTGTAGTAGTGCTCTCCTCCAACCACCGGTGGCAAACCCTGCCACCGGATGTGGTGGGGCATGGATCTAGCCACCACTAGCGAATCTAGCCACAACCACTCCTTGACGTCTTGGTTCAACCTAAGGCCTGACCGTTAGGCATTGTCGACCGCTGAATGGCCTCCCTGTGTGAGCTTCTCGATGCTTCTTTGGTTCGCTAGGAGCCTCCTCATTCAGAGGGGTTGACGAGCGGGCCCAATGCCATCTGCCCTTAGGGCTTGGGGAGTTCTTTGTCCTGATGTGTTGTGGGCTAGAGGCTTCTTTAGTTCCGGTTGGTTACCCAACGAGATTAATGGTCCTTCAATCACGATTGCTGATCTGTAGCAAAGGATGATGTCGTTTTTAATATTGGATTCATTGTGCTGGCAGAAATACAGAGACTAAGTGGGATTTGCCAACCAAAACCTTACATTACCGGACTCCACTGCTTTGCCAAGTGCCGGGGGAACTCGGCAAACTGTTCACCGAGCGCCACACTCGACATAGGACACCTAGCAAATTTCTTATTGGCAAATAGCCCTTTGCCAAGAGCTTTTTCATGGGCACTCGACAACAAGTTTGCCGTCTATTCAAATGGCACTCGGCAACAAACTTTCAAAAAAAATGGCACTCAGCAAAAAACCAAGAAAATAAAAAAACACAGTCATCTGGCCGCCACCACCACCGTCACGCTGCTGATGCCGTTTAGCAGGTCACCGTGGAGTAGGTTGCCATCGATGTCTCGGCCCTGTGCATGGCTGCTGACACCAGATATGGCGTATGGATAAATCTACAAGCACACGGAAGTCAATGTAGCTTTCACCTAGGAGTATTCCAAGGTATCATATTTCCACGGGGAACGTGAACTGAACTAGAGTAAAAACTAAGTGTATCCAAAGATAGAACATGTCTAGGTCAAAATTGGTAGAGAGGGTATCTGTGGCTTCTATGAACTAAGGCAAGACTAATGTAGACTTTACTATGATTGTTTACTTCGGAGCATACCCGGGCCGGATTCAACCTAAGCTCAGAATATAAAAAGGGACCGAATACAAAGTATAGAAGAGCTGTCACCACCTACCACCTACCACAACTATCTAGGGGCCTAGGCGCATACACAGGTAAAATATAGCCTAAACCACACTTAATCTATAAACTTACTACTCTAATCCTTCGAACGATGGCACAAGACTAGAGCACTCTAACCAAGTGGTGTACCCGTAAACAAATACCAATGTAAAGTAATACTTAATAATGCAATAGAACAATGTTACCATAGAAGAAGGCAGACTTTACATGGAGGAGAGCTCCATCCACCTAGGTACAAGTAGGGAAGATGCCGACAGCCCCGGCTCCTCCCCTAGCTTTGCCCCACCCTCTCCCCATCTTCTACTTCTAAGCACTAGAGCTACATAGCTTCGTCATGTGTCTATTCTACTAGATATGAAGTGAATGTGTGTAGTATATGTTTACAAATGCGCCGAGCACCACTATTTATAGCCTCTAGGAGCATAAGGGGTACTTGTAGATGAAGGAGGGTCGGTTTGGCTGACCTTGGCTATTGGTCTACCTAAGGGGAGGTCGGATGACCATCCATCATGCCGCCTCACCATCCAACAGCAATGGATGGCCCTTGGAGGCGGTTGTGAGTTGGTTCCCTTGGCGGTTGCTGGTCCAAAAGGTGGTTGGAAGGCGGTTTGGGGTCTCCAAGTCTATGATAGTGGACCCGGTGATCCATGGGAGCTTAATGTCCATCCTTGGACCAAACGGACGTGTAACCAATGCATGGATATGTTCCAAGTTGTGTTTCTTGGCATATCACACGGATAGGTGACATGGACGGTGAAGTGGCACATTGGCCGACCTAGTGTGGGTCGGCCGATGTGGCACTTTGGCTCCGTAGTTCCCTACCACATCCACTTACTTCTATGTTGCCATACCGTGTTTCTTACTTGTGGCATGGATCGGTGACTTGGAAGAAGCCAGTTCAGGTCGCCTCGGCTTGGGATAGCATCACTTAGACCTCCACTTGATCTAGTGGCATGAAAAAGGCATCCCATAGGTTCTCTATCAAGTGTAGAGGCTATGGACCAAGTTTGAGGGCCATTGGTCATATGTCCAGGTCTTACTTGTGGCATGGAATAGAACCAATACTACCCTCACGGTGACTTGAAGAATTCCCGGTCGATCACCCATCCCACAATTGCTCCGGGCCAAGACTTGGGTTCTTTCGATCGAGAAAAGAAGTTGCAACTTGTTGATATGAGTATCATATTAATCCTATTAAGCCCCTGGGGCGGGGTGTTACATCCTCACCCCTTAAAGACCTCCAACCTCTTGATCTAGTGGCATGAAAAAGGCATCCCATAGGTTCTCCATCAAGTGTAGAGGCTATGGACCAAGTTTGAGGGCCATTGGTCATGATGTCAACTTGTTGATATGAGTATCATATTAATCCTATTAAGGCCGGGCCGGGGTGTTACACCAACCTAAGGCCAGGTCGCTCGATCTCCCTGCTAGTCCATTTCTAGCCTGGTTTGTCTTGCAATCGTTCAGAAGGCATAACTTCATCATCCGACTCTAGATTGAGTGAATCAAAACTTGATTTCATGTACCTCAATGAGCTCTATGTCATGATGTTATCAAAATAAGCATAGAATGAAGTGTTTTTACCATGTATGTAGCCACCTTGTTCCTACACTCACATAAACATCACAACTTTTGGAAATGGTTACAAATAAACTGTATGATTATGGTTTGTGTCATTTATATGGCCAAATTAGGCATTGTTGATGGTATAGAATGAGGGGTTAAGGAACATCAACAAGCTACCTCACACTAAACCTTTGCTTGTCCCGAGTAAAGGATTTGAATAAGAAAGAACACTAAGCAAAGATTCAGATGGAAATGATGCACAAGTTCCTTAGGATATAACGCAAGCATAAAAGATATTCCAATTCACATACTTATACATATGGTTTTGATGTGGCTAAAACATCACTTTGTGTGGTTAAGAAATGAAAAACCCCTGACTTGAAGACATAGATCACTTTCCCTTCTCAAATAAGATTAGAGTATTTTATAATATTTTTCAAAACAAAACATAGCTCATGTTACTCCTCATATTGTTCTCTTAAATCACTCAATGGTATTGTTGGCAGCTCTTATTGCCTAATTTTAACCGCCAATATTCTAATAATATCCACTCAAATAATCATCAAACATAGAATTAGGGCTTACAATTAACAAGTTCTACAAAGTTTTGGTGATTTACCTTTTGCAGGAGGATATGTCGGAGTAACACAAGAAATGTGCACCAAAGCATATGCAAAATGCAGCAAAACATCACCCGACATGAGCCCGAGGAGGTGTCAGCCCCTAATTTTTAGGGTCCACTGTGCATCCTATGTCAGTCCCTGGATCAGTAGCTGACACGTACAATTACACAAGATTGATATCAAAAAGCATACTTTTATTGCTAATGGGAAAACATGATATATGGTTTGGGTTTACATAGCTTGGGCCACTGGCCTTATATTGTATATCAGAGTTCTAAGACAGCGGTTCTATACTATCGTGGCTCCATTCCTACAGGCAACTCGGAGTGTGGACAAAACCCTAGCGTACTCCTATATCATGATCGTCGTAGTCCTAATGTAGTCCTAGTGTAGCTTCTTCAAGAAGTCATGCGGCTCCGTCTTCGTATATCCTTCGACGTCCTATCCTCGCGTAGCTCCAATAGTCCATCTGGGTGTATGCTCTCGAACGGCTTCATCCTCGGATATACTCTTGCAACTTCCTGCCTAAAGACATAGGGAGAAGGGGGTTGAGTACATACGTACTCAGCAAGCCCTAACTTTGGGTGGAGGGAGGTGAATGGAGGCTATAGGTGGAGGTGGTTAGTGGTAAAGGTTAAGGGAAAGTAGTAGTTATAATTATAGGTTGGGCCCTGGTAGGGTATTTACCATCCTCACCAGTTCCCGACTTAAGTTATGGTTACCAAATCATATATACATCTTACCAGATTATCATTGTTGTTGTAGTCTAATCATAGCGTCTCATCCCGGCACCTGCCCATTTCAAGGACGTGGCTATTCAAATAGATTCAAGAAAAACTCTGCAGAGGTTGTACACTTTTCCCCACACGGTAATTATGATTCCTTCCATAATCAGTGGTTAGAAAAGAACTACCGAGACCCCGTACCTGAGAGGACGCGAAACTTAGGTGTCCATACATCTCCACTACGGCGCTCAGGGGTTGGGAAAGAGTTGGACGAGGAAGATCACTCAGCATCCTACGCCCAATCCGGACATGGAAGCTCACTCGCAACCCATGCCCTCACACACCTTGTGGAAGATCACTCAGCATCCACACTTTTAAAAGAACATATGTATAGGTCACGAAAGTGCACCCAAGAGTTTTACGTGGAAGATCACTTAGCATCCACGCCCAACCAGACCATGGAAGATTACTTAGCATCCTACGCCCGTCTCCTGCTCTACCGTTTGCCTACACCGGCCCCCTAAATAGAAATGCACCTCAACCTAACGGGGTGTAGGATCAAGCCTACCCATATAGACGTGTGGCTGTACGAAATATCACATAGGGATGAATAAGAGACTATGAACCGGTCCTTAGGGTTGACTAAAATAGGTATCTCCGACAGGATATTCTTCCACAGACATATCCGCCAAGTAATCTACACCTAGATTACCCCTACCCGTTTCAAGTCATAGCATATATAGTCACTTTATTATCTCATTATCACATTATCACGTTATCACCTTATCACATTATCTCATCATAAATATTCGTATGTTCTTTAACAAAAGAATCATTATACAAGTAAGATAGAAGGGTGGTAGAGGGGTAGAAATTAGGACTTGCCTCTGCTCGCTGACGAGTATATCCAAGGTTCTTGATTCCTTTGCTTATGTTTCCAGTGTCTTGGTGTAGCGGTACTTCGGCTTGGTGTAGCAGTAATCCTTCGGGTCTTGATGTAGCCATGCTCCAGGGATCCATCGGGCTCCTTGTACATCTTCTAATCTACGCGGTCTAGTGCTTGACAAACAAGAGAGCAAAACCAAACAATGCATATATAACAAGCATAAATAAACAAGCACAATCAACCAAAACAAGAAGGGGAATCCTAACGGGGTTGGTTGTAGGTGATGGGTAGGTTTATCCTAATTCTATCATTACTATGTGAACTTGAAGTAAGAGTTAGATGAAGGTTATCTATCCAACAAGATGGCTCCTACGGGCTGGGTTAATGTGGTGTGGTTATCTGATGGAAAACCAGACCATATTATTATCTTTCACTATTATGTGAACATGAAAAGAGAAAGCTTGACCGAGTCATCATAGACAGCTTGGCCTACTTCTATAGGTCCACTAGGGTTTGGTGGGGTTAGCTAGGTGGTTAGGTACGGGCGTACGTACTTATATACTCGCACATAGGGTTTAGGCTAGCTATTAGTAGGTGGCGGCTAAGGTTAGTGGCATGTATGCGTATACATATATGCCGGGGATTAGGTTAGCGACGCATACGCACATACATATGTATGCGCCTAGGGTTAGGTTAAGATGGAGAAAAGGTTGCGAGGTTAGCCACACATTGGTATATGGTCGAGTATATATTTAAGTGTATATACAGGACTTACCATGCATGTGTGTACATATATACGAGGTCAGCTACTACTACGGCGAAAGGTTATCACTAGGGTTAACTAGGGTGGTGGTGCGGAGTTAGCCATGCATCGGCATATTCCTGAACGTATATATTTTTCATATACACATACGAGATACGTCTATGCATGTAGAGGGGAGGTGCGTGTGGGTATATCTACCGTTATGTATATTATTTAACTTTTTGGGTCTACATCTATACCCTATCGCGTATATATTTGTGTGAGTGCAAATATATATTATGTTGCATTTATCCATATATTCATATACGGAGTATAGCGTATATATGTATATGGATATATGCGGCTACAGGCGTTTGTTACTTAGGTTATCATTTATATTAAAGCACTAAAGAAAGAAAAGCAAACAAATATTACTAGAATTTGAATGGGCACCAAAATTAGGAAGGATGATGTGGATAGGTAGGGCATGATTTTAGAATAATTTTGGTGGTGGAATTTCTAGAATAGAAAATGCGATGGAGGAGATATGAATTTCCAAAGTTTTATTAGGATAAGGGAAAAAGGAATATACTTTGGAAATTATTTCTAGAAATTAGGGAAACGGAAATGAGATGGAAAGTGTAGGGTAGGATCTGGGGTGCACCTAGTTTATTTAGGAATTTTCTAGGAATTTTCTGGATATAGGAAAATGGGTTTTCTCTCCTCCGTGTACATTTTCCGGGTGCGCGTAGCATTTTCTAGGTGGCTGACGCGTGGGGTCCAGCCAGCTAGCAGAGCTGACCGGACGGTGCATGTGGTTTGTGCACCGATCGATAGACTGCTGCGCCTTCTCTCTTTATTTCTTGTGAGCCAGGTCTAAGGAATAGAAAGGGAAGGGGAGTGGGGCGGCTGTTGCTGCTGCCTTGCGGGTCCCATGGCGAGGTGGCACTCCCCGGTTGGCTGCGTCGGCGTGGTGGAGGGTGTCGACATCGTTCGTTCGTCCTTCTACCCGTCATCGTCCTCTTCGGACAGAAACAGAGAGGGAGAAAGAGTGGGAAGGAAAGGAGAGGAGAGAGGGTGAGGGAGAGGGAGAGGGAGAGGGCGACTCCGACCGGCGGCACTCCGGCTAGGCAGGGCAACGGCAGGCTCGGCTGCCACGGTGTGCAGAGCTCCGGCGGCGTTCAGCTCCGGTGGAGCTCTGCTCCATTGGCGAGCAGAAGAGAGGAAGAAGGGAGGAGATAAGCTCGGGTCAAGAGGGAGGAAGAGGGCTAGTGCCCGAGCTCAATGTGGTGCTCTCCATGGTCGCCCGTGGCCGGCTATTTATAGCCGAGCTCGAGCCACAGTAAGGCGGTTCGCCGGAGAAATATCTCCGGTGACCGTTGGAGGCTGCCAGCCGAGCGGAGGAGGACGAGCTTGAGCTGGACGACGGGAAATCCAAAAGAGATAAGGATGAAGTCGGAAGAGGACAAGGAAGAGAGGCGGTGTGGGAAAATATCTGGTGGTGCTTGCTCGCGTGCTCGGGATGACAGGAAGAGGACAATGGAGAAGGGCGGTTTGAGGCGTACGCTACATTCGCGTCGATGGCCGGAGGTAGAAGACGCTGATGATAGCTGGGTCCCGCGTGTAAGTGAGAGAAGGAAGGCATGGGAGGCGGGCCTGCAGTTTGGCCTGCTGGGCTGCTTGCTGCGCCTGCGAGCTGGGCTGTTCGGCTAGCATTTGGGCTGTACGGCCCAAGGCGGGGAGAGGGGGAGGAAGGAGGTAGGCTGGGCCGCCGAGCGGGCCATACTGAGGGGAGAGGGAGGAATGAGCCCGATTGGTCTTTCCCAATTTTGAAATGCTTTTCCATTTTCCCGGTAAATAAACTCAGGCACGTTTGATAGGAATTGGATTTCAAGAATGAGATGGGGAATTCAAGGAAGAGGTCAAGGACAGTTTCCAAGGGGAATGATCAAGGAAGTTAGTTGGAAAGAATGCCAAGGAATTTGGAGAGAGGTCACGGAGAAAATAATTGGTGCCAAAATAAATTCTAGAGAACAAACAATCAAGCAAGCATTCAAACACTCATGACAAGCACGCAATGCATATGGTGAATTTTAATGCAAGGGTTTTAGAAAAGATTTTTAAATACAGTTTTGCAGGAAATAAACTAATTAAGTTTTAATTTGTTGTAGATTATAAAAAGTTCAAATTTTTAGTGATTTTTAAAATGATGCAAAAACATGGGTATTACAGGAGGACAGCCCACATACCCGACAAAACAGGGCCTAAACAAGAGGATAAATAGGCGCAAACACAAATAAATGGACTCTAATTGAGCTTTACCTTATGGGGATGGATCCTAGGCATCACTAGAGGCCAAATGGACGAAGAAACGGCCCGCACCATTTCTGGCTCTGTTCGGGCCCAACTTTCACGTGGAGATCAACACCGACGTACCCAAGGTGGTTCTGGTGGTTATTGCCTCAATAAATGGACGTACAGGTCGGTTTTGAGGTCGGTTTGGGCTATTCAAGAGGAGGAAATCTTCTATTCAACCCCCTCCTCTCCACCTATAAAAGGAGGCCTCCGTCCTCCTTATTTCACACACCACCAAGGAGCAACACTTTATACTATTCCAAGATGTAGTAGTAGTACTAGCCTAGTTGGGAGTTAGGGAGAGGTGCACTACTACAGAAATTATTTTGCATGACACTGCATATTCATTAACTGTGGCGGTTGGGCTAGCTTGCCGCCGCCGTTAATGGGGGCACGGCTGGCGTCGGCCGTGCCCAGCGACCGCCATGGTTAATCATTAACCGTGGCGGGTGGCTAAACGAAACCACCACGGTTAATGCTCATTAACCGTGGCGGTTATTATTACTCAACCGCCACGGTTAATATATTAATAGTGGCGGTTATTGTTACTCAACCGCCACGGTTAATGAGCATTAACTGTGGCGGTTTTTCATTATATAACCGCCACTGTTAATCCCGCCATAAATATCTGTGCAGACTCCTTCTTCCTCCCCACGATCTCCTCCTCTTTCCATTAGAAGGGGAGCTTTTAATCTAGTTTAGCTCGAATTGACCTCAAATTTGATATTTGGACTTGGATTCGAAGGAGAAGCACATCTAAAAGAGGTTTCCACTTTCCCCCATATTTTTCCTCTCTTTTTTTTGCACTTTTACATGTTGGTTACTCTCTAGATCTAGTTTTAATGGTGGAGAAGTGTGTTCTCTCTTGAACTAGCATATTTTACTTAGTTTTGAAGGAGATGGACACACTATAGAGGTTTCCAACTTTCTCCCTCCTTTTTTCCCTCCCCTATTTGCACTTTTGCATATTGGATGCTCTCTAGATCTAGATCCCATCTAGTTTTTTATGGAGGAGAGAGAAAACTGCTATTCTTTTATTAATATTGATTCTCACACCTATTTTTCGCTTTGATTTCCATTGAAAAGGTTATATGGAGCAGTTGAAATGGATGTATTAGACTTCAAGGGTGGAAATGATCTTTTTTTATGAGGTCAAAAAGTTCATTGCCGTTGTGAAGAAACATCGACTCAGCCTGAAGTGGGAGAATACCATATGTCCGTGTAAGAGCTGTGAGAACAAGAAAGCCCATCCAGACAATATGGTGCAATCTCACCTCATGAGGTTTGGTTTCGTGAAGGATTACACAGTTTGGACTTATCATGGCAAGAAAGTAGATCTCAATACCGGTCCATCTTCTGGAGGAAATTCCTCGGCTACTACGAATGCAAATCATGGAGGACAACCCTCAGTAGGCGCCGATGGTGATGCCGGTGTTGCTGGTACAGACGACAATGCTATGATCATCGTGATTACATCACGTTGGAGGATCTATTAGGGCAAGGCATGGCCGATGATGATGGCGGTGGTGGCGGGGACGGCGGCGATGGTCAGCCTGTGCTAACTCCAGAGGATGTGGATCTTTTTGAGACCGTAGTGAACCACTTCGACGAGGATGATATTCGTTTTGGTAATGCAAAGAGGTTGGAGAATTTTAGAGAGATGAAGCAGGCGGCAATTGATCCTCTTTACAACGACTGTCCGAGAAGTGGACCGCGCTGCGTTTTAACCTCCACATGCTGATGTTGAAGGGTCGTTTTGAATGGTCTGACACGAGCTTCAATGAGCTACTGCAAGTCCTTGGTGACGTGCTCCCAAAGGACAACAAGGGTCGTTTTAACCTCCACATGCTGATGTTGACCGGGCAAAGAAGCTGATCCAACCAGTTGCTCTGAATGTGAAGAAGTTTGATGCTTGCCCTAACCACTGTATCCTGTATTGGGGCCAGTATGAGAGTTTGCAGAGCTGCCCACACTGTGGCTTCAGTCGATACAAGAAAAATGCCGGTTGTCGCGTGGATGCAAATGCTGATGAGGGGTCAGTTGGACCAAAGAAGAAGGTGGCCAAGAAGAGTTGTATGAAACAGATCTCGTCTAAGGTGGAGGAGGAGGAGGAGGAAGAGGCCGGTTACATGCAGAGGAGGAGTCCTGCCCTGTCGGTGTGGTACCTACCCGTTATCGATTGCCTGCGTTGTATGTTCAGGAACCCAGAGGATGCGAAGCTGATGTCCTGGCATGCATCTAGTGATCGTGATAAGTTTAAGGGCGATGGCAAGCTGCGACATCCTTCCGACGGCCAACAGTGGAAGCGTTTCGATGACATGTTCCTAGAATTTAGCAAAGAGGCAAGGAACGTCTGGTTCGCACTGAGTACCGATGGAATGAATCCATTTGGTGACCTGAGCAGCACGCACAGCACTTGGCCGGTCATTCTGACTATCTACAACCTACCTCCATATCTATGTCAGAAACGGAGGTACCTTATGCTTACCATGCTTATTTCGGGACCAAAGCAGCCCGGCAATGATATAGACGTGTTCCTAGAGCCCTTAATGAAGGATATGCAGATTCTGTGGGACAAAGAGGTCAAGATGATTGATGCCACCACGGGGAAGGACTTCACCCTAAAAGCCATCATCTTTGTCACCATTACCGACTACCCAGGCCTTTTTTCATTGTCAGGGCAGATAAAAGGGAAGAGCAGCTGCGTAGTTTGTATCGATGGTACCTGCTATGCTTACCTTAAGGCATCTAGGAAGATGGTGTACATGAGGCACAGACGATGGCTTGCCAAAGGCCACAGGTACCGAAAACGTGAGATGAACAAATACTTCGACAACAACATTGAGCCACAACTTGACGTACCCGAACTGACCAGATATGGGGAAAAAGTGTTCGGCATCGTCAAGGACATGGAGGTCCAGTTTGGAAAGAAGAAAAAAGAGGAAGAGGGGACGACTAAGAAGACGAGGAAGAAGAGAAAGCAGGTTGATGAAGAGGATGAGGAGGAAGCAAAAGCCCCTGTCTTGGTGCCATTCAAGAAAAAATCATGTTTCTTCAAGTACCTTTCGTACTGGAAGACCTTGCATACACCCCATGCGATCAACTGCATGCACCTCGAGAAGAATGTTTTTGATAGCACGATCGGCGTCCTGCTAGTCATCAAGGGGAAGACAAAGGATGGTCTTAAGTCAAGGATGGATCTTGTCAACCTGGGCATCAGGTCGGACCTTCACCCGCAAACACTGCCAAATGGGAAAGTTGAACTCCCAGGCGCAAGCTACAACCTGACAAAAGATGAGAAGAAGGCTGTGTGCCAATGGCTTCGGGGTGTCAAGGTTTCTACTGGCTTCTCTTCTAACATCAAGAGCCTGGTCTCGATAAAAGACCTTATATTGACCAACTACAACTCACATGACTGCCATGTCATGCTAACAGTGTTTCTTCCAATTGTCATCAAGGCTATCGGCCTAGAGTACGTGAAGATGGTCATCACGCGGTTGTCCTACTTCTTTAACCGCATCACCAAAAGGTCATCGAGGAAGCTGAGCTACCTGCCCTGAAAACCTTTATCACAGAGACTCTTTGCTAGCTGGATATGTACTTCCCGCCATCTTACTTTGATATTATGCCACACCTAATGATGCATATGGTGGATCAGATACAAGAACTGGGCCCAGTGTACCTACACCAGATGTGGACGTATGAGCGTCTCATGTCGACCCTCAATAGATATGTCCTCAACCGTGCTTACCCAGAGGGCTCTATGATCGAGGCATACACAACCGAGGAGTCTGTGAACTGCTGCACCAAATACATACGAGATGGAAGGGCGATTGGGCTACCCATCCATCAGCATGAAGGCAAAACCTCTAGTATGGGGTGCACAGGGAGGAAAGTAAGAACAGATGTATCGTACAAAACGGTGCAAGAAGCTCATCACAGCATGTGTCATCAACTAGTGGTCATGGAACCCTTTGTTGAGGAGCACTTAAATGAGATCCGCACGACAACTTCGAACGGAGCTTGTACGGAGGCAATGGTCTAGAAGCAGCACAAGATGAGCTTCACGGCATGGCTTAAAGAGCGTGACATACCACGTGGCGAGTCCAAAGTGGAGTATGAGACCGTAAGAGGCTTGCGTTCGGCCCATCCACATAAATCACCTCGTGGCAAGGGTATGACATCAACGGATACAGGTTTCACACAAAAGAGAAAGATAAGAAGAGCGTGGCACAAAAAACAAATGGGTATTCGATATGAGGCCATTGGCGAACTAACGAGGGAAAGAAGATCATATTATGGGCAAAAGTTGAAGAGATCCGAACTTGATTACGGTGGTGACCTACGATAGCTATATTTCGGTGCCCGGTGGGTCAACCCCTGAGGGGTTGCCATGGATGAGTATGGGCTAACCACCATGGAGCTCCAAAGTGTTGGCTACAAAGATGACCAGTGGGTATTAGCAAGCCGAGTTGCACAAGTAGCCAGTTATGGGGTTCCCAAGGATAACAAGAGGCACGTGGTTGTGGCAGGAAAGCAGAGAATTGTGGGAGCCGATGGGGTCCAAAGTCCCGAAGAACACAACAACTATGGAGAGCTCGACCTCTTTGCCAACCATCCACAAAAAAGATCAAAGCCATCGAACAGGGCTTTCAACAAGACCAAAATGATGCCCCTGGGCTCGCAAAGATGGTGAGAAGAAGACCGTTGGAGCACCTACAAAGAAAATGATATGTGTATATCAACAACATATATGTAATAATTTAGTGACTTTATTAATAACAAGGTTTTGTAACTAATGGAGACGTATTTATGTATGCATGGTTGTCTTAATTAAGGTTTTATAACATTTTAAAATAAAATTTTAAGTTTAAAAAGCATTATATACTCAATTATTAGTTTTTAATGTTTTTTCAACATTCTAAAATAAAATTTCAAGTTTAAAAAAGCATTATATATTCAATTATTAGTTTTTAATGTTTTTCAACATTTTAAAATAAAATTTCAAGTTTAAAAAGCATTATATACTCAATTATTAGTTTTTAATGTTTTTTCAACATTTTAAAATAAAATTTCAAGTTTAAAAAGCATTATATACTCAATTATTAGTTTTTAATGTTTTTCAACATTTTAAAATAAAATTTTAAGTTTAAAAGCATTATATACTCAATTATTAGTTTTTAATGTTTTTTCAACATTCTAAAATAAAATTTTAAGTTTAAAAAGCATTATATACTCAATTATTAGTTTTTAATGTTTTTTCAACATTTTAAAATAATTAACGATGGCGCTTAATTTATACCGTCCGCCACGGTTAATCCATTAACCCGGGCGGTTTTTGTAAGGCACCCGCCATGGTTAATATTAACCGTGGCGCTTGCCGCAAAGACACCCGCCACGGTTAATGCTTTGCTATATAAGGTTTCCTTCTCCGCCCGCATCGGCCAAGTCCTTCGCCGTGATTCAATTCACCCCGAAGGGCTGTCCATTTTCCCCCGCCCAAGGCCGCCATCGCCGCTGCGACGAGCCCAGCCGCGCACAGCGCCATCCCCTCCCGCCTTCCTCCCCGCCCCCGCTCGTCTTCTTCCTCCTCAGCGTCTGCCGTCTTCGGCTTCCTCCCCGCCACCCGGTACCGGACTTCTCCGCCCGGCGCACCCCCGCCGCCATGTCGGGATTCGGCACGCGCCCGCCGCCGCCACGTCCGCCAATCCAGCCGCTGGGCGATCCGCCTCCGTTGGATCCGCCAACACCGACCCACGCGCGGGGTGAGCAAACCCTAGCCGCGTGCCGCCACTTCGTGTCGGGATCCGGCAACGCCCGCCCGTGTCGTCGTCCGCCAACGCCGCCCGCTGCCACGGTCCGCCAACGCCGCCGCCGCCACTCGCGAGGAGCTGCGCCACGCACGCCATCCGTGATCCGGAGCAAGTTCATGCTTCTATTTTTTTCAGATCAAGTTCATCTCCTCTGGGATCCCGAGCAAGTTCATGCTTCTATTTTTTTCTTAATTATTGCTGCCTGTGATGCCTGTGATCCTGAGCAGATGCCACTGCCTATTCTATGTGATTCCACTGTGATCCTCTCTATTTTTTTTCATAATGGGAGTTTGGATAGTTCTCTTTTCATAATGTGATTCCACTGTGATGCCACTGCCTGTTTCTTATCTATCCTATATACAATCGGCAGTGCTTTTATTTTGGGGGGTGGTGTAACCAAGTAATCATACATTTGACCACTTGAATCTTCTCCAGTTCCACCTCCTCAAACTGTAGTGTATGGGAGTTTGAATCTTCTCCAGTTCTACATATATCTAATAATTATTATATTAAGGAAAAGATAAGTATTTCTAGGAATTAAGGAGGAGGATGCACAGCAGAATTGCCTATGACTGTGTTGCGTTGGACGTTTGGACGGCCGCTCAAGCCTAGGCATGCATGTATGGCATGTGGTGCGTGATCGATATACTTGAGCCTAGCTAGCTAGCTCGTTGGTGGTCGGTCGTCTTGTATTATATTGGTTGGTCCCTAGAATCATGTTAGTATTCCACTGTTGCATTATATTGGTTGGTCCCTAGAAACAGTTTTTTATCTCTTCTTTTCCAAATAAATGAAATAGGAGCCACTGTTCCCCCCCAACTAGCTATCTGCCTATCTTAGAAAATTAAAAGTTGTTTTTTTTCTCTAGACATAAGTTTACTGAGGCATGTATCTTAATTCTGGTAATCTTGGATTTGATTAGTACTTGTACTCTAGTGCCATGTACTTGAAAAAAAAATATGCTGAGGCATGTGCAATCTTTTAAGCTACTTGTAAATTCTTAAGCTAGTACTTGTACTCTACTTGTACTCTTACCACTTCTTAGTGGCATGTGCAATGATGAACCCTTTTAACTTGTAAAAATATGTTGAGGCAGTGGCATTGTGATGATGTGAACTCTTTTATGCTGAGGCAGCGGCTATGATGATCGAATGCCCCCTAGCTAGTTGTAATTAAGCTACTAAACTAGGATGGCTTGTGTACCATATACAAGCAACCAGTTTAGAAGCGATGTGATGACAATGGGGCAAATCTGAGCCAACTATATATGTAAATTTCTTTTTTTTCTCGACCTTTTATACTTTTCTTCTATTATTTGTATCTCAAATCCAAATGTAACTGAAAAGATATGTACTTGAAGTTTGAATATGAGTATATATAATGATTTTGTTTTATTACTTTTATGAATTGCCGTATAATTCTCTTCGATCTTTTTAGCTTTCGATGGCGGAAATCAACTAGCCTTTGTAGATGAAGGGCATGAGCACCCATCACCTGCTAACAGTGCTGATTTATTAAACTCATCATCATCATCATCAACATCATCATCAAATGGGTCATCGCCGTCGAAACTGCAGTATGAGAGTGAGCCTTTAACACCGATCCCACCGAGGAAAGTTCTTACAGGAGGAGGAAAAAGATCCACTATGATCCGAGGGAGGATAATCCTCGAAGATGATACCACTACAACAAGGCTTGAGGTATGTGCACGAAATAATTGACACTATTGGAGTTATTATCTTCATACAGATAAATAATTGGAGCTTTGATCCTCATAGATACCGGTGGTGCCCCTTCGCTTTGGAGTTCGATGATGAGGGTGCAGAGGCCGTGGAGGAGGAGCAGCCCGTTGTTTCCACGGGCACTTCTTCTACAACTAGTGGATCAAAGAGGAAAAGAGACGAACACGGGAGGCACAAGTTGTCCGATGAGGTGCATGTCATACATCGGTTGGGCCGCAGGGAGAGCCCCTAGAGCCAAAGGAAGTCATTGGGGTTTTCAGCAACCAATGCTCATGCATAGTCAAGGAGAAGGTGGGGATTGCATACGACAATTGGAAGGAAGTTCCAAATACCTTGAAGAAACTTGTGTGGGATGAGATGCGGAAGCGGTTCACATATCCGGATGAGGGTTATGATGAAGACAAGTGCAAGGCCCATGTGTTGCACACTGCAGGCAAATGTCTTCGCACCTTCAGGCACATTCTTAATAAGGATTATATCCAGAAAAATAAGTCACCATTGACTAAGTATAGCTTCCTCTCGGCTGATGCTTGGGGCCGCTTCGTCAAACAGAAGAGCACCGATGAATCAAAGGCCAAGGGTGAGAAGTTTGGTGAGCTTGCAAGGAGAAACACAATCCCTCACCACTTGGGCATGACAGGTTATGCCGGTAAGAAGCCGATATGGCGGCAGCAAGAGAGGGCGGCGGCTGAGGCAGGGCAACAGATCCCCTATGGGGGCTATGATGAGAGGGCAAGGGACTTCCTCTATGCCCACCAACCGAAAAAGCTAAAGCCGGAAAAGAGCAAGTTCAACACTCCGGAGGCCGAGGAGGCAGAGAAGAAGATCTTGGTTGTCGCTGCGGCCGAGAAGACCGAAACATTTTCACCTCGCCGAGAGAAGGACGTGCTAAATGAGGCGTTGGGAAACCCCGAGCAC
>JADLZL010005256.1:0-306472 GCA_015844335.1 Chrysopogon serrulatus | reverse complement strand
TTCTATGTAGATAAGCCAGCTACAGTGGCAAATTACACTGCATATAAAGTTGGTAGATCACTTATGGAAGGTTAACAGAGATCTTTTCTCAATCTATACTGTCAACGTTTTGTATGTCAATCAATCATCAATCAACTTATTCATCAACAGCACTATTAGAAACATCTGGGGGCCCATTGGAAGAGCATCGGCTTGAACTACTGCTTTCAGTGAGAGTGCAACCATTAATTTGTTTTATGCAATGCTTCTTTGTTTTCAAGTCCGAAGAGGAATCCTGTGACAATGACAAACATCGATTATAACTTAGCTTGCTTTTATATCTAATCAAAATTTGCACAAAACGATTTACTAACTGGAAAATGACCCTTACATTGTTAGCAATCTCTGCATGTGATTGACATGAAGAACCAGGAGTCTTCAATTCCAGATCAGTAGCAATATCACCAACATCACTGCTTCTCACTCCGCAGCTTGGTTGCTGCAATGTAGATGACTTGCTTCCACAGCCTTGTGCTGGAGAGTTAGACCTATGACTACTTGAATGGGCAACTGGAGTATTAAGTTGGTTAGATGGCTGATCAGTAGGAGGATGGCAGGGTTGTGTATAAGCCATGTAAGGGATGCCTGCATTTGGGATGGTTCCAGAAGTTTGATTGTGGAAGAAGTGGTATGTTTGCAGCTGTGGATGCATGGGTACAGCACCAGAGGGTATGGGAACTGGGACTGGGTAGGGATATGCTGGAGGTGGCCCCATGACAACAGAAGGCTCCATTCCAGCCCATGGGTATAGCACCCGCATTCGTTGTTGATACTGGTTATTCAAATGATCAACCTCAGATTTCAGTGAAGCTTTCTCATCTCTAAGCTCATTCTTTTCTTGTGTTAACTACAAGTACCAATAAAAATGTGTATCAGGTGTCAGAACTTTTCTGCGGTTGACCTGTTTCTTTCTACTAATATTTACCTCACGTGCTTCTTCGGAAAGTGATGTGTATTCAGCTTTCAGCTTGTTCACCTGAGTAGTCAAATCTCTCAGCATCTGGATTGTGTCACCAAGTATAGTTGCCTTATCGTTCCTGGGACGGTCTGGATCTGGATATTTGCACATGATACAAGTATAGAGCCAAATCTACCACTTTAGGAATCAAACAGATGGAGCTAGTATGAGTAGCACATACAAGTTTTGAAGATTGTTTAGTTTTGATTATGCATCAACTATCAAAGCTACAACATATTTTCTTAATTTTAAGACATGTACACATTCATTTGCATGACATCAAACACATGATCTCAGACTAGTTTGCAGTGAACCTTTCTAAATTGCAGGTGCCACCAGTCTGCTTGTGGACAATTACTGACTAATAAACACAAAATTAAGGGCACCTATGCACAAACTAAGCCAAAAAGTGGAGACCTTCCAACAGCTCAAGGAAGTGACTTCAATCCCTTTCCAAGATTTTGGAAGCATTATATCATAATTTTTATTATTGGTTATTTGAAAGTAGCTTCATAAAAGGCTCATACCAGGGCCTTCGTTAGGTCCAGTGAATGGAGAAGCAAAAAGACTATAGAAGCCAGGACTTTGTCCTAAATGTCCTAAACTGAGGCTGAACAGGTCAAAACTGACAAGTATAGAGGGCCGCTTCTAAAATGCAGCAAATGAACTTATAACCCTGTGGCTCACTGCATAACTGCATAAGATCTATGCATGTATGTATGTACAAGTTTCATCTGCAGATCAGTTCATGAAAGTATACAGTCAATACATAGTTTCACTACTAACACACAAATATGGTCAATGAAAGGTACACAGCAGATGTAAGTTCCTTGTGCATTTTTGTTTGAAGAGCATGCCCCAATGAGTAGGAGGGTGCTGGATGAAACTAGGAGATATGATTTAGTCAGAATGGCTTTTGTGATAATAGTAGGTGTGAATATGAAAAAGTAATTGATAGCAAATGATCATAGAGATTGTGTCAAAAGCACCTAGCCAAACATGGAGCTGGTCAATGGTTCGATCTTGCAACCAAGAATAGTGGATCAGCACCGTTGGAAGCTCACAAAATCTGGGTAATCCAGCAGAAAATCTGCATATAATGCCTTCTATTTAGTAAGGGTTCACTCAGCGCCTTGGAAAAGGATTTGGAAAACTTGGGCCCCCCTACGGTGCAAAATTTTCATTTGGCTTGAGGTGAAAAATTGATTTTGGACTGCTGATCGCCTTGTCAAGCGTGGTCTTCCTCACCCGGCTGTCTGCCCCCTCTGCGATCAAGCTGAAGAATCCATCCAGCACCTATGTGCTTGCGCCCGTCATGTCTGGACTGTGGTTCTTCAAAAGTTAGGATTGATTGTAAGGGCGCCCCAGGCCAACACCAGTAGTTTTTCAAGTTGGTGGTGCCAAACAATAAAAAAATTGCCAAAGGAAATCAGGAAAGGCCTCAATTCTCCCATCATCCTGATGGCATGGGAAATATGGAAGCACCAGAATGAACGTGTTTTTAATGGCGTAAGGCCAAATGTCATGACAATCCTACAGGTAGTGGCAGATGAGTGTGTCCTCTGGTGCTCAGTTGGAGCTAACATACTCCAGAGATCCTGGTCAGGGCTTTCACAGGAGGCCTGCTTTTTTTTATTTCAGGAAGGCTGGTTGTCTTTTTTCAGTTTTTCATCTGTGGCTTCCCTCTTCTTTTCTTTTAGAGTTTTATGTGGGTCTTCGAGTGGGAGGACTTATCCTTTTCACCCATGTAATTTTCTCTTCTCTCTTATAAATGAAATGATACACAAATCTTTTAGTTGTTCGAGAAAAAAAAAAGCATGAAGTTTTCAAGTAGGACAGCAGAACAAAAGAAATCCTAAACAAATGTCAAAAATCATGTGTTGAGTAGGACATATAGGAGATAACCAAACATGCAGACACAAAGCACTTGCAGTACTGTTTATGCAGATATTATGCACATATCTGCAGTTACAAACACCATGTGCGAAGGTTACAAGTTCCTGATAACTCATTCTTTTGGTTCGAACATTAGGTCTGACAAGGTTAACATGATATGAGCTCCATGGATGAAGTTTTGGAAGCATAACTTTTCCACTCCCATAAGAAAAAGTTTCCAATTAAACTACACAATTAATTTCAGTATTAATATGCGATATTATTTGAAAATATTGTTCATTACACAAAAAGTAAAACAGATACACCAAGAAAAGATTGGCAAAGAAACACAAGTAATATTTAAAGGGAACAGAGCTAATTGCTTCAATTAGATGGAGCAGTAAATCCTTTTAATAGAGAAAAATGTGGTCTAATTCAACATTACTTAAATATTATAACCCTTGCAGTGTGTTTGGCAAGTACTGGAAAGGGGCATGGGAATTAGTGGTGGTAGTTGATAGAGGGAATAAAGATGGTAATTTAATTTTTAGTCCTGTTCCCTTGTTTTGTTCGTGGAGGAAAAATAAGAGGGGTCGCTTAAGTTTGGTGTGTGGATTTTGAGTGGGAAATTATATTATGATGGGCAGATATAATACATTTATCTTCCACTAAAAGCAGAGTTCCCACTCAATTACACCCCTCCCCTAGGAAGTTATTAGTGAGATTTGGCCATCTAACTCCATTCCCTGTCCACTAAAATTCCGACTCCCATGCAAAATATTTTTAAATTCCTACCTTCTAAGTCCCATTCCCTCATTCCAATTAGTCCCGACCAAACATGCCCTTGGTATGCGTCATGCGAAACACTATGAAAGAGATAGACAGATAGAGTATGAGGCATGAACCATAAGGACGGTGAGATCAAAACTCAAACTGGATAGCACTGTAAAGACCTTCCAACATCGCTAGGGCCTTATTTTTTTACCAGTGCCATACAATATCTCTAATGCAAGGCATTAAATATGGTAATAACTATATATTCTTGCTAACTTTCCTGTCAACTTGAAGAGATTGGTATACAGCATGGTACCGTGGAAATGCTATATAACTAATATATGACACTGGACTGGAGCAAATGTTGGTTATAGGATGGACAGGTCATAGACATAGCTTGTGCTTTAAGATAAACATTCTTGCTGATTTAGCCTTTCAAATAATATGTTTCTTTTTGTAACTCATAGGAGCAAAGAGACCCAAGAAAGTCCTTGAAAACTACATCATACATACCAAGTGCATTTCCCAAGTCCTGGAACTGCTCGTTTAATTTATCTCTTCGCATCTTCTCACGATCAGCCTTTTGTACCTTGCGCGCAGAAGTTGAACCCTGGGCTTTACACTCTGCCCTTTGACTTGATAAAAGAAGGGAGATTAATTAGAGCAAATTTCTGGTTTGATAATAAATTATTTTGTACAAAATCATACACAAGATGATCCATGTTAGAATTCCATTGGTTATCACACTTGATTTAAATCAGGGTCGAACCCAATAAAAGACAAGGGTGTACACATGTACACCCGATAAAAAAAAATCCGAAGTTAGTAGGCGTAATACTAATACATGTATACACTTGTAATTAGAACAGATCCGAATGCAAATAGTCAAATAGCTCAAGTTAGATCAGATCCGAATACAAATAGCCAAATAGCTCAAGTTAGGGTTCGCGTGCTCAATTTTGCACTAACAGGAAGGAAAGAGAAGGGGTGGGCATACCTGCCCTGGTGGGTTCCGGTCGCCGGCAAAGGCCCCGAAGAAGACATGGGCAGCAGGGGCGGAGGGCCGCGCTCGCCTTAGCTCTCGCTCTCGCGGGGTGAACGGGAGAAGAGAAACAGCAAGCTGGTCAAGGAGAGAGAGCTGAGCACAGCACAGTTCATCCGAGGCTGTTACTACAGCTTTGCCTCTCTGCGCGCTACTGGGCCGCTTTCTTTTTCCCTTTTTTCCCTTCTTGGGCCATCCAAGGCCCACTGGGCTTCGTTCTTTTGCAAAATTCCCCGGGCCTGACGCCCTATTCCATCCTCGAGTCGAGTTGTGCGGCGCCCTTCTCCATCGTCGCGGGCCCGCGGACAGTCGTCGCCGTCCCGCCGCCGCCCTCTCCGTCTTCCACGCCGTCACGCGGCTCTCTTCCATCCTCTTCGTCCCACGCCTGCCTCCGGCTCCTCCCCTCGAGGGAAGGTGGCGGCGTCCGAGGGAGCTTCTCCGGGTCCGGGGAAGTGGTTCCTCGTCTCGAGGCAAGGTGGTGGCGCCTGGAGACCTTCTCCGAGGAGTACAAGGCGGCGCGGAGCGTCTCCGAGCGGCTCTAGCCCGCCGGCGCCTGAGTTGTTCCTGGAAGCAGACTCCCAATTGAAGCGTGCTTAAACCCTCGGCTCCGGTTTTGGGTTGTTTAGGCGTTTAGATTGTGGTCCTAGGCGTGGATTTTCACCAAAATGTCAATCGAGTGCCTTGTGCTAGGTACGCGGAAGCGCGCTTCTCTCTTCACCCTCCTTGGAACGCAATGCTCGGTTACAACCACACTGACGCTGGTGATTGCAGGGGCGGGGCAGGAGGTGGGGAAGAGCTGCGTGGTGGTGACCATCGGCGGGAAGCGCGTCATGTTCGACTGCGGCATGCACATGGGCTACCACGACCACCGCCACTACCCGGACTTTGCGCGCGCTCTCGCTGCCTGGGGAGCGCCCGACTTCACCACCGCCATCTCCTGCGTCGTCATCACGCATTTGTGCGTTGCAGATAAACATTTTACCCTTTCCTCTATTTTCTTTTTATTTGCTGGCAATTTCCTTCAGATTCTAGCGATTGGTTGCGGGCTGATGAAGGTTGATCTGTGCAGCCACTTGGATCATATCGGGGCACTGCCCTACTTCACTGAGGTCTGCGGGTACCACGGCCCCATATACATGACGGTGAGCTATGAACACGTGATTATTGTTTGTGTTACTATGGCCAACTAAAATTGTATTAATAAAGTTGCTTCAAGAGAATTTAACTGTTCATTGGAAAATTTTTACAACTTTTTGTTATATAAAAACTTCATAATTATTTTCATGGTAACAAAAACCATAAGTTCCTTGCCAATAGGAAATTGCAATTAATATAAAACACAAAAATCTAGCATCATGGTGAGTATTGTTCAAAATTGATCCAGAAAGCATCGCAAGCCATAAACCTTAAATCCGGGTTAAATTAAAGCCCTCATAGTAGAATGAACCTTGGATTTCGCAAAGACATGGCTCTTAGATTGACATCAGCTGTAAGTGTAGAAATGCAATATGCAAGCATATCACACCTTGCTATATCTGAGTAACTTCCTGGACCACATTGAAATTGACTGAAACATACTTGCACATCTTTTGCTTTTCACGATGGAGAGTTGGAGACTGATTCAGACCTGCTGCGCAAGATTGAATAGTTATTTTTCCAAGAGTATAGGTATAATAAAACAGAGGTACCGAACTAATCTCGGACTGGTGCTGATGTTGAAGTCTAACAGAGTAGCAGTTAGTGTTTACTGAAAAACTAATTGAAAGCAGCAAGCACATGAATAATATATTAAGGCATGCTGAAGCTTTAATGTTCCAGTTAAGACTGAATGGCGTTCAATTGCAATGATGTTATTCTTAAACTAGAACTATACATCCAAAAATTTACTCAAAAACGTCTGATATCAAAACCCAGTTACAGAATCACCTGTGGAATCATATGGCTAGCATTGTATTAGCTTTTTAGCAATGTGGATACATCATTTGGGCTGGATAGTTTTTTTTTTCTCTCTCTCGAATACGCAGGAGAGCTCCGTGTCATCGTACTATAGAGAGGATTTGGGATTGAGAGTAAGGGTACAGTACATCCCTAGTAGATGGTCCTAAAAGATTATGATGTTGATAGAAGTAAGCAGGTAACTACTAACTACCGTGTTCAAGTATCTGGGAAGTGATGTATTTTTGTGATTACCATTTGCATAGAACTGACTGCTGTAGAAATCAATCAAGGAAGAATGCATCAACCCCCTGGTACCATGCAAATATTTCTCTGACCAAGCAACTGATATCTCCATCTACATATTTAAGAATATGTCCAGGACCATGTATTTCAAGAACTATAGTATATATATCTGCATCTACATATATGAACATAGGAAGAACAAAATATTTCATAATACCGTGATTATCATGAAGCAGTTTTGATGCGGTTGAACTTAATCCATAGAAAAAACTAAGCTTATGATTTTATCCCATTTGCTAAAAGGTATCCTCAGTGCTCTTCTGCTAACACCACAAATATGATTCTGCACTTTCTACCTATGCCATTGTACACAACTGAAAGCATTGAGTCATAGCAATAATTAGGACTAAAATCAGAAGGGAAAACAAATGCTTTCCTAGACACAATTGTGCATCCAAAGGCCTTGTTTATATGTCATCATATGGACGTGAGTTACTGCATACTTTTTAAGCAGTAGAGATATAGAATGTGCCTATTGTTGTCTAACTTGGCTTCAAGTAAATCCTGGATTGATTGGGTCGTTTAAGTTCTGATCCAAGAAGTATGCTCGGCTGAATGAATGGTCTTGCATTATTAGCTTATATGCTTTGGTGGTTGTGTTCCTTGGTCTCCCCACTTCTTATATGAACCATCTATATATGTCGCAATGATTGATGGTCACTCCTTAACTTATGTCATGGTATCTCAAACAGTATCCAACAAAGGCTTTAGCTCCATTTATGCTGGAGGACTATCGGAAAGTAACGATGGATCAGAGAGGGGAGGAAGAGCAATATAGCTATGAAGATATTGTTAGGTGTATGAAGAAAGGTAATCTTAGTTCAGTTTGTAACTTCTAGTACCTGTCTACTTAGATACTGATGCTGGCGCAGAAGTAAGCTTGTATCATAATCCTCTTTACTTGTAATACTTGACCTTTCAGTCATACCAATGGACTTGAAGCAGACTGTTCAAGTAGATAAAGACCTAGTGATCCGTGCCTATTATGCTGGACATGTAAGTTTCTTATACTGTTGTTCATTCAACATTTTTTTTAGGGTGGAGAAGTTCATTCAACATTCTGCTCAGTGTTCTTTAAGTAATTTGAAATCAAGTATTGATTTTATTCTCTACTTTCTAATCTAGTTAAACCGTTGCCAGGTTATAGGGGCTGCCATGATTTATGCAAAAAGTTGGGGATGCTGCTATGGTATACACTGGGGACTACAATATGACACCAGATAGACATCTTGGGGCCGCACAAATTGATCACCTGAAGTTGGATCTCTTGATAACAGAGTATGGTCTGACCTCTAACTCTAAACATATTTTCGGTTTTGTGGTTGCCTTTACTTGGATTTGTATCAAGTGTTGTGATTTATGCCATTATGTCCATAGGTTATTTGTTATATCTTTACACCACAAGTTTTTTTATGGGATGCAGGAGGACCCCAACTATGTAGATGGTAGTCATGTAGAAAGGCGAGCATTTTCACCTTGCGCCCTATACTTGGAAAGAGAGGGAGGGTATTTTGTTGCCTAAGTCCCACTGATTACATCTGCTCAGTTGATAAACACCAAGTTCAACAACCTCCTACTTCCAACAAATCAATTGCTAGCAAGTCAACGCAATCCTGGAACTGACCTAACCAACTGAAACTGAAGACCTTGTCAAGCAGTGCCGTCGTACTCTCTGGCATGTTACTGCTATGCTCATGCCATGCGTGCACTGCTCTTCTTGGAGCATTTGCTGTAGTGCTTCCCTACATAAAAACAGGGTCTAGAGGGTATGTTTTGCCTATTTGACTTTTCATTTGTGCGATCTTCTTGGTTGGTATCAGATTTTGGGAATATGTTCCAGACCACCTGTGGACCATCGCTTAGCTCCTGTTGCTAGCCAATCTGTTCTCCTGGACATCGTTTAGGCTATACTTGTAAATTATCTTTATCGTTTGTTATTACACTTGCTATGCAGTTGAATGTACTAGTTTCTAATGTTGCGCTAGTCAATGAACCTGCATTTGTTTTATGGTTGCAGTGGCTTAACATTTTACTGTTATATTTGAATCAAGAGCATCAATTATTGTGGCTGATTTTTTTTCCCCTGTGTGTACATGACCAATTAATTGATTTTCTTTATGCAGATCAACTTATGCTAAAACTATACGTGATTCAAAGCATGCCCGAGAGAGGGAGTTCTTAAAAGCGGTATGAAAAATCTGAACTTCGCTGTAATGTATAGATTTGCAGATTTTCATTGCATGTGTAGCAACCAATGTTTTTCCAATGGTGCACTACTCTATTTTCTAGGTTTTGGATTGTATGTGCTTAAGATTATTTGGGCACAACACAGTCCACGAAGTGTGTCTATGTTTTTATTTACTCCTGATGTTTTGGTCCAAGAAGATGCACAGCCAAAATCTTGTATACACAGTTGATTTTGCTTCCAATGCATAACTGAGTATATGTTTCCTCTAGGTACATAAATGTGTTTCTGGTGGAGGTAAAGTTTTAATTCCAACGTTTGCTCTGGGAAGAGCTCAGGTATTCTTCATTTCTCTTAATTCTACTTTATGAGACAAAGTGATGATTAAGTGTGATAACTATATATGACTTAAATGAGCAAGTTTCCCTGTGAAGTACCATCTCGAAGGCACACTGTTCAAAGGTTTCATAGTTTGAGTCTCCATTTATGACACCTGTATTTCAGGAATTATGCATGTTACTGGATGACTATTGGGAGAGGATGGATTTGAAAGTTCCTATTTATTTTTCAGCTGGTATGTGTGGTCTCTTGAAAATTGAAATCTTCTTGTACTTTTCTGCTGCATGTGAAGTTTTACTTGTTGATTTGTGCTATAGGTTTAACCATTCAAGCTAACGTGTACTACAAAATGTTGATTGGATGGACTAGTCAAAAGATCAAGGACAGCCATGCAGTGCATAACCCATTTGACTTCAAGCATGGTATGGTTCAGTTCTTGTCCTATCCTACTTTGAGTGAAGATGAAGTGCATATGATTGAGTTCAAAATCTGAATATTCAGTAGAATATTAACTAAGTAACCAACCCTCTAATTTATCCTTTTGTTTTTTGCTATATTTTGTAACTGTATGCCACCAATTGTTCTTTTATATTTCTTTAATGAAAGATTTGTTTATTTAATCATAATAATATTAATAATAATTGTTGCTATTTCACTTTTTATGTGGTAGCCACAATTGAGATATGAGGTGTTCTGTCTTTCCTCTGCAAATATTGAAATAACAGAAACAGCATTTTTCACAATTTCAGTTTGCCACTTTGAGCGTTCCTTCATTAACAACCCTGGTCCCTGTGTACTTTTCGCAACACCTGGTATGATTAGTGGGGGATTTTCTCTTGAAGCGTTTAAGAAGTGGGCACCATCAGAGAAGAATCTGATTACACTTCCAGGGTATACTCCTTACCTTTCTCGTTTATTCCTTCTTTTTGTAATATTTTAAATCACTCTTATTCATATAGGCAAGCTTTACCAAACCTTCTTACAGTTATTCTGATGCCGCCTTTCTATTTTTCTCGCACAGATATTGTGTTTCTGGAACCATTGGTCATAAGTTAATGTGTGGGAAACCTACAAGGATTGATTACAAGGACACTCATATTGATGTCAGATGTCAGGTCGATTTTCACCTCATTTCATATTTTGCTAAAAAGTTCAAATTGAAATGATAATGACAAGAACATGGTCAACCAGAAGGAAGCTGTGTAAATCACTAGATTTTATCTTTAGGATATGCTTATATATTGTTGAAGTCTAGCTTTTAAATTCGATCCATATCAATCCCCACTTATTGTTCTGCACGATTAAATTCTGTACTCACTAAAGGTCACTTGCTCAAGGCCCTTAGTTGTCTAGTGTGGTTGGATGGTTGTGGTCGTTTTTTTCTTTCTTTCTATGAGTATTTTGTGAGTAGTATGTGTTTGAGGAGGGTCTTTCCTAGTTTCCTCCCTGTTTTTTACATTTTGTACTTTATCTTAATGCAATGGTAGAAAGTTCTCCTGGATTGTTTGATAAAAAATGAAAAAAATCTACTCACTTCCATTCATGAATGTTAGCACTCAACACAATAGGTCTCCACACTAAACATGTAGTCTAGGAATTGGAGCTTTCTCTGAGATTAATCATGATGTTTGAAGTCCCATTGCTTTTTTAATTTCTTATATTTTCTGCCCCCTCACACTGAGTTTTTTGCCCCCTTCATTTTTTTTTACCAGATTCATCAACTAGCATTCAGTCCTCATACAGACTCCAAAGGGATTATGGATCTGACAGAATTCCTGTCTCCCAAACATGTAATTCTCGTTCATGGTGAAAAGCCTCAGATGGCTTTTCTGAAGGAGAGGATCGAATCCGAATTGGGGATGCCTTGCTATTACCCAGGGAATAATGAATCCATCTCCATTCCGACAACCCAGAACCTTAAAATGAGTGCCACAGAAAGGTTCGTTGCAAGCTGTGCTGTGGGGCAAGGTAAACGTAGCCTGCACAAGCGGAACCTGATTTGTGGTACAGGTTTGTCAGAAGCGATTGATAGTGATGAGGAGGCAGCGGAGGGCGTTCTTCTGATGGAGAAACACAAGTCTCCGAAAATTCTTTGTGAGGATGAGCTCCTTGAGGTGCTGGGCATGGAGCGGCATCTTGTCCAGTTTGAACCAATGGTCTCCAAAATCGTAGCTGCTGTTGAATCGGAGTTGCAGCGGGCTAAGGCAGCGGATTCAGGTAGCTGTGAAGGGAAATGACTGGTACAGTATAAGTGTACATTGCCATGGCCATTATTCTTTCGCCTTTCTTTCCCGGAAATGCTGGGAATGTCATGCACCACTGTAGTATTATTACGGACAAGCCTTTTTAGGGCCATTGGGAGTTACCACCAAGTTATATCTAAAGAGCTACTGGGTATCAAATTTGGTATCTCCGTAGATACGATTTCCTTGTGCCTTTTAATACCACCCAAGGGTGTATTTATATTATCCATTAAAATTCCATGATTAGACTAGAGAAATTTTACTGGTGGTCTTTGAACCTGTTTCCGAGTTTTTATTCTGGTCTAGGTATTTACAAATTGTACACACAACTTTCCTGACATGTCACCCGATGCTCTTGTGCTGTCGACCCTCCTTCGCCACCGACGTGCCTGGCTCTTCCCCAAGGCCTGGTAGCACGTTTCTTCCCCATGGCCTGGTAGCCCTGTCCCCTTCCGCATGGCCAGTGGCATGGTGCACCTCTCCCCAGATTCTGACATCCAATTCGATGCGCATCCAAACAGCACAATTTGTATTGTGTTCAATTTCAATACCAAGGATTATTAGGTATTGAACCCAAATCCATTCTAGCTAGCACCTCCAATATCTACATCAAACAGATGTTTCATTAGATTATAAATCTGTAGTGTTCGACTGTTCGTTTATGATCAGATGATGATGAACCGGTAGTGTTTCTGTATAACTAAATAACACCAACTAACGTCAGATCAAGTCTATCCCTAATAAGCCAGGCACTTTCTAAACCACTGCAGGTTGCTGACATGTGCAAGATGCTGTTAGGCCATGCACGGACGGGTCATCACGAGTTCCAACTCAACAGGTCTGGCAGTCAAGATACGGTACAGGCACATCAACTAGCTGCACTCCTGAATGCTGAACGCGTTACATTCCATATAGCTAGGTCGAAAGAGTTCCAAACTATGCGCACAATCAAATATAGTCGCCAGTCCACAATTGGAATGTTGAAACTTGGACCTTGATCTGTGTACCTGCATTACAAGACTGACGTGAATATATGTACCGCGGGATCTATCCGTGCTTGCATGTACCACGTTGTCAGTGGCGGAGCGCTCGGTATGGCGAGGTATGGCGCTCGCCATACCTTGACTCTGCCGTGAATGTCCAACTTTCACCTGCCTTCCTTCAGAATGAGCAGAGAAAACAGAAAGCCGATGAGGCCGAGAAGGGGCAACGAGCAGTCGAGCACAGAGCTTCATTGAGCACACGAGCGGATACAGCGCATCACCTGGCCGGCCATTCCACGCGGCGTATCCCACAGCCATAGCGTCATCGCGCTGCTTCATGAACGCATCACACGGAGCAGCACGAGCAGAGCAGCGTCATCTTGTTCAATGCTCGTGTTTTTCTCTTTGGCTAGCAATGTTGCTTTCATCACATCTGCCCATGGCCTCAATTGACGTCTCCCATTCTGTGAATCGCTACCTGCGCCGAAGCGAACCCGCCATACCTTAAATCTAAGCCGTCCTCCGCCACTGCACGTTGTGGCGTCGTCGGCTTAATCCGTCAAAAACGTTTTCTTCATCCGCGGGCGCGGCAATGTCCTGGAACTTAACATCAGCGGCCTAGTTCAACGATCGATCGTCCCGGCCCATCGTCTGAAAGTTCTGGACGATTACATAGCTCTCGATCTGCATGCTATAAGTAAACACCACAGTTTTGAGCTCTGGACGCACAACAACCTGTCCTGTTTACTCAGCCAGCTCAAGCACGTCAAGAGATCTCTAGCTTGCTTGCTGCTTTCTGCACGCACATCTTGATCAAGATGAAGGGAGGAATGAGAGTAGCAAGAGGTGCGGCCTGGCCGCTGCTCGTGCTGCTCCTCGTCGGCGTCGCAGCATCGGTGCACGCCGACGCCGCGGCAGCGCCGGCGCGGCGCCTGCTAGATGATGGCGCCACTGTGCAGCCGCTGGCTGAGGCGCCGCCACCGCCACCGCAGGTATCCGTCAGTCAGGCATCGGCTGCAGGGCCTTCTTGCGGAACGAACGACTCACACATTTCTTGCCCGCCTCCTCCCGCTCAGGCGCCATAGGCCATAGTGCAAGCTATATACACACGTGCATACACTCTCCCTGTAATATTTAGTAAGCTTGGAATTTTGTTTGGAAGAATGTGGTTAGTTTGAAGAATTTTGGCGTTCCTAGCTAGGCTGGCAGAAATGACCACAAACAATTTATTAGCAGTGCGGAATAATTGTTCATTTGAATTACGTGTTGTTTTGTAATAAAAGGAACCAACTATATATATATATATATATATATATATATATATATATATATATATATATATATATATATATATATATATATATATATATATATATATATATATATATATATATATATATATTTGTTGGTTTAATCTTTTGGGCATAAGAGCTTTTATATATGTGTGTGGACCATACAGTTCAAATGTTTGGTTTTCCAGTAAATATATATCAATAATTCTTTTTTTTATTTGTACGAGATTTCTTCAGTTTTTTTTTTTTTTTTTGTCAAAAGTTTTTTTTATCTATATCACAACCGGTAGGCCAAGCCCAGTGTGCAAAGCCGAACAAGATATGTCCATCATGCACTTTTCTTATATACTTAGGGCCTATTTGGTAGGTCATGTATCATCCTAAAATGGCTCTGGTTACTCGAGTGGAGAAATTTCTCTGGTGCAATCAAAGCACTTTGTAAAAATGTTAGGCATTATGAGAGTACTTTCAATAGAAGGAACAGTTGGGCGCTAAAATAGTGGCTCCGGATCTTAGTTCAAAAGTGTTTGGTGAAAGGTCGACCTTATGGTCCAAGAAAGAGGTGAATTTTTAAACAAAAACATCCTTAACTTATGCAGATCTACTTCACCGACTTACATAGTGGTATTTAAGACTACAAAGAGCACACAAACGTATCCTTAGGTCCATCACATTAAACATGCCTTTCACACTAGCTAATTAAGAGTAATTAAGATCGTTAGTTTCAAGAAGAAAATCTATTAATAAGCATAATCTACCAGCAATCCTAGTTGTCACACAAAGACACTTGCAAACAGCAAGTAAAGTTGGAAGTTAAGACATAAAAGTAATTGCAAGAACAAAAAGGTGGCAAAGATAGAACCAGATGCTTTTCCATGATCTAGGTTTGTTGCCACAACCCCTAATCCATGTTAGAGCATTGAAGAATCGCAAAGATTTGGTTTATCTCTCTTGAGTTATGAAGTATCATGTCTTCACAAGTATATACCCATTCTCCACGAATGGCATCAAACCATGAACACCAATATAATAGGAGTCACCCAACAAGAAACTCCACTTGGAAAGTCACTAGTCTTCCGCCAAGCCATTTTGATACTAACAAACACCAAGAGTAACAACTCTTGAGGGATGTTTCGGCAAAGCGGGCTGTGGCTGCGCTACGCAGAAGCCCTCGCAAGAAGCTACAGCAGCCATACAAGCAGGGCTTCAAAGAATTTAAATGTAGCGGGAAGAAAGTTCAAATGGTGGGAATCCAATATTAATAGTATACAAGCAACAGTAGTTCAAATTTAACCACTAAGCATCACACGGACTAGCCGATTAACCATATCTTTCATGTTACAACCATCATGGTGCAGCGGGGAAGGGGGCAGCGGGCATCTGGACCTGAGATGTTTGATGGGTGATCTATCGTTTTTTTTTATGTGAGAGCAGGTGAACAGCTTGCCTTGTTTGCTTGTCTTATTAGCTAGGCGTTCGAATAGTATTTTTTTTCTCACGCCAGTTCAGTAGGTTTGTTTTCGATCGAACATATGACCAAATTTAACGGCTAGGCTTTACAGCTGCAACTTGCACAGCGGCTTAAATCAAAAAGTGGACAGGCCGTCCGTTGGGAGAACAACGGTAAGAAATATGTGTCCGTTGGGAGAACAACGGTAAGAAATATCCGTCCGTTGGGAGAAATTGATTACTTCTGAGAGAAAGTAACTACACATTCCTTTTTTATAAATAGAGCACTGGTGCGGTAAATCTAGAAACCGCATTGCCCATTCTTCCTTCTTTCCTTTTCCTCTTGCCTCTGCGAACCTAGCTTGCGCCGCTAAGCCTGAATCCTAAGAGATTCCCCACTGCCATATGCGAGTGAAACTGCGCGCCTTCATCCGAACCATGGGGAAAAAGAAGAAGATCACCAAGGCCGAGGCTAAGAAGGAGTATAAGGAGGAGCAGAAGAAGAGGATGCTAAGGAAACCGAACCAGACGGTGCCGCCGAGCCCCTTTATTGCTTGGGATCCTCCAACAACAACTGAAGCGAACCTCCTAAATCTGTGGGAATCTGGGTTTTTGCCAGATAAGGATCTCTGCGAGTGGAAGGTACCAGAGGAACAACTCTTCCCCTCTCCTAACACAGGTGAAATTGTTTGTTTCCAATCTTTCTTCGAGAGGGGATTTGGGTTGCCGGCATCCGATTTCTTCCGCGGGTTGTTGCACTTTTATCAAATTACCCTAAATCACTTAAACCCAAACTCAATAGCCCAAATTTCTATATTTGTCCATACTTGTGAAGCTTTCCTTGGAATACCTCCCTCCATCACCCTTTTCCGCTACTTTTTTCGCTTGAAACCTCATCCAAAAGATGTTGCACCAGCCGTAGTCGGCGGTGCCGGGGTCCAACTTCGGAGGGGGAGGAAGGATGAGTTCTTTGATTATAACCTCCCTGATCCCAGTAAGACGAAGTGGAAGAAAGGGTGGTTCTATATGGGAAATCTTCGCCCGCCCTTGGCCACTCATACTGGGTTCTCTCCGGTGAATAACCGTTGGTGGTCAGAGGTGCCGACAACAAAGGAAATGGAGAAAATCCATGTCTTCCTGGACCAACTCAAATCACTGAAGGACTATGGTTTGACTGCCGAAGTTGTTGTGGCGAGCTGGTTGAGGCGAAGGATTCAACCGCTCCAATATCGGCTGAACTATGGCTTCGAGTATGACGGCGTGAACGATCCGGCTCGGCATATGTTGAAGAGCGAGCTTTCGGACTGCCAAATACTCGCCCGCCTGAAGAAAATCATGCTAGGAGTGAAGGTGATGCCAAAGTTCCTAAAGGAGCTGCGGGCAACAAACCCGCCGAAGGGGCTAAGTGTAAGCCGAGTAATATTTCTAGAGTTTCCTTTTGTTGATTTCGAAATTTGGAACAGTTTGTTGTTTTTTATGTAGGGGCAAGAACTCGGCCGCAAGTTCATGGATCTCCCACCGCTGCCACCATCTGATGAAGCAGTGGACCTTCGATCGGGCCAGGGGCCGGTGACCAGCGAGGGGCCAGTTG
The DNA here is from genome assembly GCA_015844335.1 of Chrysopogon serrulatus. NCBI lineage: Eukaryota > Viridiplantae > Streptophyta > Magnoliopsida > Poales > Poaceae > Chrysopogon > Chrysopogon serrulatus. The sequence goes on along the minus strand of JADLZL010005256.1, from coordinate 289,461 downwards.
AAGAACCAGACTGGTCCCAACTCGAGGATGATTCGTCTGCCATAGATTGAGGAAAACGAGGGCACTGAGGGCACTAGCAAGCGTTCCCGAAGCCTAGGTCCAGAAGACGACCTGAGCGAGTCAGCACCGAGAAAGGCACAGCGATGGGTTGGGAAGATCTCGGCAACCGAAGCTGAGTCAAGCATCGGAGAACCCATACAACAGGAGAAAGAGCTGGAAGATGCTACTCAGGGCAATCCAGGTACACAACATCAGACATATAGCACCGATCTTACTCAGGCCAAATCATTATGGTCTGAGTTGTTCAGCAAGTCTTCGGAATTTGATGCCATCATGAAGGTGAGTAATTCTTTTTCTTCTTTAGTCTTCTTGCTGTTCTGAATATTATCTGAGTAACATTTGAGTATTTGACCCCATGTCGTTTATTTTCACAGAACTTGGAGCTGAAGGCCTCGGAGCAAGCGAGGAAAATCCATGCGGACTTGTCGGCAGAAGTCGTCAAGCTGAAGGCAGCCCATGCGGAACAAGAGTCCCAATGGAAAATCATCGAGAACAGCCAGAAGGAAGCCATTAGGCTTCTGTGTGCTGAAGTGGATGAGTTAGAACGGCAGAACAAACAGCTCCAAGAGAGAGCTGAGACCGCCAAGAAGAGTGCCAGTGCTCTTGAGAAGAAGGCAAAGGGTACATTCTGTCTTGTATATACTTTGTACTCTGTATTCTTTTGTTCTTGTAATATACTGACTTATTCTATTGGCGTTGGTCATGTAGATGAAGCTGCCAAGGTTGAGCGTCTACAAGCAGAAGCAATTAATTGGCAGAACAAATTTAGCCAAAAGAAGCAGAGCTGCAAGAGGTAATCGAACGAGCTGAGCATGAACTTGATGAGGCAAACTTAATCCGCCGTGGAGCTGACATGGTTATGTTGCAGGCCTTGAGGATGGCACAACAACGAGGCAGTCCAGGCCCAAGTTACAACAGAGCTTAAGGAGGCAGTGGGACCAGTTGTGGGGCTCTAATTCGAAGGAAGGATATGACGCCATGTCCCTTTTGATCGGACAAGGGTTGTTCCTGATCAGATGAAGTAGTTTTTGAGGGCGCAGAGCTGTGTAAACCAAGTACTACTTGGCCTGCTCCACATTCTGTCGCCAAGCTTCGATATGATGTTAGTAGCGCAAGGTCAGCCAGAATCATGTTCGGATGCTTGGTGCTTGCTGCCGAAGAGGAGATGGATGGGATATAGCCACCGAGTTTGCCAATGAATTAATTGTTCTTTGAATGAAGCCAATATTGTAATCTCCTACAAAAGTATTTTGTAATGCATAGAAATATTTATTAATGAAAAGACTTGTGTTAATCTGTATGGATATTTGTCTTATTAAAACTTTCAATCTAAGCTGAGTAAATTGTACTTATGTAATCAGCTATGTAGAGTAAGGTACCAAGGTGCTTCTAAGTACTCCTCCGTTTCAAATTGTAAGTCGCTTTGATTTTTTTAGGTTTATCCATTTTGCTATGTATCTAGATACATTATCATATCTAGATACATAGCAAAATAGATGAACCAAAAAAGTCAAAGCGACTTACAATTTAAAACGGAGTGAGTAGAAGGCTTTTAGGGGACTGTAGTCGTTCTAGACATGAGCGTATGAGTGAGAGATGTAGTCAGCCGCATCTCTACATACTTAGACGCCGTGTAGGACTACTAGTCAATTTCATATGCTTTATTTACCAAGCATTTGGGTAGGAGACTTAGTCGACCGCGTCTCTACAGGTTTGATTGCCGAGTAGGATTAGTCAGTTTTGCATACTCGGGTGCGTACCTAGGTGTGGGTTCGGATAGACCGATTTGGGTTGATAGGAAGTAGCACGAAGGCTATATGTCAGAGTGTGCCTTGTACTCGTCGCTGAGATGTGCGGTAGCATGATAGCCGACCAATTTCTTATATAAACTACTAACTTCTGACCCTTGCACAACCATGACAAAACCGTTACAATAGGCTCAATTTGGTACAAAAAGTGCATTAAATGTTGCAACCAAATTGTATTTGTTACCAATGATTGCCATAAATCGCATTGCAACAAGATATCGCAACTGCCGTTAGATTGGCACTGCAACTGATAGGGTTCCTTGCAACCATAGTTGTTTGTTGCCAAACATGGCAATAGGAAGTTCTCGCAACATTCACAGTTGTGGCAATATAAGCACTTGTCATGCCCTCTACGTAGCAAGAAGTGGTACATGCAATGATCAATGGTGTAGCAGTAGAGACATTTGCCATGAATAATGTTGTTACAATAGTCTGTATTGCCACGCTAGAATTTTGTTGCCTAAGGTGTTATTGCCACGACTGCCATGCCGTGGCAAGTACATCAATTGCCACACAATTTCATGTTTTGTGAAAAATCATACATTATTGCCACATCTGCCATGCTGTGGCAATCGTATCATTTGCCACACATTTTTATTTGTTGTGAGATTACATAATATTTGATATGTGGCTTAATGAATTGTTGCAAAAGAAATAGAGCACAAAAATAGAATTGATGCCACACATATTAATTCAAATCAATAATTTATTAAATAGATAAACTGTTGAAATAATATCTATAATCACAACCTCAAGTACAGTCCACTTAAAACTTCATGAAAACTAGAAACTTGCAACACTACTACACTTCCTAACATCTCTATAGCGCTTGCAGACTTTCCAACATCGCAACCGATCATGATCTCAGCTGTGTTCTTGGTTGATTTGTTGCCGTCCACACAACATTTGTCAACATACTCACCAAAAGAATAAGATTATGATATTAGTAAATTAGGTAATAAAGTCATTCATGACATATAATATACAGAATTATGAATACAACATGATTCTAATTGAGTTGACAGTAAAGATGGTTAACAATGACCTCTTTCAGTTGCCTAAGACCAATGCAAAAAAAAAAAAAAAAAAAAAAATCAATCTAGTTAAGTACCATAAAGTACAAAATTATACCTCAAATTTATTATTGTCTATCAACATATCAAGGTAGTGTTTTCCCTATCCATTTTCAGCTATCTAACAAAGTCAATATAGAAACAAATAATACATCCTCCCATACAAAAAAAAAACATATAAAAAACCATTTCTAAGGGTGCCTGGCCACTAACATCCTCCCATAAGTCCTCGACTATAAAAAAAATCCCGTAATAGCCAACTGCCAACCAAGTTGAAACGTCAATTGTGGTGTGACACATGTGGATGTATGTCCGGTGTTTAAAACAATGGTGTATGGTTCAAGATTTCTAGTTACCGCTTGTACTATAGTGTGGAAAATGAAGCTCCCAATCTGCGCTACAAGGATTCTATCTAGCTTCTCAAAAGTTGGAGTTTGTTAATTATTGGCCCATGTAAAATGCCTTCTGAGATCTCCAACTCCCACAAGTTGAACGCGTCAGTAGTGGCATTTAAAAGAAAATGCAATCTATAACTGAAATTCGAGTTATTCTATTCATTTGATCCTCTTAAAATATTAAAGTCACCATCTACAATGAAAGGTAAGGTTAGGTTGAACTAATTCTGATAAGAAGGCTTCTTTATAGTCTTGTTGTGCCAGACCATATAACGTCACCAGAAGACATTTTTTCTTCTGACAATGGAACACATTGCACATTTTTTTAAGAATATCGTGTTTTGCTTTTTTCCTTCTGTTCTCAGCCTTGCATCCCAGATTAGTTTGGAATGAGCAAAGATGCTTCATAGTACGCAGGACGAGTGAGTACCTGCGCTGTTGGTAGGTTCAGAGTTCAGAATTTTGTCTGACTGCAGTGGAGTCTTGTAATCAAGGACGAGATCATCGTCTGCTCATAATCACTAATGGAAAAGCACTTTATTCTTCGTCTAGAGTTATTAGTGCCGCATGTTCACAGGATACATCATTCGTATGATTTCGGCTCAAATGCAGGGAAATAGTTCAACATTCGCATAGGCTTGTTATTCCTACAAGGTTTCCAGAACTTCACTTCTTTGGTGTATCTGCATACATCCAGGAGGTATGTGCATAGGAACTGTATTGTCTTCCACCAGCTACATCTTCTGCGCGTATCTGGCTGGCAATTTCTTTCAAGTCCTCAGCTGTCAGCTTCACCTTCAAGGACTCAATGTTGGCATCTAGGTTCTTTGTTTTCGTTGTCCCTGAGAAATTAATGAAGGCATATCTCAGCAACCAAATGTAGGATTACTGACCTTACAAAAAAAAAAAAAAAAAACCTGTACAGTGAGGACTTGCTTCAGACTTTGAACTTTGAAGTTTTTTTTTTTTTTTTTTTTAGCAGGCATATAGCCTGTATTTCATTAAGAAGAAGAGAGTGGTCAATAGACCTACACATAGTTGATACAAGAGGGATCGTGAGTAATCCAGGGATTACCAACGAAGTCCTCAACACATAAACGAAGCAAGAACATGGAGGTGGGGGCCCTCCACCTAACAATCCCCAGCAACTAAGCCCAATAAATAAGATATCTCAACACCTAGGTAGCACCAGCAGTGATAGGAGTCGTAGGAGAAACAGCGACAAAGCATCCGCTAGAGCTCTAGACGGCAAAGCATCCGTCCATGCAACCACGGCAGCAAAGCATCTGCCGGAATAGACGACGACAACGGTGGCAAAGCATCCACCGGCCAACACCTCGGTGGCAAAGCATCCACCGGAAAGACAGCGACCTCGGCGGCAAAGCATCCGCCGGAAACGCGAATTTGGCGGCCGAACCCGCCCTCCAAGCGCTCCTCCGAGTCACTTAGGGCCACCGCCCTCAGGACCACGGCGAGGAGGACCTACCTGAGAAACACCGGCGGCAAAGCATCCGCCCAATAGATGACTACGACTACCACTACCAACAGCTAGACAAAACCAGGTGATGAGAAGCATGAAGTACGAAAAGGCTCAGCGCAGCGTCCAGAGGAACCAGACGGGAGTAGCGGCAAGGAGGGGCGACTGGCAGGAGACCGGCACGAAGGAGACAAGCAATGAGCATCAACGAAGCCTTCAAGAAGGAACTGACATCCGCGGACGCCAGCTTCGCTGCAGATAGCATCCGGGAATTTTCATCCCCAAGCTTGCCTCAACGAGCTCCGACGATGGACCGAGGGAGACGATTCGCCCAAGTCCGTCATCGGAAGGGCCACAGGCCCGACGACTGAGCATGACCAAGAGCGTAGAAGGTGCGCGGAGGCGGCCGGGCGCCACCCGCCATGCCACCATGGCGAGCTTCGCCGCCACCACCGCCACCGGTGACGCCACCACCACGACACCGAAGCACCACCACTAGCGCGTCACGCTCCAACAGCTGACAGGGGTGGCCACGCCACGGCCGGAAGCCAAGCCGCCAGAGCCCCCCCCGCCACCCCGTCGAGGGAGGAGCCAGCCCACCCAGGTGGAAGGGGGCCGGAGCCGCCGCCCGGCATCGCCCGAGCCGGATCCCACGCCGCCGCCGCCCGGGGCCGAGCCTCCGCCCCCCGAGGAAGGGATGGGCGCGGCGGCCCGCCACCACCTCGCCCCGGCGGAACGCCCCCGGGGGAGGAGGCCAGATCCGAGGCCTGGGGCTCGGATCCGGCGACCACGCCCGCCCGGCTTCGCGAGCCCGATTTCCAGCGCCGCGCCGGCCGCCACGTCGTCCCACTGCGATGGAGGCGCAGGTCGACGGAGGAGGGGCGCAAGGAGGCGCGAGGCACGAGATCCGGCCCCAACGGCCTCGGATCCGGCCGGCACACCGCCCAGCTCGCCGGAGAAGGGAGGTGGCCGGTGGAGGGAGGAGGGAGGGGAGGTGGGAGGGGAGGGAGAAGGGCTGTGGACGGCGCCAAAAACGGAGGGCCGCCGCCGCCGGAGGGCAGCGGCGGCGGCCGGAGGGGAGGCAGGGGCGGTGGGCCTGGGGCGCCGGGGAGGCCCCCGAGTCGCCCGTCGAGGGGCTTCGGGGGAGAAGGAATGATATGTTTGGGGGTAAAATCCAGCGAAGTAAAAACAAAATATATCATGAACAACTAACAGGTTCTATACAACATACTACGTATACATATTTGGAGAAGGCCGCTTTTATTATATGATTTAGGGAAATGATGCGTTTACCTCACTGCTCCTCTGCTAAAACAGATCATATCAAAATTCAAATGGGATGATTTTAGCGTTATACAAAGTTATCTATGTTCATTATCTACATCTTATAAATCATTTTGTACATTTCACTTTTCTCAGAAAGTATGTACAGGAAAGTTTTACCATTCATCTGTTGTTCTAGTTTATCTTGGAATAGTATGAATATCAGCAGTGAACGAGGACAGGGTTATAAGGTCACACCTGGTATAGGGACCACATCATCCCCTTGATGCAGAACCCAAGCTAGAGCTAGCTGAGCTGGGCTGCACTGGTACTTCTTGGCCAGGTCTTCTATCTTCAGGTAAATCTGCTTGTTCTTCTCCAAGTTTTCTGCTATAAATCTTGGATGCCTTTGCTGATGAAACCAGGGTTAAACATCAGGGTTGAAATGCCTAAACTGAATCAATAAAGGACATCAGTTCCAAGGAAAATTCTGTTAGTACCAAACTAGATTCAGAAGAAACTTGTTGTGTCACTCCTCTTCCAGCAAAAAATCCGCGGCCGATTGGACTGTAAGGCACGATTCCAATCCCCAATTCTCTGTGGTCCATTGAGTACAATGAAATTCGTGTTAATCAATCAGAACCACAATTGAACTTCCTAATTTGTGAGTGATGGAGAGCAGAGCTCACCTGCAGAGTGGCACGATCTCGGGCTCGATGTCACGGGACCAGAGCGACCACTCCATCTGCACGGCGGTGATGGGATGCACGGCGTGCGCACGGCGGATCGTGTCAGGGCTCGCCTCCGACAAGCCGATGTACTTGACCTTCCCCTCCTCCACCAGCTTCTTGAGCTCACCCATCTGCAGCGACTTCCGCACAAGAATTCACAACAGCAACAAGCAAGCAGAAAGGGCAACAATGTGGCCAAGAGACAGACCGTGTCCTCGATGGGGACGGTGGTGTCGATGCGGTGCTGGTAGTAGAGGTCGATGTAGCCGGCGTCGAGGCGGCGCAGGCTGGCCTCGCAGGAGGCGCGCACGTACTCGGGCCTGCCGCACACGGTCATGCCGGCGGCGCCCTGCCCTATCCCGAACTTGGTGGCCACCTGCACCTGCTCCCGCGGCAGCTGCTTGAGCGCCTTCCCGAGGAGGGTCTCGTTGGTGTGCGGCCCGTAGGCGTCGGAGGTGTCGAAGAAGGTGACCCCGCGGCGGAAGGCGTGCGCGACGACGGCGGCGACGGCGTCCTCGCCGAGCGGCGCGTTGTAGGAGCCCGTGAGCCCCATGCACCCGAACCCCAGCTTGGACACCTGCATCGGCCGGCGGCCGGCCGGTCGAAATCGAACCGAGCAGCCGAGTCAGGTCGAGGTAATCGACGGAGGCACGCAGAGAGAGAGAGAGAGAGAGAGAGAGAGAGAGAGAGGAAGAGGAACGACGTCAATCACCTCCAGCCCCTGGGTGCCGAGCTTGACGCGGGGAACCTGCGGCAGGGCGGCGGCTTGCTCCATGGCGCGGCAGTCGGCGGATCGAAGGCTGCCGCCGTGCGGAGAGTGAGAAGTGAAGTGTGAAGGCTGACAGGGCGAAACTTGGCTGCTAGTTTATTCTGCAGTAATAAAAACAACAAACCTACGTTCAAAAAAAATAAAAACAACAAACCCGAGGTGGTCGAGTGGCCAAGGAGGAAGACGACAAGCAATCAAGCAACTGCGGCAGCTCTGTCACATCCGCTCGTGACAGGTGACGAGAAATCAAGCATGATTTGGCAAAAGTCGGTAGGCTGGCACGAAATACCCCGTCCAGTGATGGTGATAGCTCATACGGGTTTATGTCCAGTCTCGCCAGTCGCCAATCACCTTTGGGGCTGTGATAAAACGCTGTAATCCCGTTCCAGTGCTTTTGTCAAGTAATGGAGCTGTCTACGTGTAAAGTTTCTTGGATGGTTATGATAGTAAAATAGTTCACGGCATCTTGTAAAGTTTGGATGATTATCACATACTCCCGCTGTCTCTAATTGTTAGTCGTTTTAGCTATAGAAGTTTGTTCCTAAATATTTGTCGTTGACATGCTTTATCAGATCTCATGTATAGGTGTGCCACACATAGCCCTTTCCCTTTTCACTACTGTTGTCCTGTCCTGTTCATTAAATTCCCAGGCCACGCCTGCTGTGCAGCAAGTGAAGCATTGTTTGCCTAGGAGCAATTTATTACATATACTTTCCTCTCAGACCTTTCTGAGGAGCAACTTATTGCAGCAGTGAAATTACCATAATGTTTCTATAAAAGAAACATATCAACCACGGTGAATAATTAGAACATGATTACAGTGATAGCAAGTCTGACACAACAAAAAAAGTGTGGCTACATATTTTCGAGAAGAAACTAAAACGACACAACAGCAGAACACGTGGCCAGCAATAAACACACAAGCTACGAACCTTCCAGCACTTGCGCCACTGCGACATTCAAAATTTTGAATGAACAAACTAGGCGCCATTACCCCACCATAAAATGGCATCACTTGCTTCTGGTGAACCCAACACTAGTGCAGGAGAGTTCTATCTTCAACCATGGCCATTGATCTCAATGAAATACCACGTAAAGAAAGTGAAGAGCCCTCAATAGCCTGCAGGAGAGTTTCATCTTCAACCATGGCCATAGATCTAAACGCGGTACCAAAAGAAGAAAGGAAAGAGCCCTTATCAAATCCAAATCAAATTCCTGGCGATGATGGAGATGAAATCCATTCTATCCAGGAAGATCAATTTCATCTCATTAAAGAAGCGAAGTGCATCCATTGAAACATCAGTCCTACTTTCTCCAACAAGAGCAACACGGTGTTGTGCATGCCATAGATCTCAATATTGCTGATTGTGAGGGACAAAAAAACAAACCTAGGAAGGTAATGTTTCTTCCACTTTCATCACTAAAAGAAAGTAATTGTAACGCAACTTTCAAAGCATGCAATAAAAATTTATTGCACTTCTTGCTTTTCGTTCGGAAGACCATCAACAGGATGGAACTTTCAACTTTGATGCTCCACATGAACATGCTGATTTTGACCTCAACTTACCATATGCTAATCACTAACATGAGCTGCAACAAATGATCACTAAGTGTCAATGGAACTTGTATATTTTTTTCCTTGCTATTTCAATTATAAGATTGACTTGCTAAGTTCACATAGTTTTCCTACATAATAGGAGTTTCACTCTAGTCTAATTGAGATACCATACCAAGATAACAATAGTGATTCTTTAATGTTCACGAAGCAATACACAATCAGCATTACATCTACATGAAACCCCTCAAAAGTTCAAAACAACGTAATTCCATACAGTAGCAAGGTACTACGGCCTCACTTGTTTTTAGCAACAAAACTTCAGCATGTTTTTTACAATCTAAAAACATTTTGCTACTGCTATCTCACACTTCTTTTCAGACATGATCGAGGATATGCATGACTATGGTGTGTACACTGATTGTGGATATAGTCTTTGATGAGGAGTTGGAGGACTCAGATGTTGAAGAAGACAAACATACAAATGCAAATAATTCACATAAGTTCAGATGTTTGACAAACATGAAAGGCAACAAATATATGAAACATTGCTTGAGAGAAGTAATCTGAAAAATTAAAAAGAACACTATGAAGAACGAACATAGTAGCACAAATGTTTCAAGTCGGTAGGTATCAAGCGCGTCGTGTTTGGCGAGCTAAGCAATGGCGTGTAGATTGGACTACTATGAGGTCGTATCTGATCGATGAAGTTTTAGATGCTATTGTGTCAGACTTGCTATACTTTTGCGCTACCTCTGTAATCATGTTCAGGTTTCTTTTATATGGACAATATGGTAATTTCATGGGTACATTAAGTTGCTCTCTCCTATCCTAAACGACCAATTAAATTGGGAAGGAGGGAGTACGTAGCCACACTTTTTCCTGTTTCGTGTCAGACTTTGCATTGCCACTGTAATCATGTGATGACTATTCATTGTGGTTGATAGGTTTCTTTTATAGGGGTAGTATGGTAATTTGATAGCTACACTAGGTTGCTTCCTCCTATCCTAAATGAGCAATTAAATTGGAAAGGAGGGAGTAGTAAAATACTTGCTGGAGTTGAGTTGGATTTTTGTTATACATGTTCCTATATGCTTAGGTTTTCCGGCTCTTCTTGTTCTACATTTCCATGTAGATGCTCTGCAGCGGCGAGACTAGTGCTAGTTACATGCGCCGCTCTTTCGAAGCATGGCTTCCTCATCGGCGCCGATAGTTTGTACTAGTAAAAACAAACCCCTTTTCTACAAATGGATTTTTTTATTTTTAATCCCATAATTAAAGATATTGCAAAAAAAAACTGGTTGGAAAAGTATTTGCACCGCATAGCCCCTTTGGTCGCGCCCGACCTAGCCGGGCGTGACAAAGACTCACTTTGTCACGCCACATGCTCTGGCGTGACAGCACCTGCCCGCGTGGCATCGGGTGTTGACCAGGGCTGGCGTGGCGTCCGGTGGGGCCCGCCCTGTCACGCCGCATGCGTTGGCGTGATGACTTGTCACGCCGGGACCGGGCCGGGCGCGACAAGCAATTAAAACCCACCAGCCCGAGCCTCTCCTCCTTCCTTCTCCCACTCTTTCTTGCACTGCTTTGCGAAAGCAAAAGCGGCCAGCAGCTTTTTTTACCTCCTCTCTCCCCCTTTTGTCTCCCCTCTTCTCCAATGTAATTAGTTTCTTTGTTGAAGCACCAATTTTTGCAACCATTTGCTCTTTGAGGTAATACTCTCCCATGGTAGCATGATATGATTTGGTTTACACTGTTTCCATTTTACCTGTTATGGTTTTGACTAGCTGTGGTTTTTGATTTCTTTGTCTTTGTGTTGTTGAGAGAAGTGGTTTTCACCGCTATGCTTTGTTGTATATGCCTCTCTATTCTTGTATTTGTTTGCTTTTTCATCCTTAGTACATTGTTTTAGGGTTCATATGTGGTATGGATATATAGTATTATATAGTTAGGTTTATTCTTATAGATATGTTGCACACGCCGTTATGGATATCTTTTACATTCTTTGTGGTATATGCAATTTTGTAAGTAGTTGTTGAATGGAAGTAAGTAGGTATTAAGTTGAGTGGTGTTGAATGGAAGTATGGCTATTACACTGTTGTAGGGTTTGTAGTGTCTTAATTTTTGTTCTAATGAATCATTTAGTTCAAATGGAACAATTTTATCTATGGTTACATGTTTGTGAGATTTTGATTGTTATGTATAAGATTTTGTAATAGAATCAATGGAGCATTGCGAGGAGGTTTCGTTTTGTGCACCATCCGGCGGTGCATGATGACATAGATGCTCCATTCAAAGATGGTGATGCGGTCCCTAAATGTTTTTGTGGTGTACCGGCCTATGTGAAGCAGTCAAGGCATCCTAGATCTTCTGGGCGGGCCTTTTTCTGTTGCCCATTGCGACAACATCCCCCGTCACTAGGAGGTATAAACGGATGCAACTTCTACCAATGGTTGGATGGTGATGCCATGTTAGATAGACGCATCATGTTTTTCCCTTATGACCCATGGAAGAGTTTTCCGTATGCTGAATTTAAGAGGTGGGTGCCTCCCCCCTTGAATCCTCCTCCGATGACCGGTATTGAGTAGTGTTTTGCCCGAGCCGAAGGCTAGAGAATCCTCCTCACGCCCATTTTGTGGCAAGGTTGCCGTTCTCCAAGAACCAAGTAAGGATGGAATGTTCACTCCATTCTTCCATTGTGGTCAACGTGACTGTGTAAGTGTTCTTTCGATTATTGTTCTTGTCCATGTCATATGCGCTAGTTGAAAATCTAACACAATGGTTCGTATTGTTTCCCATTGCAGCGTGGATTTCTAGCTTGCGATTTTGATGAGTACGTGTATGGACCTCGGCCGCAGTGGCCCTCTGAGGAGGAGGTTAAAGAGTTTACATTTTCAAAAACATGGCCATGTCTAAAGATGCCGGACCGTAAGTGTAAATGTGGCATCAAGGCTCACGTAGGAGTTGTTCCTTCGGAGCTAGGATGGGGGGGCACTACTTGTGGCAATGCTTATGGAGGGCCAAATGAGTTATTCGTGAGTTTACTTATTTATCAACTTTTTCTAGTTTTTGAATCCAATTTGTGAACGCATAGTATGTGCTCACTACTCTATGTATGTTTAGGCGGGGAAGACATGTGATTGGGAGGATTTTTCCTGGTCGTGGAGAGTTGTGGGTGAAAATATACGAGAACAAAGTCCGTTCTCCTTATATGAATGAAAGGCAGAGGATTAAACTGCACAACGCAAGGCAAACATGCCGCATGAAGCACAGTGTTTTAGGCCCATCCATTGCCACATGGAATATGCTTGGTGATGACTTTGACAGAGCAACGGACAACAAGTTCAAGAGAGTCGGTCGACCGCATGACAGTGAGGAGCTCATTAGGTTTTGGCGCACGAACAAGGAGCGCTACGACTTCTAGGATTTGGAGCGTAGGAGGGAGATCAATTTTTTTCATCGTCAGAGATTGAAGAGGGAGGACCGTTGGCGTGTGCAACATGGGCGGCCACCTAAGAATATGTGTCGTGAGCTTTGTGAGTAGTTTGTGTGTAACAAATGATCCATAGTAGTGCATGTTATCCTTGGTGGTGTTTAACATTGTTCGTTTATTTGCAGTTCCCGAGTCGCCACCTAACGATGGACATCTCCCGGCCCCTAAGGAGGATGAGGTCAACAGCGACGATGAGGACGGGGCGCCTCCCGACTTCGACTATGACCCCGACGCCAAGCTTTGAGTGGACCGCCGAAGACTACAATGAGTACTACTAGTTTCGTCTAATAGTGTTGGATGCCTTGGACTTGTTTGTAGAAAGGCAGCTTTTATATGTCCTGTAATGCTATGGCACTTCCATGAACCAACGCGCACTAAGTCCTCTCCTGTCGGACTATGGCTATGGTACGCATTTGTATGAAAAACTAGGATGATGTGCACTTATGTTATGATTTGCGTATCGAAGCATGGCGTTAGCTTGAATGAATGCAGGGCAACACAAATGCATAGCACTTATGTTATGATTTGCATGTCCAAGCAACAGAGGCCCCTGGCGAGGGCTTGACGTTAGCTCGAACGAACAGAGGCCCTGGCTCGAAGGAGAGGTAGTGGGGGGATTTTTCCTTCCTGCCCTTGTCACGCCGGGCCCCTGGCGTGATTGACCTGCCACGCCAGCGAGCCGGGCGTGACTAGCCCCGCCGAGAGACCACCCATTTCCGGTATGCGCATCAGAGCGAGCCTTGTCGCGCCGGGCGGGCTCGGGCGTGACAGTGATGGTGCCACGCCGAGTCGACGGCGTGGGGATGGTCTGTCACGCCAAGCGGCCCGGGCGTGACAATTTTGTCACGCCAACCGCCCCGGGCGTGACTAGCCGCGCCGGGACTCTGCATACCCGCTTTGCGCCGGGATCAGAAGCGCTGCGCTTGCCGTCGCGCCAGCTAGCTCGGCGTGACAGGTTGTCACGCCGTCGACTCGGGCGTGGCAGTGCCTTACTGTCACGCCAGCTGGCTTGGCGTGACAAGGTATCTGCTTGCACAGATTTGTGTGCTCTCTTTCTGCTCCCTTTCTGCCTTGGCAACACAGATTCCATATTAGCACAGAGACGCATAAGCCACAACACGATACATACACAACATTTAATAAAAATACTTTCACATAGACATTCACATAGTCCACCACACTCACATTCATATAGTTTTAAATGAGATAAACATAGTCTCCACACGACATAGTCCACGACACAATCACATAGTTCTTGAAATAACAATGACATAGTCTCCAAATCACATAGTCCAACGACATCGTCCTAGAGTGGTAACATGACAAGTTTTAAAACACGAGTAGCGAAACAACTTCCTAGCCATCACGGGCCGGGCGTGTAGGGGTTTCGAGTATGACGCTGCCTTCTTGGGTTGGTGGGAAGGATATTTGGAGTGCCGACGTCGGAGCGGTCACGTGCACGTCCTCGAACGTTCCTTCCTTGGCCACGTTGGCTCGCTTGGCTAGAACTCTACATTCATACCATACAAAGGTAGATGAATTAACATTTTTTTAGAGATGGTCAATTTGTGATATTGTGTATCTCAAGATGTGGTCATACTAACCTCTGGTTGGGTGGCGAATGGAGCATCTTGCAGTTGAGAACCCGTGAGCTCGTCGGGTTCATATGGGGGATCATCAGGGTCTTCTTCATCGTCCCCACCTCTTGCTCTCGAGCTCTCAGGTATGTCAAAAGCCATTCTTGATCTTCTGAGAGAAGGTTGTTGTGGCAATTGAACATCTCCAGGGTTCATGCAACTCAACCTCCGAGCAATTCGCCCGACAAAACAAAGTAGACACCCTCTGCATCATTTATACGGGTCAAGGTTGCAATAAGATCTTAGATTTGTTAGAAGTAACATACAATACACCGTGCAAACACCGCTAGGGTGTTATTGCCCTCTTCGCCACTTGTCCAAGGTACACTCCTGCCTCATTTGATAGCTGACCCATCCGAGTTGCCTATAGTTCATACAAGTTGTGAGGTACAATTATTAGGAACTTTGTTGGTAACTCATTTGATAACTCGCAAACTTACCACATAGTTTTGAAGTGGAGCTCTCTCTCCTGGTTGGATACCAACCCTTGTCATAGCATCATATGGGTCCTCATCATCACTTTCCATTTCACTAATGGGAATGCTTGACCAAGGGGGGTGCACATGGATTCTAGTTGAGTTGTGGAGATAAACCAAAATCTTGACCGTACTCACGGGGTAGATGCCTAGCCCCATTGTCCGCTCCGTCCTTGGCCTTTGCTCCCATTGCTTTGCACGTCTTGGGCATGTTTTGTAAGCCGCTTGTTTCCACCGAACCTTCTCCTCCTCGAAATGCTTTGGAAGATCAATACAAGTCATATATGGAATACTTGTTGATTTCATCGAAATACAAGTTATGTTGGAAACTCACTCGTGCAGTGCAGGCGATGTACTATCACCTAGAATAGGAAATTGTTGTTTCCTTCCAAACTGACGAAGCACTCTATCAGGCATGTGGTGCTCGACCACATAATAGAGGATCATCGGTACATTTGCGCGCCACAGGCCTTTCTCAGCTTCAACATGTGGAGGCACTTGCAATTGAATAATCTCTTCCCTGTCATATGGACGCCATTCAACCTACAATGCATGGTTCGTACTTAGTGTCTATCATCATCAAAGTTTATTAAGATGAAAATTGGCTATTGCATTGAGTTTGGGTGGAAACATACCTGATCTGGAGTTAGGACATCCAAATCATTGGAGTATTGCACGTAGCGACGCTGTGGCTGTCCACGCACAGGCTTCACTCCCTTCCAAAGGTAGCACACTGGGGGTCTGCAGTCACCATGTGGCCAAGCCTGCACAAAAGCAATTCATAAAGAAAGAGTTAGTAATGCACAACGGAAGAACAAACTGTAACTAACTAAAGGAAAGTACTCACCGGCACACGTGCTCTATGCACCCTCCCTATGGGAATCCTCTCCCAAATCCAAACTTGAAGTAAGTATGTGCAGCCACCAATGTTTGAACTTGGCTCCTTCCTCCTACATGCCTCGCATAGCTGCCGGTACAACCATGCAAGAGTAGCTGAACCCCGCTAAAGCCATTGATGTTGTCCCAAGGCTGATTTAGGCGTGGAAGGACCATCCAGACACCTTTGTGTTCCTAGAAGCATCCGGGAGTAGGAAGCTTGCCACCATATGCCACATCCAAACCCGGGCATACCTCTCAACAACATCGTCACCGGCAGCCGGGCGGACACATGTCAAAGCGGTCCCAAGAACCACACAGAGCCGACACCCGAAGTCTTCTTCTCCTTCGTCCCCTCCTCCGGCTCGGGTGGACGATGCCCGGTGTACTGCTCAACAAGATCTTTCCATGACTCTGTCTCGATACTCCCGGTCACTGGTAGACCATCTATCCTAAGTCCCAAAATGTAGGCAACATCTTGTAGTAGCACGCTCATCTCACCACAAGATAGGTGGAAGGTATGGGTCTCCTGGACGCCACCTATCAACCGTAGGCAAAGATGAAGAGGGAGGCATCCATGTCCGGAAGTCCTTCATTGATTACTCGAGCTAGGCTTAAGAAGCCAGCCCTAGCAAGGAAAGGGGCGTAACGCTCATCCCACGCCAATCGGTCGGTGGCTGGGGGGGGAGGTACGGTCAAATCCTAGTACACAAACATAAAGAAAAGGTCAGGTTGTGCAAATAATAGGAAAACTATAGTGCTATGACCAAAAATATATTTCCATCTTTGAATTACCTTGGCCTCATCCACCCGGCAAGTGTGCTCGGTGGTCCCCTGTCGTAGCACTTCTGCGAAGGGGGGTACTGGGGTGAGCCATCCTCAGTAATCAAATACAAAATATAAAAAAAGTTAGTCATAATGGAAATAATTATGAAATGCAATTACAAAATAAAAAGTTCATTTGGTAGCACTACTTAAACTATAAAACCCTATAACATTAACAAACACCATTACCCAAAAGGCAAATACAAACACAACTACAACATAAAATTGCAAATATTTATGCTAAAGCGTACCGTATACCTGAGCGGTCCCACTAGTGCATTCTTTGTCTCTAACTGCTTTTGTCTTCCTTCCTTTGCTATGGGTCGCGGAGTTGTGTCCGGTTTTATGACATTTGGAGCATCGGACCTTTCCTGGTGCCTCATCAAAGTCCCCACAACCATACATATCGTCACCATACCCATTTGATGCATCCATGACTCCTCGAAGACGCTTTTTTTCTTCCTTCTACCTTTCTTTATCTTGAGGAGGTCCGGTCCGAACAAAATCCATCCCTAAATACTCGGGCCACCGTGTCGGATCTAAATAAGGCTCGAAACTAGATTGCCATACTTTTAGAGTTTGGGAGTTCAAGTACAAAGGACTCATGAATTTGGAAACCTCATGGTTGACTCCCCTAATTTTACAAGCGGTGATGACATGTGAACAAGGAACATGAAACAGTTGTGGAATATTACAAGAGCATTGAGCTTTATCTAGGTCTACCCTATAATTTCTACCACCATATTTTTCTCCACCAGGATTGGTACCTCCAGCTGACCTGATATTGTAAACAAGCCTAGAGGGGCCAAATGCTTCACCCACTTGGTTGGATGCTATCGTCTCAGCCATATCCAAGTGCCTTCTACCTGATTTACCCCATTTGTCTTTACACACATTAGCTGTGTTCCAGTAATATTGACAAAGTATTCATTGCACTTCCCGAAAGAGTACTCAACAATCCCTAAAAACGGGGACAGCTCTTATACCCTTGAACACTTTGTTGAATGACTCAAGAATTGGTAGTCATCACGCCATACCTAAGACCTCCCTCATCGAAGGCAAGAGCCTACTTGTCTCTATTAGGCACCGGTCTCGTAGCCATGTCTTAGCCGGAGCATTAAGGACCTTTTTCAACTCATTAAGGGTTTCTTCAAACTTTTCCTTAGTCCGACAACCACACAAAGACTTCAACTTCTGTACAACTTCCTTTTTTTTCTTGTGCCGTCTCCATATATTGGCGACAAAGTGCCTCATGCACCAACGATGCTCCGGAGGAGCACATCCTTCTATTTCCTCCCTTGCCGCACTCAATAGTCCATGATGACGATCAGAGATGACGCATATCTTACGTGACACACCCAAAACATGCTTCCTCAATAGCTTCATGAACCAAGACCAGCTATCATCGTTCTCACTCTCGGCCAAAGCAAAACCTAAAGGAACAAGTTGGTTGTCGGCGTCCACCCCGACAAACTATCATTAGAACACCCCTATACTTGCCTTGTTAGGAAGGTGCCATCGACAAGCACTAATGGACGGCAATGCTTGAACGCCTCCACAGATTGGCCAAAACACCAAAACACTCTTTGTAGAGTGGGTCTTGGAATACCGTCAACATCCGTGACTATGCGACCGGCATAATGGTACCATCGAAGTCCTGGATTGAAGTGTTTCATGGCACTTAGAATCCTAGGGACTTGGTTGTAAGCCTCCTTCCAATCACTCCAAAGCAACTCTATAGCATATTGTTTTGCCCTCCATGCCTTGGAATACTTCACTCGTATCCAAAGTGAACCCAAATATAGCCTCGACAATCGTTGACACGGATGTATCGGTATCAGCCCTAACAAGGCCAACTAGCCGAGAACCAAGGTAACGAGCCGTGTTTTGGGCATGCACACCCTTGGGCTTCGAAGAGCGACAAGTGTGTGGTTGCTTGACATTGTGAATCTTCCATTTACCATTCCTCTGCAGCCGAGCCCATACTCCCCAACCACAACCACGCTTGCAAAGCACCGTGTACCTCTTGTTCTTATCGGCGTGGCTCACATAATAAGGCCTGTGATACCTAACAGAGTAATCCATCAGGAAAAACTTTAGATGTTCCATCGTGTCAAACACCCTTCCTTTCTTAATCTCCACTGCCTCAGTCTCACCTTCACCATCATCTAACAATGTCAATCCCATGTCACATATGGCCTCATCAGTCATACTAATGTCCATACAATTTGCCACTGAGGGTACCTCCACATGAACTGCCACCGCCTAAGTTACGCTTGAGTGTACTCCATCCGCAAGTACCCATCACATCGCTCGGGGTAACCCATCCTCGCAAAGAATCAATCTCCTCCTCGCTGCTAGGGTCTGACCTATATTCGTCCTCTAACACCACATCCGAAGAACTAGGGTTACATGTGAGTTCATCTTCATCATAGTCTTCATCCTCCAAACCTTCGGATATGTCAACCACATCGGGTCTTTCATATCCAAAGTCATCGTCCTCGAAGAAACAGATCTTCATCAAAACCATCATCCAAAGCACCAACCGAGTCAAACGGTTCCCCTTGGATGACATTCTCAATAATAGCCGGGACATCGACTTTGCCACCACAATCTTCCTCATTTGGCCTAAGTGTCTTCTCCACAACTATCTCCAAGCACTTCACACTACTACCCTTAATGGCTTCTATGTAGTTGTTCCAATCAACTACGGACGACAACCCAATCAACACATAGTGTGGTCTTTCTTTCCCACAATCAAATCGACCTCTAAACCTTAGTGGCCACCCAAATCTTTCACGGCGTGCCCAACCGCACATTCAAAGCTTGGAGGTTTACTAAAGAACTTCACTTCTTCATGCATGCTTTCAAATTCACCATTTTCTTTCACTTTTCCACCACAAAATATACGTACTAACCGTTCCATCTACAAATTCAACGAACAACAAAATAACACCATTAATAGCTACCCATTTTATAACCAAATCAACTAAAATCACCGCTACAAAACTCTAAAAATATTAAGGCCATGACCGACCAAATAATAAACATCCTCCATGCAATAACTACCTACGTCCATGCAACAAATAGTTACCATCGAATCCACCGCCACATAGTATCATCAACCGAATCTCACGAAGCAAATCTTATCAACACACGCTAAACCATATCACAAATCAATCCTTTCTCCAAACCCTAGACATCATAAATACACATGAAAAATGAATGGGAACAAGCACAAGAAAAACTACCTTGATGATGCAATGTGGGAGCAGAGAAGTGCTTTGGAGTTGGGGGAGAAAGCACCGCCGGCCACCGGGCCGCCGGCGGCGCTCGGCCCCCGAAGCCGCCGCCGTCCCTACACAGCCGGGCTCCCCCTTCCTGCCCGGCCTCCGCGCCGGCTGCAATGGAGGAGGGAGGGCCGGCCCCGATGGGGTTGAAGGATGGAGGAGGAAGGGAGGGAAGGGGGGAGGAAAAGGGGAGGCGGCGGCGGATGAACAGCGGCGGCGGGCGGCACCTCTGGGCCGGAGAGAAAGGAGAGGAGAGGAAATGAAGAGGAAACCGTCGGGCGTCCAAGTTAAGACCACGCCACGCCCGGCCCTGGGCGTGACAAGGTCGCCACGCCGAGTCGCCGGGCGTGATGGGTGGGTCCCGCGCTCCACTACGCGCCAGCGGGTCGGTAGGTGTGGTCTTCAATACCCGTCGCGCCCAAGCCAGTCGGGCGTGACGAGGTGGACCCCACAGGTTGCCACGCCAACCCCGGGTCAACACCCATTGCCACGCGAGGTCCTGTGGTCAATCGCGCCACATGCGCCGGCGTGACAGTGGTCTGTCCACGCCCGCCTAGGGTCGGGCGCGACCAAAGGGGCTATGCGGTGCAAATACTTTTCCAACCAGTTTTTTTTTGCAATATCTTTAATTATGGGATTAAAAATAAAAAAAAATCCTCTACAAATACACTACAGACTATAGAAGCTTCAGCAATCATCGTTCCCTTCTCTAGAACTCCAAGGCCTTTAATTAAGTTTTTTTAAAAAACCATGGCCCCATTGAAACACAAAAAAGTTCCATGAATTCTGTGTTTTTTCTTGTGAAATTGAATTGATCCTTGCAATTCCCGCGACATTGAATTGATTTCTAGTCTTTTGAATTTTGAATCCTACATTTTCTTTCATGTGAAATTAAACCGATTTCTGTAACATGTGAAAATCATGTGTTCCAAAGACCCTAAAACTGTTGCATCCGTAAGATGCTGCAACATACTTCACATTCCTCGAGACCAGAGATTTATTTTGGTTTTTGCGTGTCCCTTTCTCAGATCCTAACACCGATTAAAAGTAAGATGCATGTACTGTTCTGTGCTGTGCTGTACTAAAGATGGTGGCATGTTTTCCTGCCTTGACCCTGATTGAGCTAGCACACGTTACTGTAACTATATGGTAGGTTCACACAATTCATGCGACAACATATAACTATGAGCAAACAATACATTTGAGTCTTAGCTTCACATAAATACACACAAAATCAAACCCATGTCCGTACTTCCAACAAGACTAGGGCCTTTATTGTTCTTTTTCATACATTATATAGCACAGAGTATTCACAAAAGACACATCGACAATGTTCCTGAGCACGTCTGTAGTGAGAACACCACACCAATCGCAGTCATCATTGTTGCTTTGAAGTAGTTTTAACCCTGCTTCTTTGGTGTATCAGCATACTTCCAGGTGGTATGTGCAAAGGAAGTGTATTGTCTTCCACCTGCCACATCTACTTCACGTATCTGGCTGCCTATTTCTTTCAGATCTTCATCTGTCAGTTTTACCTTCAAGGAGTCAATGTTGGAATCTAGATTCTTGATTTTGGTTGTCCCTGAGAAATTGTAAGAAACATCTGTCAGTGACAAAACGTAGGACTATCACTCTATCAGAATTCAGAATATATAGCTATTAAGCATGACACTGATGACTTGCTTGAACTTGGAAGGGAATAATAAGTGCAGAAAGACTCAAGAATAAGTCAGTTAAATCACACCATGTTTCGAACCAACAGAAGTATTTCAAACCTCAGTAAAAGATATCATATGGCACAAACTATTCAACAAGCTCATGCACACACATCTAGAAGGAAGGAGGTTACTTCCCTTCAAAACAAGGAAAGGTTGTTTGAACAGGACGTGTTCCTCTACATTGTTGTGCTTCTGTGTCAAAGCAGATTTATATCATAATTGGAAAGGTTACTCCCAAATCATACTACTTAGACTATTTCCAATCATTAATGATCTATGAATATTATGCAATACATTTTTCTTTGGAAGTGTGTACAAGTTTTTTTCTCTCTTTCTGGCACCAACGCTCCCCGTTTCATTCATCTCTCATTTTTGTCTCTCTTTAGATCCAGATCACTGGCTGCCTGCTCGAGCTTGAAGATGGCAATGGCGAGGCGATGTCTCTATGGATGTGCTGACTGCATGCATCATCAACTCTTACCCCATGTTCTTACGGATCCAAATTTATAGCCTTTGCTCAGTTATTAAACTATAGCTGTTCTATGAAAGTTTCAGTGCATTCTCCCTGCCTAAGAACCAAATAAAGTTTCCCCTTTGAAAATTGCATCTTGCTTAACTGGCAGACCACGACTCCACTAATCATGGTATGAATGTGTTTCTAAAGCTTGTGCATTGCTTCGAATAGAGTAGGATTTCATTTCGTTCTTGGATGTGAATCGGTGGAGATGTAGTTCAGTTTAGCTGCTGCTCTTGCCTCACTGTCACTGATCATCATCACGAGTACTGCAAAAAGGGTCTGCTGATGAGGATTGAAGAATGACCTTTCTCCATATGATGAAATGTTGAATTAAATACAAAGGATTAAAAGGTGGCATGGGCTGCTCAATTAATTTACAGGGACAATGGAGGCAATGGTTTCTATGGGCCAATCCCTCCAGAATTGGACATCTTATGCATCTGGAGAGGCGGTGAGTGTATTTGATGATTCATTCAGCACTAACGAAGATATAGTCATTGGTAAGCGTTTGTGGATGTAGTTTTGCTTTCTGATGACTTGTGCATTTATCCTCAAGAGTAATATTAACTAATGAGTTCACTGGATCCCTACCAGCTGCTCTATCCTTGTTGACTAATTTAACTGATTTGTAAGGATATATACCTTCATCTTTCCTTTCCCCACTCTGTTTCACTTTCCGGGTCCTTTTGAACTATTGGAACTGGCTACAGGTGGATTTCTAGCAAAAAAAATTATCTGGAGGACTGCCTTTAATATAGATATGATTTGTTGGATACTTGCACCAATAGTGGGCCAAAAGAAAAGCTTGCCTGAAGAGTGATCTACATGTGGATTTTAGAGTCTTTGAAGTCATTTCAGAAGATGCATAATTAATTCCTTTTTCTATTTCATGCAACATATTCGCTAGTGTGAAATGCATTCCATTGAACATGTTTCCTGATCCATATGACAAGTTTTGTAATCTATATGATAAGCATGTAAATCCCTGGCTTATGGCACTTTTTATAGCAATACATACCGTGCTCTTGTATGGTTGTCCATGCCATTTTGAAGCTTGCAATTATGCCAAAAATTCATAGGAATTAATTTGGAAAATCTAATATTTGTATGAGTAATACCGACCACAATTATGCATTTGAATTACATTATTTTTCTACTGTTCCGCTTGCTGGATAAGTTCATTTTGTAGCTACCTCTATATGTTCTGCCTGCTATTGATTCATTCTTATTCAGTTGAAATTTTCAGAAGTCAATCATGATGGCATTCAAGGAGAAGAAATAGGAGTTTCTTAATTATGGGGAAGTATAATAGGGTATTGTATTTCGGAAAGGGAGAGCAACTGGTGGTGCTTTCTGGGATATTTCAGAAGAGTGGATTCTGATAAATTCTGGTGGTGCTTTCTGGGATATTTCAGAAGAGTAGATTCTGATAAATTGATATATTATCTAGGAAGCACGCCTCATAATTTCAGCACATCCTTCTACTTATTATTTTTGCTATGTTTGACTTATATTTATGTTGATGATCTGGAGTTATTTGCCCAATTCATGATGACTTCTACTTAATTGAGGAGCATAAGAAAAAGCTGAAGGAAGAGTTAGTTACTGAACTATCCATACTTCAGAAATGAAATGCAGTGTGTGTGGTGCTGTTATGTCTTCTAGACTTCTACCCCTTTGTGATGCTGTTCTGGTGTTAAACACCCTCGATGTTTTTTCCTTCTTTCTTTTGAAAAGTAGCTACAAATATCCCATTTTTTTTTACCAAAAAACATAAAATCTATCTGAAGTCTTGTGGCAACAGTTTCTTTTCATACTTTAGTTCTTTACATAATCACTATCAGTGGATGCAAGTACTACCCAGTACATTTTATTAGATGAAAAAGGTACATGTGTGCATATCAATCCATCCTTCTTTTAGACCCCTTCTGCCTGCTCTGTCAAGCTTGGGCAAAAACCATTGCTCAGATCATACCAAAAATATCTAAAAACTGTGGTAGATGGTACTGAATCTAATATGTCTCCATAGTCTGTACACATAAAATTGTGTGACAAGAATCCTGGTGCTCTGCTTGTACTCGGATATGATATTGTAAGCTTTTCACACATCGAATTTAATTTATATTACAAGAAAATTTATCTCTGATAAGAAGCTAGATCAAAGTTTTAGAGCAATGATTACTCTGAGTCTTCGGAGTCAACCTACACCGACTAAATTAAAATTTTCTCACTCCCAATTTCTCTCATAGAGATGAAACGGTTCTGAATATATTAGCTATCGACAGCCATTCTGAGAATATCTTGTGCAGGTTTCAGACGGCAGCGGTCTAAAGACGAGTTCCCTGAGCTTACAATACTTCCGGTACTTAGTTTTTTTTAATACTATCTTCCTAGAGTAATTACCATGAATGTGTAATATCCATCAAGACTTTTAAGCACTCAAAGAAATTCTATAATAAATTAATATCATTTCTGTTCATTTGATTATATCTCTGCATGTTTTATTAATGCATGGAATCTATTGAAAGATGACAACTGTTCCTTTAGACTTATTGTAATTTTGACTTTAAAGTAGAAAATATTTTGGCTATCTAAGATTGTGTTTGATGATTAATTGACTTCTCCTTTTCATGTAGGCATCGCCAAATTGTCGATCATAGATACTTTCAGTATCTAGAAGTCAGCTTTCCAAAAAAAAAAAAAAAAAAAAAAAAAAAAAAAAAAAAAAAGGCAGAGTTATTAATGGAATTTATTGAGGTTAACGTATACTACACTCTAGGTTCCTACTTCTCATGATGGCCTAGCAGTTCTGCTTATGAGAACTTCTGTTTTGCTGACAGTTCAGCGGAACTGTATGCAGGGGAAGGAAGCATGGCACCTTCAGGCTATTTCTTGACAAGTTTATGAGAGAACAATTTAAAATAATATTTGCGATATATTTTGTTTCACATGGAAACAAAAAAACCTTTTGAATAGTTAGCCTGGATCACTTGATGAGAAGAAGCATTTCCTGATTCAAGATAGATTCATCCATATGTGAAGGCACCAGGTTTCGCATAATCACATATTTTCATTTAATCAATGGGCAATGCATATGTCTTGTTTTGACATATTTCCTGCAGTTGCACGAGCATTGTTTTTTCTTTTCACACCAGTGTGTACCTTTGGAGCAACTACCAGGTTTAATTTCTCATATTCTTGTTGTGACTTATATATGTTGGCATATCATACTAAAAAAGTCACATTCGTAAATAAATGAATGTCAGTTTTCATGAACATGTGCATGCTGCATGTGCATATATACTAGTACAAGAAAAAAGGTGTCTGAAAATGCATCTTTGGGTGGTCAACTCTGTGAATCATCAGTCTGAAAGCACTGACCGTCATCAATGATAAGAGAATGAAATTAGAAGGTCACACCTGGTATAGGAACCACATCATCTCCTTGATGCAGAACCCATGCTAAAGCTAGCTGGGCAGGGCTGCACTGGTGCTTATTGGCCAGTTCTTCCATTCGAAGATAAATTTGCTTGTTCCTCTCCAAATTTTCTGCTGAAAACCTTGGGTGCCCATGCTGACAAGCCAAAGTTAAATCTGTAAGGGAACTAAGAAAAAGATTTTGATACAGACGAAGAAATTATCTTTATTCTGAGGTAAATTATATCAATACCAGATTAGATTCAGCGGACACTTGTTCTTTCACTCCTCTTCCACCGAAAAACCCGCGGCCAATAGGACTGTATGGCACAATTCCAATGCCCAATTCTCTGAAGTCCACAGAGCATAAAGAATCTTAATACATGATAGTATCCGGTCAGGACCTCCATGAGCTGGAACAATAGAATTTGCAATCCATGAATCACCTGCAGAGTGGCACAATTTCGGGTTCAATGTCACGAGACCAGAGAGACCACTCCATCTGCACTGCGGTGATTGGGTGTACAGCATGTGCACGCTTAATGGTGTCCGGGCTCGCCTCTGACAATCCGATGTACTTGACCTTCCCCTCCTCCACCAACTTCCTGAGCTCGCCAATCTGCATTGATTTCAAACAAGAATTCACATGAGCAAACACACTAACAGTGCCAACTGCTTCAACGCGGGTAGAATGTGCCAACCGTGTCCTCAATGGGAATTGTAGTGTCAACGCGGTGTTGGTAGTAGAGGTCAATGCAGTCGATGTCGAGGCGGCGCAAGCTGGCCTCGCAGCAGGCGCGAACGTACTCCGGCCGTCCGCACACTGTCCGCGTGCCGCTCTCATCACGCCGTATCCCGAACTTGGTGGCCACCTGCACCTGCTCCCGCGGCAGCTGCTTCAGCGCCTGAAACACAGGCAGCGATGTCTTCCGCGGATCAGTAAAACTCGTCCACAGAGGCTCTCGTTCACAGAGGAAAACGCGAAACGGACCTTGCCGAGGAGGATTTCGTTGGTGAGGGGGCCGTATACGTCGGAGGTGTCGAAGAAGGTGACCCCGCGGCTGAAAGCGTGCGTGACGACGGCGATGCCAGCCTCGTCGTCCAGCGGCGAGTTGTACGCGCCCGTCAGCCCCATGCACCCGAACCCCAGCTTGGACACCTGCAAGGATCATGGATGGAATCAATCGGCCGAATCGATTCAATCAAGCACCGGGCTAGCGGACAAGGAGAGAGCGGAAGCGCGGCCGCCGCAACAAGATAATCCGGGCAGAGGTGAACTGGGAGAGAGATAAAGCGACCTCGAATCCCTGGGTGCCGAGCTTGACGCGGGGAACCAGAAGGGCTTGGTTATCCATGGCAGCTGCCCGCCAGTGAACTGAAAGAAGAACAGCGGGACAGCGGGTAAAATAGCAGCCACTCCTGCGAGATTTTTTATATAGGAAAAAAAAAAGATGATCGCGTAGCATCGAAAAATTTACATCCCCTTTGTTCTAAATTCTAAACTACAAATCATTCGACTTTCTTAGGGAGAGTAAGTATGTCAACTTTAATTAAAATTATAGGTTATAGAAAAATATAAAAATTACAACAGGTATAATATAAAAAATAATTAATAAAAATTAAAATCTAATTTCACTTATTTGTTATCATAAATGTTATTATTTTATTATATAAATTTGGTCAAGTTGATAAGCTTTGACTTTTAATAAAATTAGAATGACTTTTAATAAAGAGTAAAAAGTACATTGCCGATTCTTAAACTTTAGCGCTCTCCTATGTCATTCCTGGTCCCTAAACTCTTAAAATAGGCATTTAGGTCCCTAAACTCATTCGGATGTCGAAATAGCCCAAACAGGTCTACACAGTGGCTAATGTGGTTCACGGACAGATGGGGTCTACATGTCGCTTTTATCTTCCACCTCTCTCCTCCATCCGGGCGTGGCCGGCGGCCCAAGCGAGCGAGGCGTCTTTGGCGGCGCGGCCTTCGCACGGAGAGAGATGGAGAGGCGATGGCGCAAGCTCCCCCGGCCGCCTGCTCCTCCGCTCAAGTCGAGCACGGACACAGCCTGCTGGCTCTCATTGGCGAATGGCGCCGCCAGGCGGGCCACGATGACGCTGGCTACGACGTACGATATCTATCGCGCATGCATTTCATTTGAAGAGCATAAGCATTTTGTTCTTGGTGCTGCTACTGCTAGACAGCTGGAGCATAAGCCGAATGCTATTGCGATGGTGATGCATGCTTGTGCATATGCTGGAGGGACTGATGACCGAGACGGCAAGACGTCGCTTCCACCTGCGAGTTGTGCATGCCACCCATCAAGATCCCACTGTACTGGCCAACAGCCTCGTATGGTCGGCGTATTGCCCTTCTCCTCTCGCCGCCCTGTGAGCTCGAGAGAGATCGAGGGAGGTTGAGAGAGCTCGGGGGGGGAAAAGAGGAAGGAGATAGAAATGCATGTAAGACCCTCACATATAGATACGGGTCTAGACCCATTTGGATTGTTTTGACACCTAAACAAATAGTGACCGAAATAGCTGTTTTGAGAGTTTAGGGACCGAGATGACACAGCGCCACAAGTTTAAGGACCGCTAGTGTACTTTACTCTTTAATAAAATTAGAATGACTTTTAATCTAGAATGGAGAATGGAGAGTCAGTTTAGATCATGGATCAAGAATTGGAAGTACTCCCTTCGTTGCAAATTAAGTCGCTTTAATTTTTTTCATTCATTTTGCTATGTGTCTAGATATATTATTATATTTAGATACATAGTAAAATGGATGTATCAAAAAAATCAAATCAACTTATAATTTGAAATAGAGGGAGTACCATTCTATTAAAAAAATTTATCAAAATATACCTATATTACTAGATAAGGAAAACATACAGATACACATACGAATACAAATACATATGTGGAGGATACATGGACAGCTGTACCAACCATCTTGCACAAAGGCCCTTAACAAAAGCAAAAAATACAAAGAGCACCCTAGACCCTATGTTTCCCCAAATCACCAGAAGCTTCCATCGGTCGTCGTCGTCAATCCGTCGCCGGTCGCTGCCACCGAAGAAAGCACCATGGCCATCCCAGATCAAGAGGAACCCCATCGCAACAATGCTTTGAAACGAGCTGCAATGGACACCCGTCCCTGAGAACGAGATGAAGAAGTCAATGAAGGCGCATCGGCCAGAGACACACCCTGAGTTCCTCCGACAAGAAATTCAATGCTCACCGCCGACTCGCGTCACGGGAAGCTTGAGCTTGATTCCCTCTCCAAACAACCGCAACACCTTCAACTGTCGATGAACCCTTGACATTGTGCGCCGTCAGCACCACCACCACCAAGAAGCGACAGAGCTGCAGCCTGCAAGGACACCTATATAAATGAACTCCACACGCTCATCGACGGCGCCGGAGTAGAGCACCACCGAGGCAGGGAAGAGCACGGGAGTACCTTATTCCTTGATGACGACGACGTGACGACGCGGCCGTCTCAACTCCGCCGCCGAACACGAAGGCCTAGATCTACTAGGATTGACAACACCAGCCGCGGCAGCCGGGACAAGAGTTGTGGTCTCCAGCACCTCTCGAAGCCTAAAGGGCCATCAGAGGCGAGGAAGACTGCTGGCCGCCCCGGCAGGGACCAAATCGTCCACTTACGTCTCCAACAGTAACTGAACGAGTGCTAGGAGGAGAGTTTGAAGCAAAGCATCCTTTTCTGTTCTGTTAAAATTGGATGGCGGAGCTGTTGTTACGCCTTGTTTAGATTATCTCTAAATTCTAGATTTTTTTATTCTCTCTTCATCATATTAATTTTTAGCCACATGCATGGTGTATTAAATCATTAAATGTAAGTAAAAAATAACTAATTATACAGTTTAGTTGTAAATTATAAGACGACTCTTTTGTGCCTAGTTAGACTTTAATTAGACAATAATGACTAAATAAAACGAAAGTGCTACAGTACTTTAAATTAAAAACCTACAATTTAAAAAAGGGCTTGGACAAAAAAAAAAAAAAAAAAACCTTCAGCGGCTTGACACGCTCAGAGCAGCCTGCCCGCGTGGCGTCCAGTGGAGGTCCGGGGTGACCGGCCGAGTTGCTCGGAGCAACCTACCCGCGCGGCGTCCGGCAGAGGAGACGCACAAGACCGAGCACCGGCCGACGGAGCCGACGCACCGTGCGACTTCCGGAGGCAGCGCGCAGAGCCCAACGAAGACTGCGCAAGGTTAGACATGAAACAGTCTCTCAAACTACATTTTAAACATTTATTTATTTCATATTATATTATTTATATTTATTAAATTATGATAATGGAATAATACATTTAATTACCAATCTAACCATATCAAATTTATAGTAATAATTAAAATTGTTAGCTAAATTATTATCAAAGATTTTAAAGTTTGACACATGTTTTGTATGCGTGTCAGAGGAAGTAAATTTTATTGGGCGGATTTTATTGGACAATACCATTTTCTTACAAAATTAAACATTTTAAGTGTTTTTTGGGACCACGATATTCTTTGGCAGTACATTTTTCCACAGATTATTTATGGCAATTCTTAATGTACGTTTGATATGGTAAAAATAATTATGATTATTATCCACAAAATTGTACAGCCATAAATAATATGCGCAAAAAATGTAATGCCAACAAATATTTTCATGGTCCAGAAAAGTTGTATACTTTTTAAACATTATTGAAAATTATTTTCAGGGTGTTATTTTTAGTTGTTTTGCTTTCTAACTGAAACAGAATAGAAAATATTTGGTAATTTGTTTCAAATATATAGCTACATATTAATTGTACTTGACATTAACTCCTTATTTACTTAATTTGTATACAATAAGTTAGTAATTTTTTAAAAAAAATTAATTCTAAGGTTGCCATATCTATATATTTTATAAAACTAAATAACACTACCTATTTCTCTCAATATGCAAGGTATTCACCTCATCAGTTCACTATCGATTATATTTATGGCCAACTAACATCTGCAATTATAATCTATATGTCAACAAGACAAACAATCCACTAACATACATTTAGTTGTCTATATCAACATGTCATGCCATCCATTAACATAGTAACTTATAATTATTTATCCCTTGTATAAGTAATTTTATTCTAAATTATCATCAATTTCTATGGCAACACGCTGGATGCTTGAACTATACTAATAGTTTTGTGTATAGACTTTTTTTGTTAAATCTCGAGAGTTAGATCATCATAAAATCTAACGATACGTGTTTTTTTCCCTTTCTTATTAATCTCTTAAATGCTAGATCTTTTTTGTGAATATGAATGCTCCTTTTAACACTATTGTATATTAATATAATATATATTTCCTCTATTCCAGAGGGAGTGGCAATCTCATTTCTTAAGAAGTTAAACATTTTCAACTTTGACCAAATACATAAAAAATATTAATATTTATAGTGCATAATTAGTAGCATTAGATGGAATGAAGGACTTTGGTCTAAATTGTTGATGTCTGTATTTCTTTTTCTTCCTTCTCTTCTTTGGCATGCCAAAGCCCTTCAAAGTTCATCCCTGTCTTCTTAAGTAGCTAGCTTAGTTAAGTTGAGTCCGCTAAATTTCAGTTCTACGCACGCAATTTCAAGCATACCACTAATTTCCATGGCTCTCATCAAAACATACCATTAATTTCTGTGACACCTTAGAAAAAAAATGTTCATATATTAGAGCATCTCTAAAAAATCTTTCTAAATCTCACTCTTTAAAGAGCCACTTGCATAAAAATATTTTCTATATCTTTTTACTCTCCAATAATTTTTCTATATCTCGTATGCATTCTAAATAGTCATAAATTCTGTCTTCTATTTTTGTTAGCGAAAAAATCCAAAATAGAAAATAGCTATATTTAAATAATTATTTAGAGAACAAGTTAGAGACCAGTTTTTCTTCAAAATCTCTAATCCAATCATTTATCAAGAACAGAAATTCTTAGCAAACGCGCCGCAGCAAAGGTCGCGTAACCCAAGTCCCCAAGAGTGATGATGTCGACGCACGCGCCGCAAACGTCGTGCCCCAAGACTACTGTGGTGGTGTCTACGCACGCGCTAACGTCGTACCCCCAACACCGGTGGCGGTGCTGATCGTAGAGCAGAGGCGTACGTGGCGCAGGCTGTGGCAGCTGAAGCTCTGTCGGAGCGTCATTGGTGACATCAGGTCGTCACGGGGTCCATGATTTTTGTTTGTGGAAAAAATGTCGGTAGCCTGTGGCTCTGCGCCCTATAAAATCTCGCAGGAGTGTCTGCTATTTTACGTGGAAGTGGAACCAAACTTCATTCCGCTCTTCCTCTTTCAGTTCACCGGCGGGCAGCGGCCATGGAGAACCAAGCCCCTCTGGTTTTTTTGAGTGAACTGGAGGGGCCTAAGCCCCTACAGAGAGATTTATTAAAAAAAAAGCAAGTCAACTAACAAAGTACAGCACAGCAGCCCCTCTGGTTCCCCGCGTCAAGCTCGGCACCCAGGGATTCGAGGTCGCTTTTCTCTCTCTCCGTTCACCTCTCCCCGAATTATCTTGTTGCGGCGACCGCGCCTCCGCTCTCTCCTTCTCCGCTAGCCGGCCGATCGATTGATTCCATCTATATATGCATGCAGGTGTCCAAGCTGGGGTTCGGTTGCATGGGGCTGTCGGACGCGTACAACTCCCCGCTGGACGACGAGGCCGGCATCGCGGTCATCACGCACGCTTTCAGCCGCGGGGTCACCTTCTTCGACACCTCCGACGTATACGGCCCCCACACCAACGAAATCCTCCTCGGCAAGGTCCGTTCATTGCGCTTATTTCCTCTGTGCGTGAACGAGAACCTGTGTGCATGGACGAGTTCTACTGACCCAGCGGGAGGCATCATATCGCTGCCTGTGTGAGTGTGTTGCAGGCGCTGAAGCAGCTGCCGCGGGAGCAGGTGCAGGTGGCCACCAAGTTCGGGATACGGCGCGACGAGAGCGGCATGCGGACCGCGTGCGGACGGCCGGAGTACGCTCGGGCCTGCTGCGAGGCCAGCTTGCGCCGCCTCGGCATCGACTGCATCGACCTCTACTACCAACACCGCATTGACACCACAGTCCCCATCGAGGAGACGGTCTCTGCAACCTGCCCTGCACCCTGCAGACATGGCATTCTACTTCTACCTGCCTGCGTTCAAGCAGCTGTTGGTGTATGTGTTTGCTCATGTCAAATCTTTGTTTGAAATCCATGCAGATTGGCGAGCTCAAGAAGTTGGTGGAGGAGGGGAAGGTCAAGTACATCGGATTGTCAGAGGCCAGCCCGGACAGTATTAGGCGTGCACATGCTGTGCACCCGATCACCGCGGTGCAGATGGAGTGGTCTCTCTGGTCTCGCGACATTGAGCCCGAAATTGTGCCGCTCTGCAGGTACGGTGATTCATGGTTTGCAAATTCTCTTGTTCCAGCCCATGGAGGTCCCTGTCTCCTTGCCGTATATTCTTATCATGTAACAAGATTCTTTTTGCTCCGTGGACTTCAGAGAATTGGGCATTGGAATTGTGTCATATAGTCCTATTGGCCGTGGGTTTTTCGGTGGAAGAGGAGTGAATGAACAACTGCCTGCTGAATCTCTTCTGGTATTGATATAGTTTACCTCAGAATATTGATTTTTTTTCCTTTCATTACCAAAAAAAAAGAAAAAAAAAACTTGGTCTGTGTCACAATATTGTTTCTTAGTTCACTTATAGATTTAACTTTGGTATGTCAGCATGGCCACCCAAGGTTTTCACCAGAAAATTTGGAGAGAAACAAGCAAATTTATCTGCGAATGGAAGAACTGGCTACTAAGCACCAGTGCAGCCCTGCTCAGCTGGCTTTAGCATGGGTTCTGCATCAAGGAGATGATGTGGTTCCTATACCAGGTATGACCTTATAATCTCGTTCTCTTATCATTGACGACTCACAGAGTTGACCACCCAAAGATGCATTTTCAGGCACCTTTTTCTTGTATATACTTTCAGAGAAAAGTCTATTGCATCATATTCATAGACCATTAATTTTACTCTCCCATTAATGATTGGAAATAGTTTAAGTAGTATGATTTCGGAGTAACCCTTTTCAATTATGATGTAGTCTGCTTTCACATAAAAGTGTATTGCATCATATTCATTGACCTTGATTTAAAAAAAAAATCAAAGACCATTAGCTTGTTGAATAGTTTGTGCCATATGATATCTTTTACTGAGCTATGAAACTGTGTTCTTATGTGTTTCTGACTTGCTATATATTCCCTTCCAAGCTCAAGCAAGTCATCAGTAGTCATGCTTAATTGCTATATGTTCTGACTTCTGATAGTCCTACAGTATGTTTAGTCACTGACAGATGTTTCCTACAATTTATCAGGGACAACCAAAATAAAAAATCTGGATTCCAACATTGACTCCTTGAAGGTGAAACTGACAAATGAAGATCTAAAAGAAATAGGCAGCCAGATACGTGAAGAAGATGTGGCAGGTGCAAGACAATTCACTTCCTTTGCACTTACCACCTGGAAGAATGCTGATACACCAAAGATGCAGGGGTAAAAATACTTCAAAGCATTGTCTATGTGTTATATAGTGTATGGAAAAGAACAATAAAGGCCCTAGTCTTATTGGAAGTACGGGCAGGAGTTTGATTTTGTGTGTATTTATGTGAGGCTAAGACTCAAATCTATTGTTTGCTCATGGTTGTATGTCGTCGCATGAATTGTGTGAACCTACCAAATACTTACACAGTAATGTGTGCTACCTCAATATAATTAGCGTCGTCATGGCAGAAAAACATGCCACCATCTATAATACAGTACAGTACATGTATTCTCACTTTTAGTCCGTGCTAGGATCTGAGAAGGGGAACCGAGCAAAAACCGAAACCAAAATCTCTGAGACCGTGTTGAGGCATGTGAATAAGTATGTTGCGGCATCTTACGGATGCAACAGTTTTAGGGTCTTTGGAACACATCATTTTCACACGATACAGGAATAGGTTTAATTCCACATGAAAAAATTGTAGGATTTTCATCAATTTTTTTTTAAAAACTAGGAATCATTTCAATTTTGCAAGCGTCACAATAGAATCAATTCAACCTCACAAGAAATTGCAGAATTCATGAACCTTTTCTGCATTTCGGGGCCTTGGAGTTCTTTTTCTCATCGTAAAGGCCTTGGAATTTTAGAAAAGAGAATGCTGATTGTTGAAGCTTCTGTAATCTGTAATGTATTTGCTTGTAGCTGGGACGAATTCACCACCAAAATACACAATCATGATTTTTGAAGCTTCTGTAATCATCGCTTTTGTTCATCAGCATATTACGCATTTTAACAATACCCTGCAGCAAGATTTTCTAATATTCATCTATAAACAAACTCAAATATAGAAAATATTCATAAATATATAAATAAAATAAAGTAATTTAATCAAAATTTAAGCTTAATGCACATTATTTTTAATAATATATATAAGGTTTTAATAGTTTAAATTATCATAACCATACGTTTAAAAATTATCATAAATTAATTTTAACCTTTATAATTAGTTGTATTATTCTTGCAGAAAAAATTTAAATAGTTTAAACAAGTTATATTAAAATAATTATCATTTACATTGTTAATTAGTCATAAATATAACTTTTAGATGGTATCATCTTTCAAGGACACGAATAATGTCAGATGTTTCATACTTTTTTTAAGAATCTAAAATCAGATAGAGAAGATTTGCAAAATATGAATTTGAATACATCTATTTTTAGCACCTATATTAAAATTGTGTGCAGATATGATATTTATATTTACACTAAAATAAATACGGATATTTTTTTTTGAGAAAAAATAAATACGGATATTTAGAAATCGGATCCATCTAATTGGGCTTCGGCCCAAGTACGACGGAACCATGACCATCTGACTCCACTACCTGGCACGCATTGGATACCGCCTCCCACCTGCTCGAACACCGCGCCCGGCCCAGGACTCGAAGCCACGTCCGACAGGGCACCCGCATCACTGACAGCTGAGCCTCGGTTAGCTGGTCCCACTGGTCATCGAAGTCAACCGTCCGTTGCAAACCAAACCCGCCACCTCTGCTCTGCCGTCGCATCTCCGCCTCCGCTTCGATCGCCTCTTCCCATCCCATCCATCCCCAACGAGTCCACCTCAACGCCACCAAGTCTCCAGTTCACCCACGCGCGCGGGCAAGCACCGGCCGCCTAGCGCGCTCTGCCACCCACGGGAATCTGCAGGCTGTTTAGATCGCCACCGCCGCCTGGCGCTGCCGCCCGGGCGCTCTCCCCTCCGGTTCCGGCGGCCCTAGGTTCCGCTCTATCGGATCCAGGTCGCGCGTGGCGGACCCGCATTGCCCGAGCCGATCGGTTTCCGTTTTTGGAATTTTTGATCGGTTATATCCACGTGCCGCCGCCGCCGCCGCCGCCGCCGGTCCTAGGCGACGAGTTAGATGGCGTGCGATGGTGGCGTGAAGGAGGATGAGGGCCCCAGCGCGGCGTCGGCGGCTCCGTCTCCGGCGGCTGTGGCTAGGGCGAGGGCGAGGCGGCGCGGCCTCCGAGGCCCAGGACCCGCAAGGGGCTCGGCGTGCGGCACCCGCTCAAGACCTGCCGAATCCTTGCGGCTGTCCAGAGGGTGAATGCCAGGGTGAGGGAAGCCGGGGAAGCGACCCTCGTGGCAGCCCTTGTGGCGGCACAGAAGGAGAGCGAGAAGGAGAACGAGGTGGTGCCCGATGTATGCGGCGGGTGGAAGAGGTAACGCCTCCTGGATCATGCGTACTCTATAGCTAATGCTAGTTTTAGTTTGCAAATGTTATTGTACACTCAATGACAATTGAGACATTTTCCTGTGTGACGCTTAGGTACTATTGATACTTACTTATACGTCGGTCCTTTTATTTGACTATATATGAGCACCTTCTTAATTAGATTGCTAAGAGTTCCCTGTTGATTTGTTGGTACAACGACAGTTATCGGTATACTTCTCTTTGTAACTAGCCTGTATGTACCAAACATGCATGATGGCAACATGTTTTGAAATCATTTACTGTATTAAGCAGACAAACAGTTCATATGTTGTCTTGTTAATTTACAGAGGTTGCCAACTGGCCATTGTCATATATAACAGTTGCATCAGCATAGACTAGGATTGATCGCAAGTATGCATGGTGATGCTGCACCCATAACCATCTGTAGATTACTAGGTCATTGAAAGATGCTCTTCTCATCCATTCAGAGACCCTATAAATAGTTTTTACTTAAGAACGCATGCCAGCGGCAAACCTATTCCTTTGTCAGTTACTCTTTTAGTTGTTGTCCTTGTGAACATCTGTGCTTGCAGTGAGGATGGAAGTTTAAATTGTGGATACTCAAGCATTAGAGGTAGAAGGGCAACCATGGAAGACTTCTATGACTTAAAATCTTCTAGAATTGATGACAAACAAATAAACGTTTTTGGAGTATTTGATGGTGAGGCATTCACTTTTCAAACACCCTATTTGCTCAGTTTAATTAACCTAACACCATTTGCCATCACAGGTCATGGGGGTACCCGTGCTGCTGGGTATTTGAAACAACACTTATTTGAAAACCTCCTGAAACATCCAGCGTTCATTGGTGATACTAAGTCTGCAATGAGTATGATGTTTTCCCTAGACCCTTACTTAAAAATAATGCAGTTTATTTAGTATTGAATTGATAGATCTTGCAAATGGTAAATTTGCAGGTGAGTCCTATAAAAAACTGATGCAGATTTCTTGGATACTGAAGTTCATAGTCACGTTGGGTCGACTGCATCAACAGCAGTTTTGATTGGCAACCATCTGTATGTGGCAAATGTTGGTGATTCAAGGGCTGTAATATCAAAGGCTGGCAAAGGTTCTTTTCTTTTTTTTCGCTTCACTAGTCAGTTAATATTGTACAGCAAACTTGCATGTCTTGCCATAAAAAAAAATGATAATAGTGTAATAACTACTAAGTATCACTGATACCTTACACACTAATCAATCAGTTATGAGCATGTGTTTTGATCAGTTACCCATCATCATGATTCCTGCCCTGATTTCATTGTAAAAGGATGTCACATAAGAGGGATGTCCAAAAGGTGGAAAACAATGACTGACTGGTTTCATGACATAGAAATCCAGATTAACCTGGGGATTTGAAAAATGTCAAAACCACCCCCACATGGTAGTAGGGTTCTCAACCACCTCATGACTCCAAATTAACCGGCGTGGCAGCAGGGTCCTATGTTCTATAATAGACGTTATCTGTACTACCCTAAGAAAATGGGCTATTTTCTTTTCTTTTTAAGAATGTGCAGTACCCTAAGAAAATTGTACGGTGGGCTTGTGTCGTAAAAACTAGAAAAGTTATGTTTCCATACATATTTTAAATATTTGATATGTACTCCCTTCGTTCCATTATAAGATGATGTCTATTTTAGATAGATTGCTTTAACTATGTATCTAGACATAGTGTATATCTAAGAGCATAGCAAAAGCTATGCATCTAGAAAAGCCAAAATGTCTTATAATTTGGAACAGAGGGAGTATGAAGCTGTATATTTGCTCAAAGAAACACTCCTAATTTTATCTTGTTTTGACTAACATGTATTTTTGATTTATTGAATGCATCTGAGGATGTTTTGGCTTGCCGTTAAAGCAATTTTGCCACTCTTATTTGCAGCTATTGCACTGTCTGAGGACCATAAACCAAACAGAAGTGATGAGCAGAAACGGATTGAGGATGCTGGAGGAGTTGTTGTTTGGTCTGGTAAGTCGAATTGATCATAACAATTGCCAAGCTGGCTGGTTACATGGTTTAATGGGTTTATCTTTCTGCCAAAGTTATTACAGTTTATGTCTACTTGGTTGAAATTCTATTACATCTACATCACAAGAGGTTCATCCAATGATGTTTTAGATGATATAGTTGTAAATGTACTTTGCAGGAACATGGAGGGTAGGTGGCATACTTGCAATGTCTAGGGCATTTGGCAATCGTTTGTTGAAACGGTTTGTTGTTGCAGACCCTGAGATTCAGGTTTCCCTTGATGCTCATAAACTTTGTATTTCATCCATAGTGTGTGTGTGTGTGTTTTTGGGGTGGGGGGTGGTGGTGGGGGGGCGATATTTGACAACATTTATGCACTTAATCACAAATGGAGGCAGTTTTCTTACTTGCAAACTTGTTGGCAGGATCTAGAAATAGATGGTGATGTGGAGTTTCTTATTTTAGCTAGTGATGGACTCTGGGATGTGGTGCCAAATGAGGTTAGTATGCCATATACCAAATTTGGTACATGTATCTGTGTTATTTTCTTTTTAAGTAATATCCTTGTTATGCTTTCTTTATGCAGCACAGACATAAATATTGACAATGAATGTGACTTCTGCATATGCATTATATTTCAATAAT
The DNA here is from genome assembly GCA_015844335.1 of Chrysopogon serrulatus. Classification (NCBI taxonomy): domain Eukaryota; kingdom Viridiplantae; phylum Streptophyta; class Magnoliopsida; order Poales; family Poaceae; genus Chrysopogon; species Chrysopogon serrulatus. The sequence continues at coordinate 250,639 of JADLZL010005256.1, read as the reverse complement.
AGTTGTCTAGGTGCTGCTGTTGAAAGTACTTTGGTTAAGCACCAAATAAACATGAAGACTTGCTAAGTTATTGTCAAGTTCTAATGTGTAGGTGCTTTAGTTTGAACACATCCAATTATTTTTAGCTTGGATTGGAAGTATGTTCATTTGCAAAATTATTGTAAAAAAATGAAGCCTCAAGTTATCAGCAATCGATAACATTTACGTTGGATTTTGCTAGCTAAAAAGTTTTCTTGAAAGTTGTAACTGATTAATAAGCTCACATGGAAAAGATTTACTGATCTAGGGACAAATTGATAGTAGTGCCTCCACTGGTTATTGCTTATTCAACCATTAAATGCTCACGAAAATGCATGCATTTTTCCTGATTTACGCTCGTGGCATGCGTTTGTATAGTAAAGAAAAATTCATGTGATGTGTGGATCACATTACCATTACTTTCTCTAGTCTTGTAGACACAGTGATGTTTTCCTCGACACATTTTTTTTCATGTGCACATAGAGTCAGCAGAAGCTTCACTCCCTATTTCTTTCCGAGTTTGCGCTGATTGGTAGATATGGTTGTTCCAGCATGCTGTTGCATTTGTGAAGGACGAGGATAGCCCTGAGGCTGCAGCCCGGAAGCTTACGGACATTGCCTTCAGGCGTGGGAGCACCGACAACATTACATGCATTGTTGTAGAATTTTGCCACGATAAGATGGTTGATGGTTCTCTCCCGTCAACCAATCAGAGTTGACTTTGTCATTCGTTTTTAATTATTCCAGATTTGCTGTCATGATGCTTCGGATCTCTTTGTATGGCCTCGTCATTGGTTGTCTATTATATTTGTTCGTTTATAGTCACGCCTAGCTGATTTTGTTTGCTTGGGCTCCCCGATTGATTAGCTTTTTTGCGCTATGGATAAAGTATGCTGTTTGGATGCTCAGGCACTGTTTCGTGCACTCTGGACCCTGAGCACCCTTGTTGATATCACGTCGTTTTCGATCTTGGTTTATATTACTTCATTTTCGATCTCTTCTGTTGTGAGGAAACTTACTTTTCGATCTGCTGTAAGCTCTGTTTTTCCTGTAGTAGACACATTTTATCTCTCTTCGTCACAGTTGTCCGTGGCTTCGACTTCACTGACAATGTTTATGAGCTATTTTTCTCTCCTCTCCTAAAATTAACTAGATTCAGGAGGCTTAGACTCGCTTTATTGGTTTCCATGAGCTGTTTCTACAGCGTAAGAAAGTAAAGAAGCTCCATCCACATAAGGTGTGTCAACGAGGCCCTAATTTGTCTGCCATTAATGTTAACTTGCCACATTTTTCGACACAAAGTTCTGTAAGGTAGCTGAATGTATATTCCTGTTCTTATTCACATGACATTTTTGTTCTAAGTCAAACATAGACTTGACCACTCATTTCAAACAATAATTATAGTTTTACAACACATATGAAACTCTCTCATAGTGAATCTAAAAACATAAATCTTATGTCATGAAACTAAAATTATTTTTAAATTAATGGTCAAATGCACAAATATTTGACTTAAGATAAAGCTAATACGACATGTAAAAAATAGAAAATGCATAAAGCATCTTCAACAACTTCTCAAATGAGGTTGTTATTCTTATTAATTTGGTAAAAACACAAAAATCCCTTTCCAACAACTTCTCAAACCAACTTGCTATTTATCCCAAGTTGCTATTCACGGGCCTCTCAGCGCGTATATATTTCCACGCGGAAAGAACTTGCTATCGCGGCGTTCACTTAGCGGGGCTCTTCGTTTCTTAGCGGGCCTCTTCGTTCGCTTAGCGGGGCTCTTTGTTAAACTTAGCGACCTCTTTGTTCGTTAGCGGGCTTTTTTCGTTTTGGCAAGTGAGTTTTAAGGAGTTGTTGGAGAGAAGTCTTTTTTTTACTTGCCAAACAAATTAGCAACTTGCTAAAACTCAAGATTTGGCAAGTCAATTTTAAGGAATTGTTGGAGATGCTCTAAGACAAATAAGAGTAACCAACTAGACATGGAAATGAACCTCAAAACTAAGTTTTCCCAAAGTACGAAAAAAAGAAGATAACCATTTAGTAATGCAAAGTGACGAAGGCAACACATTGGTTTGTCAAGGTTCAACCACAAGAACTGTGTTTTAGCGATAGCTAAATTGGCTTTCCCCATCACTGAAATTTTCTGGCTCATTTCGGTGTTTCTGTAACAACTAACAATATTGTTTATAAGAGGTTTTCTTCATTGTAAAATCACTGGAGGCATGTAAAATCATTCTTTTTTTAGCTTCACTAGCTTTATCTTCTGCCTCCTAGGGTGAATTGGGGTGAATTGGAGCCGTAAGTGCCCAAAAGGCCAAGAGCCATGTCAGATGAGTGTGTCTTGAATGTTACTCTCTTTGTTTTAAATTATAAGATGTTTTGGTTTTTCTAGATAGATTTTTTTTAACTATGTATCTAGACGTTTTGGAAATGATGAAGCAATATTTTGGGATATGACTCAATAGAAGAATTTAAAGGTTCTTACTCAACGGTTGAGGTTTACTCTATTTTTAGAATAGCCTTGAGGTGTTTACTAAGATCATTGGCGTAGGAAAAGTTTCGAGCAGGATTTCTTTTCCTTCCATCGTGTTCTTATGAGAGAACGAACCTTCAGCTTCTATATCCAGATACAAGACAAACTCCTTGCTAAGAGCCAAAGACCTAACCAAAAATGTTGCAAAAGCACATAATCAGGTAGAGACAAGTCTAGGCTGAAATTGATCAACATGGAAAACCTAGTCTAGGATGCTCCTAGCTTTCTTGGTCTACCGAAAGTGAGGACTTTTGTTCGGAAGGTGGTGACCCAATCTAATGGGAAAAAGGCGAGATAAGTCCCAATTATCATTGACACTTCACCCACTTTAAAGTTTCTTTTATCATGACTGGATTAAGCAAGCATGAACACAGATGATCAAATCTCGTAGATGATGCTATGGATTTTAAGGTCTAACCCTGAGAAGAGTTGTTCCCGTACCATTGCTATGAAAGCAAGTGCACAGTTCATAACTAGATGATAAGATAGGTTTTGAAAAAGGTGATGGTTCATAGAACTCTTCCTAGAGCGGGAAGGTTTTTGATAGAATTTTGTTGCTCCATAGAAAGGCTAAGAAAAACAAAGATAGCAAAGGAAAAATAAAATATAAGTATAAACTAGGCCTAAAGATAAAACAACTATTGCTCATATCATTGTAGCTTTCACTCGAGAGTATTCTAATGTTTTGTTGAATTGACAGGAAACATATGTTTATCTAAGGTTCTAGTTATGTTTAAGGACAACAACATGATAGGTGTCGGTAGAGAGGATAACTAAGTTAATGATATGGATCACTCTTTACTTGCTTACTTAGAGCACCGGTTTCATTTTAGTGATAGCTAAACTGATACAAGCTGTTACTCAACGATATACCCGAACGTGAGGGTTCAATGATAATACCCGAACGTTAGGGTTACAAAGAATGGTTTAGGATGGATATAGCTGTCATCACATGTCGTCTACCCCCAGAACCCGTGGAGCACGTGGCAAACAAAAGAAACCTCTAGCCTAGACACCATATCTGTGCTGCTACTAGTTATTGCTCGAACCCCATTCCTTGAGCTAGAGCACTCAATGAAGAGCGATGTTCCCATAATATGATGGATGATTCAGGATCTTCCAAGGATAAGAATTATTTAATTTAGTGCACAACAATCAAGTCTTAGGGATAATGACAAGTACACATGAGTAAGCATATATAATTTGGACAGTTCTGCCACATTTTATCCCATTACTATCTTATTGGAGATGAGTTTGGAAGATGCTGGAGGTGCTCTATGCTCTAAGAAGCACTTTCGAGAAACAATTTATTCTGGTGTAGTTTGTTCTAATGATACATATTTGCCATCAGTTCAATTCAAAAACATGTCCTACCGACCTACCGTACACCCATGCTACTCAGATGGTATGGCCGAGGAAAACAAAAGGAAATGAAAAAATGCGAAGGACCTGATGTCATGAACATCTAGAGATTATGTTATGACAGTAGGTTTGTCTCTTCCTGTGAAGTCCTTGAGCTTTGACACAGACAAAGCTAGGTCTGCATTAGAAATTATCAAAGATTAAGTATTGGCATGTAAATAATTTCAATGTTGAATGTAAAAAAGTCCATGGAAGAGTACAAGATAGTAACCTATTAAAGGCTTCAAAGCTGTTTGAGCATCGAGACTATGCTTTGAGATATCAGATTCAAATTGTTCTATGTAGAGGCGGACAGTAGCTCCAGCAGATCCGGTTCCCTACAAGAGCATACTTAGTCAGATTGTTGTAGATCAAGCGTCAACAAATTTTATACATTTTTCAGGAAACGAAGCAACAGAAATACCGAAAGCCGGAAGATAATCCTGGATCCATCAGTGAAAACAAATCGAAGTCCTTGTTTTGATACCATACTACCGTCTACCTGTGATATGGAAGCAAAGTGTGATTTATGCCAATCATTTCACACATGCAGGGGAGTGGAAGAGAGAAGCAGATAGTACAGGATCAGTATAGCTGAAATCATCAGCAAATTGTAGGGTGCAATCTCCTGCATCATGAGATCAAAAGCATCAGTTTTCAGGAAGCTTCCTTACAAAGTAAAATATACAAGTGCAACTAGATAAAAAAAGATGCATGCAAACAAACCATATTTCTCTCCCGGCTTGCTATTTGCAATAACATCTCTAAGGTGATCCATCATCTTGTTTGCACTCTGTGATTCACATCCCTGTACAATTACAAATTACAAAATAATTGGTTAAAACAATCGCAGCCAACTTAGGATGAGCTAGGTGGCTTTTGGATTAAGAACAAACATGCACCCAAATTATTCCTAGCAAAATCAGATTACTATGACCATACAAGAAATCTGATCAGGTGGTCCCAAGATGTATGGCCTTAAGTGTAATTTCAGGAATCCATTTGGTTAAATACCTCATAATCATATCTAGAAAAGAAATTCCTGCCATAGGTTTTCCAGTGCTCCCTAGCAATATCTTCCACTGACACTAATCTCTCTCCGACCTTCTTATCCTTGTTCCGGTGTGCAAGTATGGAAAGCCAAGCCAGAACAGCCCTGAGAGTCAAGGTTGACAAGAGTATGGCTAGTTGTCTACAGACATTTCTCACAAACAGAAACATGAATGATGTCCAAAGCTTCTCTGTTTAGAACTAAAAAAAAGAAAAAAAATGATTAACAAAAGCTACAGACGATAAGTAATTTACTTCTTACCAGATGCCATCCTTCTCTCTAATGTGATCAGATCCAGTCCCAAAACTTTCCTCTCCACAAATAGATAATTTTCCTGCATCCATTAGGTTGCCAAAAAATTTCCAGCCCGTTGGAACCTACATAGTGTGAAAAAATCGTTACAACACTTTGTCTGTTTGTATATGATAAGGAGCAGTGAAACTCCATGGCAAAGATACCTCAAAGAATGGAATATTCAATTTATTGGCAACACGGTCAAGAGCACCACTGGTTGGCATTGATCTCGCGAGTCCCTAAAAAATAGTTCAAACAGTCCCTAAAATGTAGTTCAAACTTAAAGATTCCTACCATCTCCAAGACAAAAATGAGAAGCAAGCAAAGTGCAATCATATTACTTTTGTACCAGACTGGAAATAAGGTATTGCTGCCTGTGCATTGGCTGCAATTATTGCAACAGAGTCTGATGGGGTAATAAAGAACCTTTTCCCAAGAATCATGTTTCGATCACCATCACCTGAAACAATTCATGCTTATCTGTTGTTATTCAGTTAGACAAAGCATTTGTTGAAATAATAAATAAATACCACTATACAATGCAACGAACTAATAAAATAGAATGGAGTAGGGATGAAAATGGCCAGGGAAAGCGTAAACTGTTTTGTTTTCGTATATTTTGTTTAAAGAAATGAAATTGGAAGCCATATTGCCAGAAAAGCACACAAGACCAGCGGTAAGGGTATATAGAATATGGTTAATATTGGTCGCTGATTTAGTCAAAATATGGTAACAAAGCACCATTCATCCATGCCACCTTACAAACGAACGAGAATAACAAGAAAAGCAATTCAAACAACATCTAAACAGTACATGGTTTAAGTTCAACACAGCACAAGACAAAGTTGACATTAATATAAACATGAAGGAGGGGCAACAGGATGGAGTGCATTGTTTGTCGTGACTGCCAACTAAGGGAGTACGGCACATGGAATGGGGATGGGGCAGCTAGAGTTTGAGGCACTGGGGGCATGCATACGGGTGCAAATATCAGATACAGACGGATGCCTACGGATATGAATACACATAACTATAATGTTTCTCAGATTTGGATTCAGATTCAAATACGGATAGTGTCAACTGTGTCAGATAAGAAGGATATCGACATCATATAAATGCGATTTGAGTATGAAGATATGGATACGGTATCAGATATTGAATGTCCAGACTCAACCGGACAGATCTAAACTCCTAACAGATTCGAACTCAAGTATGGATGGAAAAGGTATCTGTACCATTTGCACCCCTAGGTGTGCATCGTGGGCTTGGGTTGGACAAAGGATGGAGTTGGCTTATTTTGGAGAAAAAACCATTAATACCTATGATTATTTCCACCAGAAAATGGTATATTGTTTAAACTATCAGAAATGGTAAAAATAGATACCACTTCCATATTTGTGGTTTCCATTAGAAATTCTGTTTCCAAACATGCTATAAAACCTTAAAACGAGCTGTGGTAAACTTTACATTTCCACTTTCATCTATAGCATGGAGTTTGCCAGCACAACAGCAGTGCATTTTCAGATTTAAATTAAATGACAATGTTAAGTTACAAACAAAAAAAACTTCTTATAAAATAAGAATTTAAATGTAAATATGTGCACTAACAGTATGTAATTTACATGGACAGTTCTAGACATGCAATAAATCTAACTGAATGAAAGGAGTAAATTACTAGCTTCTCAATGACCATCATCATTCAGTTCATAAGGTCAATGGCTAAAAAAGAATTCTCTTCGAGAAAGGAAAGCCAGAGACAATGTATGATTTGATAACTTCTGAATATTTCTAAGCTAGTGGATTAAGGCTTTTAAAGAATGCTTCATCTTGAACTGACAACTTTCCATTGCATTGAATTTTGGGCATATCCAATACTGAGAACATGGAAACAATGTAGCAGTCTGGGTCCAGACATACCATCACTTGCTGCACCAAAGTCAGGTGCATGGGTTCCAAACATAGTAAAAACAAGCTCCTTAGCGTAACTGTAAAACAATAACAGGTCAATTAAATAATACATCCTGTAAACCTTAAATAATTGTATCACTAGGATTTCAGTTCTGCATAAGAAATTGAAAATTTCAGCTAGTATCTTCGAAACATAGGGTTTCAATGAAATTCCAATCAATTATCAAACACGAGAGTTGTTTCAAAAGAAGTACAAAAATAAGTAGAAATAAAATGACTAAATATTTGTTCACATTTTGATAAACATATCCCTTTATAACAGAACTGATACACATACGTTAGATTTGGATCTGGATGACCATTTCCAAAATCTTCAAGAGGCACCCCATTTAATATGCAGTCCTGAAAACAAGGTATTTAGCATCAAACAAAATAATCTTTCAAAACAATAAAGTCTTTGTTTCAAGTAAATTAATATGCTACCGGATCAGCTCCAAGTTTCTCAACAAAGATAGGTCCTGCATACGCACCAGTAATTGCATGCATCGCATCGAATATGAACCTGTAAAATCGAGCTAAATATTCAACTTTATATGTGCTTTTTAATAGCATGCTCATATGACCAAGAATAACCAAAGACACTGGTGAATAAGAACATGTATGAATAGTAGGTCACTATGAACATGTGGATTACAAAGGGGTCTACTATTTACATTATTACTCAAGTAATACACTCACAATAACATGTAAATATATAGAGAGAGGAAGACCTGAAATCCGATTAGAAAGCAAATCCTTGATAAGTTGGAAGTCAAACACATTCTGCAAGCCAAAAACAAACAAATTAATAATGAAATAAAAACAGGGTATTGCTCCCTAATATTTCACTCCATACCTCCATTAGTTCAAGGTAATCTGAAACAGGATCTATCACTTCTATGGTGAAATCACCATAGCTTACAACTCAACAGAGGATAGATCAGTATCAGGAATCTCTGCTATTTTTATTTCAGAAATCTGCAGCAGAAAATTAGCATAGCACATGAGCAACAATACAAGAAACGAACAGCAGATATGTATATGATGATTTATAGTGTAAAAATCAAATGTTATAGCTACATACTGAAAGTGTGTTCCCATAAATTTGATCAGTAATCGTCTCGGTGCTGGCTGTCCACTACTGTAGTTAAACTTTGAGAAAACAATGTTTACATCAGAACAGTTTGAAATCTCATGAATAAGGTAACAAAATTGCATCTTCTTTAAATCACAATATGAATATTTGTTTTTTTTTATTCCAAATATTAGCAAAAGCATAACTAGATGTGTTGTCAATTGCTTAATTCGCAAGATGCAAAAAATATCAAACAAGAAAATATATAAACATACTAAAAACTTTATTTGTGTCCTTTTTTCCAGTAAAAGGAACTCAAACATTGACAAACACAAATGTAGCAATGTGTGTGGGTATACATATATTCAACTTGTCGATTGTCATTCCCTGTCACTATATAGACATCGATGGCTGGTAACCTTGATTTCTAGAAATGGTGAAGTTTTAATTCAGTACTATTTGCTCAAACCTTCCATGTCATTATCCACTTGCAGTAGGTTTTAAGAATTCAATAAATCACTGATGTAGAGGGAAAACACAATACACATCTTTTTATTGCCTAGCACACCTTAATACCCCAGTCATCATCTGGTCCACCTGGATTATGGCTTGCACTCATGATGAAGCCACCATTGGCCTACAAAAAAGAATTTAGAAACCATACAAATATCAAAAACAGACAAAGTGGACAGTCATCCACATAATTAATTTATAGAAGATCCAAAACATACTTCTCTTTTACGAATTACTGCAGATACAGCAGGTGTTGACAATAGACCATCCCTGCAAACAAAATGATGGACATTTAGACAATAACAAGACATGAAGTATGGGAAATAAAAAGTTCGGTAGAGGAATAACATTGGGAAAGCATGCTAAATCCAAGGAAATTATATATCATTTCCAAAGCACAGCACTAACTCAACAAGTGATCAGCATACAGAAAGATAGTTTTGTGGTAGAATCATAAAATTGTTTAGTTGAATATTTTATGCGTTCACAGGGTACATGCTGCAAGCTTTACTCCGTATTCTATGGACAAATGTACATGGTATTCTACCGAACACTTTTCAATCATTTTAGTCAAACAAATAGGCGGATTCCTTACCTGCCTACAATGATCTTCTGAACTCCATTTCCAGCTGCAATCTTAATGATGATCTATAGTTCCAACAGTACAGGTACTCACAAATATGTACAAACAAACATGGATCAAATAAATATCTGCTTGTTCTACATTTCAAGCTGTACCTGAGCAGCCTCCTTGTTAAAGTACCGGCCATCACCCCCAAGTACAAGGGTTCCACCCAGATAATCTTCAGGGGGCAAGGAATTGAATAGAGCCTTGAAACCACAGAAAATGGAGAAATGAATAGGACTTATGATCTACATAAGCGCAACAGCAACAAATTGCAGCACACCTGAATCCAATTAGCAAGGTAGTTCTCCTGCTGGAACACTTTCACCTGAAAAGAACAGCAGAGAATGCTCTCACAATCCATAATCTGTCACCATATGGGAACCTGTACAGCAATGTTTTCCAGAGGAATAAAAGCTACTACTAAATCTGCATAGCTCGGAAGTAGTCAAATGGATATACCTTTTTCCTCAGGCCACTAGTCCCCGTCTTCTGCCCCTCAACTGGCTTGGTCGGTATCGAGTTGATCTACACAAAAGGTTACAATAATCATTATGTGAGATTGTGCATCACACCAGAAGTACAAAACATCTCAGATGATCCCCCAACCCATTGTTTCAAAAAGAAACTCCCCATTGGACCATACAATGATTCCTATGTTGAAAAACGCATGAATACTTGCATTTTATTGTTTTTGGGAGTTATAGGGCTCTGCGCAGTCTTAGCATTAAGCAAAGACATGTTCAGATACAACATTCAGGTGGGGAACACCTGTCCATACTCTATAGAGACAAAACCAAAAACCGAAACAGAACAATCAAAGCAAACATCCACCCATCCCTCCCAAGAACAGCCCCCAGATTCATAAAACTAAACCAGTTGCCTGTCTTGTCTTCATCCTCCACTGAAAGACTATTAGATAGCATCAGCTTCACTTCTTCAGGCACATTCCTGCTTCAAGTTATGAACACATGCATATAAGCTACAGTGACGGATAATGCGTCTGAGAAATACACGAACCCACAAAAACTATGGATCCCAGCAGAGAAACCGCAACAGAAATCCGGCTCCATAAAAAAAAAAATAGCACATACATTCGCCCAAACATCCCAGACCCGATCGGTGGGCCCAAATTCTGACGGGAAGTGATGATTACAATACAACTACAGTTGCACGGGAGAGCCCTGCACAGCCAATCCGACCATTCAAAAACCCAAGGGACGGGAGACGCCTTCACGCCTCATCGGCGGCGCGGCCAGGAACAAGGAGCACACGGTGGCATACTGGGATGGGGGTCTAAACCAGGAGCCATACCTTGAGCGCCTGGGCGGCTGACGGCGTCCCCGCGGAGGAGCAGCGGGCGACGAGGAGCGGTGGCGAGGCGGAGGCGCCCTGGCGGGCTGCGGCAATGGCCCGCCGCGGTGGTGTGGATCGGGTGGTGGAGAGCAGCGGGCAGAGGCGGACCGCGTGCATCGTCGGCATCGTGGCCGCTGGCCGGCTCCGGTGGCAACTGGCAATGGCAACGCCGTCAGCGCTAGGCACACGAGACGGAGTAAGTGGCGAGATAGAAGAAGCGGCGATGGCAGTTTTTGTGTGGCGGGGAAGGGAGAGGGATACAGCGTGACGTCAGCTTGGCTTATAGCCAAGATTAGCTCACCAAAATTAAAGAGCATCCGACGTGGACGAGATCACGAGAAAGAAAAGAATGAGGTTGGCGTTTGCGGCTCAGCCGGGTCGTATCGCCTGGCGCCTGCTGCTACTGCTACACAACCTTCATGCGCCTAGCTTGTCGATTATATTTGTGGGGGCCGCATGATAGGACGTTGCCTGGCTACGAGCGAGCTCGCGGACGGCGCACAAGCTACGGAGGATGGCGGGATTTTGGCCGGCGCACCAAGACGAACCAAGTTGCGGACGTCGACGAGCTTGTGGCTAGCTAACCCGGTCGAGCTGGAACTGTGCGGTGGTAAGCTGCGGGAGGACCGGTGCAGGCACCAAGCTACGGAGGGTGGCGAGCTTGTGGGCTGTGGCCGGCACGAGAATGCCGTGTCGTCCAGCGGAGCTTAGAAGAAGGTGACTCGGAGCCTAAGGAAGGTGACGCTGGGACTAGTTGCCTTCGTCTGGCTATGGCCAGCTAGATGTCTAAAAAGGTATAAATGAATGTGTTTGATTGCGAAGAGCTGAGCTGATTTCTCCGAACAGTTGTTTGGTGCAAGCTGCCAAGGACAAGAGGACGAGAAATGACAGGCCTTTCATGGATTCCGCCCGGTCTGTTTTCGACAGCCCTGGCAATGAAGTCATTAAGCTATTGCTGTGAGCCAACTGCTCTTTCCTCGTGACAGTTCTAGTTAGTTGTGGATAGAGAGTTGTAGGTACTTACTTACCTGTCGGTATATCCACCACTTGCCACATCCACCTTGGCGTCCACGCCTCCTTGCCCGACTACCCCACGCTGCCATGTCGCGCCCCCACAGCTTCCCTTTCCTAGAGCACAGAAGCGTTGGGAGGTTACGCGAACTTGTCCTTCAGTGCCTCACCCCTCACCTAACAAGGCTAGGAAATATAAAGATGAATTCCATATCCCTAGAGTTAGGAGAGAGATTTCATTTGTATCGAGCTAGATAGGCTTATGGCTAGACCTAGAAAAATCAAACACGCCCAACCTAAGAGCATAGTGAAACCTTTGGCCCAATATCAAACACGCCTATAGCCACTGACGAGCTTGTGTGGCTGAACAGTCAAGTTGCGAGCGGCGGTGAACTGTGGTAGAGTGATTGCTTCTATGATTGATCATAGACAAAAAGGGTTTTACTATCTTTTAGATTAAAAAAATATCTGTTTAGACAACAATTGTGAGCCTTTAAATCAAGATTCATTGGTGCCAGATTACGGTCTAAATTCACACGGAAATAAGGGTTATAAATACAATTCATAATAGAAAAAATATTTTCTATAGTAAGACAATTATAAAATCTTGATCTATACACACTAGAGCGGCCACTCGACTAAAAAGACCTGACCCAGCGTCTCGAATGCTTTAAAAGCTCGCCCTGGAAATATCTTATCCTCTCGTCGCCGCGCGCCAAGCCGCAGCAAGCCCAGGAACCCCGTGTCCTCACAAAACCCTCCTTGCCGGAGATGGCCAGCGGCGACCTCCTCCTCCGCGCCCATGCCGGCGCCCCGGTCCTCTCTAGGGCCTTCGCCTGCCGCCTCCTATTCCCAGCGAGGCGCCGCGGTGGCCTTGTCTCACCTCTGGCCGCTTCCAAGGTCGGCATCGCCGACGTCGTTGGACGGGTCAGGTCGGGCGGCGCCGACCAGAAGAGGCGACGCAGGGACGCGGAGGAGGGATTCGGGTTCTCCGGGGTGGCTACAAGGAGGGAACTTGTCGAGGAGGAGGAGGAGCAGGACGAGGAAGGTGAGGCTCTCAAGTCGGGAGCGGAGAAGAATGGTGGCGAGACGGGAGGTGTGGATGGCTCGTACCTCAGTGAGACACGGTAATGTTCTGCACCGCAATTGTGGAGTCTGCAATGCTGAACTGCAATGTGCTTAGGATTTTAGAGAAGAACCTCGGTTTGTTGTTGGTGTTTTTCTACTAGTAAATTAAGCTAAAATACAATTTGGCAATGAAAGGTTACTTTGCTCGTTTTGATAATCAAGTCTCACTAGGTTCTAGTAGTGTCCCATGTTAGACTAAGCCTTCCAAACTACAACTCAGTTGTGGCCACCCTTTTTGTAGCGGCTGTGAGCTCAGTGAGTTTAGATATAATTTGAAATTGGGAGCTCACCTGTTAAACTTCATCTTATTTTTGTCTTGCATTTGCAGCTTCTGTTTTCAATTTTTTGTTTGTTTAATGCGATGCATGTTGCAGGTTTGATCAATGTGCTATTTCCCCTTTGTCGTTGAAAGCCGTCAAAGATGCTGGATATGAAAGGATGACTGAGGTGCAGGCAGCAACTCTGCCCATAATTCTTCAAGGTCAGTGAAAATGCAATTGCTGTTTCTTACCATTGTAGCACTAAAATCTTGGGAAGTGGTGAATGTGACATTTCAATGTTTTGTTGCCATGTAGGCAAGGATGTTCTTGCAAAGGCAAAGACAGGAACTGGGAAAACAGTTGCTTTTTTGGTATTACTTCTTATTCTTCAGCTACTTGGTCAATCTGATGTTATTAGGCGCATTTTAGTCAATTCTGTAAAAGGAAAAAAAGGAAAAGAAAACTATCTAGTCATTATACAGGTTTTGACCTTTGTTACAGCTTCCAGCGATTGAGGTTCTCTCCACGCTACCTCATCAGCGGAATCAGTTACGGCCACCAATAAATTTGCTGGTGATGTGCCCTACTAGGGAGCTTGCGAACCAAGTGGCTGTTGAGGCCAGGAAGCTTCTCAGGTATCATCGCTCGTTGGGTGTGCAGGTTGTAATTGGTGGCACAAGATTAACTCAAGAACAACGAAGCATGCAAGCTAACCCATGTCAGGTTGTGGGCGTCAACTATAATGTGTTAATATCTGCGAGTGATATATGTACTAACACTTAGTCCTTATCTTCAGATTCTTGTTGCTACACCAGGAAGGCTTAAGGATCATCTTGAGAACACACCTGGGTTTTCTTCCAGGCTCAAGGGTGTGAAGGTTCTTGTTCTTGATGAAGCTGATCGCCTGTTAGATATGGGATTTAGAAGAGATATTGAGAAAATAATTGCTTCAATTCCTAGAGAACGACAAACACTGTTGTTTTCTGCTACTGTTCCAGAAGAGGTATCTGTTTTTATCTCATTTTCCCCTTTGGTATCATGAACAATCTAATGAACTGAAGTTCTATCGTTAGGTCCGCCAAATTTCTCATGTGGCAATGAAGAAGGATTATAGGTTCGTCAACACTGTTAAAGAGGGTGATGAGGAGACACATGCACAGGTTTACCATCATGTTTTAGCTGTAACTGCAAAATTGTAAAGCTTGCTAACTGTTAAACACTCTTACCTTTTTCTTTTTTGTCGCATCAGGTGAGCCAGATGTACATGGTTGCACCACTGGACTTGCATTTTTCTATCCTATATGATGTATTGAAGAAGCATGTCACAGAAGATTCAGACTACAAAGTAAGTGACTTCAAGTTGGCAGTTTATTTCTTAGGAAGTTCAGTCCGTCATTTCTTATACAATTTGGCAGGTTATTATATTCTGTACTACTGCAATGGTCACCAAACTTGTGGCTGAAGTTCTCTCCCAGCTGAAACTGAACATAAGAGAGATCCATTCAAGAAAGTCACAGTCTGCAAGAACTAAGGTCTCGGACGAATTCAGAAAATCAAAAGGTTTGATACTGGTCAGTTCGGACGTATCTGCCCGCGGTGTTGACTATCCTGATGTCACCCTTGTAATACAGGTGTGTTGTAAGTAATGCTGAATTCTTTGCTTTAGTTCCTGAGTCTCTGTAAACTAGAGCCATCGTGGACCATATCTACATCATGGGCATGTATAAGAAAAAAAACTTTGATCATGAATGTGTTTATCATTTTCTGAGGAAAGATGACCAAAATTTACTCTCTTGCAGGTTGGAATTCCTGCAGATAGAGAACAGTATATACATAGACTAGGCCGGACTGGACGGAAAGGCAAGGAAGGGCAAGGACTCCTACTATTGGCACCTTGGGAAAAATATTTTCTTGGTACTGTTAAGGATTTGTCAATAACAGAGTCTGCGCTACCTCCAGTTGATTCAACTGCTGAGACAGAAGTAAGCAGCATATACTATTTATTTCCCATCTGGCCCTCTGATTAAGTCAGCCTTCTCCAAATTTAGCTATGGATGTCTTCTTTTTAACCTGCTCAGAAAATCTACTCAATTTTTTTGTGTGTAAGTATAACATACTCGTTTTCTTATTTCTGCCTGATTTGATAGGTCAAAAATGCAGTCAGAAAAGTAGAGATGAAGAGCAAAGAATGTGCCTATCAAGCATGGTTAGGGTACTACAACTCAAACAAGACCATTGGTCGAGACAAGTCCAGACTTGTTCACCTTGCAGAGGAGTTCAGCCAAAGCATGGGTCTTGCAGTTCCCCCCGCTATACCTAAAAATATTCTTCGCAAGATGGGTCTTGGCAATGTTCCTGGGCTTCGTTCATCCTAATCCTGATGCTGCGATATCAAGCAGGAGACGTGTGCTAGAGCACAGTACAGGCATTTGACCAGCCATAATGCTGTTAACTTTGTAAACAGTATATGCTGCTGAACTTAAGTGCTGCAGTTAACCTAAGTCCTAAGCAGATTGGTTTGCTGAAGCCTGAAGGTCCGGAGTTTCTACAAGCATCTTCACTTCCAACCCGTAGCCAGACGTATGCATTCATTTTGAAGCCAAATTTTGTTCGACCAAATTTTGTTCGGTCGAAAGCATCCACACTTCACAGAGAATGCTCAAACAGACCAGGTGATTCTTCGTATACAAGGATGTCTCAAAAGGATAGTGATTAGTATGAATGAAATGAAATACTTAAATGTATTGCCTCTCAAACCTTTTGCGATGGGTTCTTGCCCGTTGAGACATGCCATGGGCAGTTGAGTGTTTGCTCATTGTATGTCTGTACCACAGTGCACCATATTATAGCGTCAATAGTAGGCCATGTTGCAGTGAGTGCCACATGCTCGTGGAATGACTATCGTCACTTATTCTTGCTTAGTATGTTGTGTTAAATTGACATGATCCCTAATATAGTCTTTTGATCATTACTTTTTCTAAATATTTTGCTATGAAAGTTATTTGAAATTGTTAAATTTAACGTGCTTTCATAGCAAACCTACTAATATAATTTTCATAAAAAATCACTTTTATGTGTATTAAATCTCCTAATGAAAAAACCAACTAAAAAGTTATAGATTTTTTTTCAAGCACTACAGATGGTATGAGAAGCATGTCTCTGGGAGATTGTTTGAAAAAAACCAAAAATTTGAATTTAATAATTAGAGAACTTAAAACAAATATTTGAGCCCCTTAATGATTTTAAATAAAAATATTTTCAACTACAAAGTTACAAATCACATTAATAATAAGCTACTTATGACTAAAATAAGCTTAAAATTAGAAGTCAAAAGACAAGTTTTTTTTTTTTTTTGCAGTATTTCCTTGCCACGATTCTCTCCACAGGTCTCATTAGTATAAAGCACAAAAGGAAGTTAGATGATCAGCTTATTTTGGCCATGTTTTTTTTTTTATGATTGCACATCTCCTCAGAGAAGCGCCCACTCTACCAAACAAAGCTATTACGTTGTTATAGAAAGCATTTCTTCCATATAACTTATTTTAGTAATATACTTTTAGCTAATACTCCGTTCATCCTAGAAAAACTCGATGTGTTAGTTTTGTTTTAAGAAAAACTATTTTAAGTTTGACCGGATCTATTGAGGAATTTGCTAACAATTTTTACACCAACTAGGTATTTTGTAAAAACATGATGTGTGATAAATCTAATGATACTTATTGGCAATATAAATATTAGTATTCTAGTGTATAAATTTGGTCAAACTTTAGATAGTTTGATTAAGGGCAAAACTAGATACTCAAGTTTTTTTTTTGGACAGAGTGAGTATTAATAAAGTATTTAAATTATAAAGAGTAGAGTATTTAAATTATAGTCTTGTAGATTTATAATGGAAGTAAGGCCCTCCACAGTATATTGTTGAATTGATGCCCGAAAATGTTTTTTTTTTTTGGTTGGTGGGGGGAGCTGGTCTCCTGGCATCACTTGTATCGGTGCCCTAATACCGCTGCCACTGATGCTTGAAAAAAAAAATCTTGCTTCGGAATCGGAACAATGCAAGTAGAGGCGCTGGTTTTTCTTGGTAATCTACCTAAAACCCTTGTAAATTACAGGCCACAGTTTTTTCGGAGCCCAAGATGTGAATCGCTATTTAGAAGACTGGTGAGCCCACTAAAATTACACCGGTTTTGGGCTAAAACCATCGGAAAAAAAATAATCATGTGTGGAGGCCTGGAAAAACTTACGAGAAACATCGGCCTCCTCCAGCGACCAGTGCCTCTCGCACACCATCTCGGCGACGGCGACGGGGATTGCAACCCTGATTCCCTAGTGTCGTCTCGGCAATGGCGCTCAGCTCCGCGTCCTCTTGAGCAGCGTTGAAACCGACATGCTCAAGGAGGCGCCGACTGAGGAGAACGCAACCGCTGGCGATGGTGGCGGCGCGAACGAGCAGGTTGGCGGTGCCGTCATCGGACATGGTAGGGACTAGGGAGCATCCTAGCTACGGGCTCTTAGTGTCATCCTTGCTGGCTTCGTGGTCGTTGTCCTGGGATAGTGGCAGCGCGCCAAGTGGTGGGCTGGCTCCTAGAGGTTAGAGGGAGGCAATACAACTTTGTGTGAACATGACGACTGTGCCATGTTCACAGTTCACACGAAGTTGAATTATTGCTTCCCAAACAACAAGCTAACCACCAAAAAAGTATACCACTGTATTTTTGTGCACAGCAAATTACAGGTAAAATGATATTACAGGTGAAAAAAATACCACGCTTCCAAACAGAGCCTAAACATTTTGTTGCTCATGTTAAAAGCCAGAGCAATACAAGCACTGAAGAAGCGAGTGGAAAATTTTAATGATATATGTGGGTCCCGCCATAGAAGAGAGTTACGTTTCATAATTCAGCATTTACTAGTGAAGCTAGCAATTTTTTGACATAACTTCAGACACTGGTAGTCGGATGTACTCTGTGGAGGACCCATGTGTAATACCTTAGCAGCCAGCGAACGAGAATATGATCCACGTTCCCGTTTCCATGTTTCACATTCCGGGAACGCTTTTGTTCTACGAATGTGAATGTTTCTGTTCCCATGTATAACATCTCAAGTTTCCGTTTCTATTTCCGTTCCGGAAACGGAAACGGAAACATGTCTACTAAGGTAATACTCCGTCGAATAAAAAAATCATTTTTAACATAAAGTGTAGTCTTAAGATAAATCAATTTTTATTATATATATACCTATTCCCCTTTAATTTTCGTCTCACCATTATCTTGTCCTCATCGTATCCATTAAATCCTTTTCAATTCTTACATTGATTTAGACAAATCATAGTAGTTCTTCTTTATTTTAAGGATTTAATCACATTGTTCTTGTTCTTTCATTAACAAGTTTCAAGATCTGTCAACTTGGACTCTTAAGAGATACAGAGTTAGGTATCTATAGAGATGGATATGTATGAAGACAAGAATAGCTGTAGAGGCGCATTGAGATATAAGAAAAAACTATTGGAAAGTGAAAAAGCATAAAAAAAATAATTTTTATGCAAATAACTCTATAGAGAGTGAGATTCTAAAAAGACTCCTAGAAAGTGTTCTTATGGCGTGTTTGGATAGGAATAGGGAAATCACATATCTCACTCTTAAAAAGATAATATTTATTTTTCACATCTCATTTAATCATAATCGTTCATCTATTTCTCTTTCTCTATCTATCCCACCCCTAGTATCCTAAATCCAAATACCACCTTATTTTCTCAGCATTGGGGAATATGCATGTGTTCTGTTGAAATTCGGATAAATTGTTTCTCAGACACGAATGAAAAAAAGGTATCCGTAGTTAGACCATCCGCACTCGTCATCCTTTAAATCCATCCTCTACAAGGAATATTCCGTCCTGGTCATCAAGATTCTCTCCTTTATACTATCTTCTCCCGCACTCATCCATCCTCTACATTCATACTCTACATCACATGGGGCCCACACATCACCTTTTTTTATTTTTTCTCTTCCTCCCTCCCATTTCTCTCTCCCCTGTCGGCGCTCTCCCTCCCTTCCTCCCCATCCTCTCTCTCTTCTCTCCTCTCCCGTGGAGGCCGGCGGCCGGCGAGCTCGCTGTGACCGAGCTCCCTCCCTCCCCTCCCTCGCTGGCCCAGGGAGCCCGCCACCTCCTCTCTCCTCCTCTCTCTCTCTCTCTCTCTCACGGGCGCGACAGCGGTGGCTCGGGCGCACCCACGGCGGGGCGCTCCCACGGCGCTCCCCGAGGGCGGCCCTCTGCCTCTCTCCGCCGCTGGAGCGCAAGACGGGCGCAGGCGCTGGAGCCCGCCGCCACCCGCCAGCGGGGCGCGCAGGCGCTGGGAGCTCGCCGCCACCGCTGCTGGCGAAGCCGGGCGAAGCGCGCAGCCTCCTCCGGGCGGGCCGGGCGAAGCGTCAGAAAGCGAGTCCGGCGGGCTCGCTCCTCGGGCTCCTCCGACAGGGTCGTCCCGGGCGGCGGCTGGAGGTAGAAGGAGGGCGAGGCGGAGCGGCAGTGGAGGCGTGCTCGCGCGCGAGCTCGTCTAGCGCCCGGCGGCCCGCTCATCCTCCCTCTCCGGCGGCGCGACAGTAACGGGCACCGGGCCTCCTCCTCTCCGGCGGGCCGAGGGCGGCAGCTGCGCGCAGCGGCTCCGGCGGCCGAGCGGCTCCGGCCTGGATCGATGGCGTTGGCGCGGGGCGGCGCTCAGCCGGGCCAACTCCCGGCGAAGCTCCCTCCGCGGCCGTGCTCCACTCCCTCTCTCTTCCGCGGCAGCCTGGCCTTCTCTCTCCGGCAGCGCACACGCCGCGGCGGGACCAGCGCTGCGCCCGCAGCGCTCCCCGGACGCGCCGCCTTCGACGCCAAGTTTGGCGTCCGGCGACGGAGATTCCGGACGCCACGTCCCTTCCCCGGACGCCGCTGCAGCAGTTTGGTCCGAATCTGGTGACGCGGACGGTCCCGGACGGTGGACTCGGACCCAGTGCGGATGGTCTTATCGGGTTCTGTCCTGGTCTCCGACCAAATCCCCAAAATTCAGATTAAAAAGTCCCATAATTCATTGCGGATCCTTTCTCAATCAAGGGAAAAAAACACTGTGGACATCCCTATTCTCTCTCCTTCCGCCGCCGCTGCACTTCTCCCCCGCCCGCCGTGTAGGTCAAACATCGCCGACTTCGCCACCCGGATCATGTCGACCAGCGCCAACCCGAAGCCGAAGCGGCGGCGGAGGGGCCCCCGAAGCAGGGCCCTGGGTACCCCATGGTGGCCACCGTGGGGGAAATGGTTGCCCGCGAGGTAGGCGCCGAAGCGCCGCGGAGGGACGCGAGGCAAGGACCCGCGTTCTCCAGGGTGGTCGCCACCACGGCCAGGGGAAGAGGTTCCGGTGAGCAGGGCGCTAGCGGAGTGGAGGGTTCGGCGCCTAACGCTCACCAGGCAGGTGGCGTCGATGGCACGTACCTCACCGAGACACGGTAATGTCTTGCTTCCTTGCGTCACGAATTAGGTTAGGAGACTTGCGCTGAAATATTCGTGATTGTTGGAACGGAGGATTAGTGTTGCTGTGATTCCATGGTTATTGCTGAAACATAGGTTAGCAAGATCGAATTCATATAGTGTTGCTGTTTTCCCTAATTACCTATTCCTCTGTTCTAGAATCGATAATTCATCACTATCTTGCAGTAAACTGTATTGTTTGTAAGATCTCTAGTCCCACATCAAAATTTTTAGTAACTTCTTCGGCATTAAGAGTTGTGTCATCTGGAACTGGTAGCTTATTTTGGATTTGATTTGCAGTTTATCACATTGCTGGCTGCATTGTTAGTGTACATCTTAACTTTCAGGACCCATCATCCTGTAGCTTTAATAGTCAGCCGCTATACATGAAACAGGTTTGATCAATGTGCTATTTCTCCACTGTCACTGAAAGCCATCAAAGATGCTGGATATGAAAGGATGACCCAGGTGCAGGAGGCTACTCTGCCAATAATTCTTCAAGGTCAGCATACTGCATACATGCCAAAACACTCCAGCTAAATCCCTGACACCAATTTCTTGGGACCCCTAAAGTAAGCGTTCGACTGCTTTTTTTGTTGCAGGAAAGGATGTTCTTGCAAAAGCAAAGACAGGAACAGGAAAAACAGTTGCCTTTCTGGTACTTCTTGCCTTCAGCCCACCTGATCAATTTGACTGTCATAGCAGTTTTCTCAACTGTTGCAGTGATACAACTACTGGATTAACCCATGTGACTAAGTTCTAATTTCTTTTAGCTTCCAGCCATTGAAGTTCTCTCTGCATTACCTCGTTCAACTTCTATAAATTTGCTGGTGATGTGCCCTACCAGGGAGCTTGCAAACCAAGTGGCTGCTGAGGCCAGGAAGCTTCTCAAGTATCATCGCTCACTGGGTGTGCAGGTTGTAATAGGTGGCACACGGTTACCTCAAGAGCAACGGAGCATGCAAGCTAACCCATGTCAGGTTGTACCCATGAATCACAGTAGTACAGTGCATACATATCTAGGTGCAACACATGCACTAATACTCTGATACTTTTAAATTAGATTCTTGTTGCTACCCCTGGAAGGCTTAAGGATCATCTTGAGAATACGCCTGGATTCTCCACCCGAATTAAAGGTGTGAAAGTTCTTGTTCTTGATGAGGCTGACCGCCTGTTGGATATGGGATTCAGAAGAGACATTGAGAAAATAATTTCTTTCATCCCTAAAGAAAGGCAGACGCTGCTGTTTTCTGCTACTGTTTCAGAAGAGGTATCTCCTTTTGTCATTTATTTACTAGTTACTTTTTGTGCCTTATATGATCAGATCATTTTAAAAGGGAACCATTACTGTTAGGTCCGTCAAATTTCTCACCTTGCAATGAGAAAGGATTATGATTTCATTAACACTGTTCAAGAGGGTGATGAGGAGACACATGCCCAGGTTCGAGGATGTCATTTTCATGAGCTATGTCGGTAAAATTTCATAGCTTTTGAGTGCCTTACAATGTAACCTTACATTAATCAACGCTGATGCATCAGGTAAACCAGACATACATGATTGCACCTCTAGTTCTGCACTTCCCCATATTGTATGATGTATTGAAGAAGCATGTTGTGGAAGATGCAGAATACAAAGTAAGTTACCTCGCCAAGTAATTGCATGATTATGCCTTGAGGAATCTGGTGCGGCAGGGTGTCATTGACAATACTATATTGCAGGTGATAGTATTCTGTACTACTGCAATGGTTACAAAACTTGTCGCTGAGATACTCTCCCAGCTAAAACTGAATATAAGAGAGATTCATTCCAGAAAGTCACAATCTGCAAGAACTAAGGTCTCAGATGAATTCAGGAAGTCAAAGGGTCTTATATTAGTCAGCTCCGACGTATCTGCCCGTGGTGTAGATTATCCCGATGTCACCCTTGTCATACAGGTGGGTTATGTAATTGTTTCTCTTGCCAAAAGAAAAGAAAAGGAAAGGAAAGGTAGTGGATTCATCAAGAAATTTATTTGATCATGTAGGTTGGTCTGCCAGCTGATAGAGAACAGTATATACATAGACTTGGAAGGACTGGAAGGAAAGGCAAGGAAGGGCAAGGCATCTTACTATTGGCTCCCTGGGAAATGCATTTTCTTAATACAGTTAACGATTTGTCAATATCAGAGGCTGCAACACCTTCGGTTGATTCAAGCATTCAGGCAGCAGTAAGTAGTATAAAATTAGTGCTTGTCTTCTATCTTCTCAATTAGCTTGGTCAATCTCAGTACAAATTTTGTTAAAAAGATGTCTCATCGTGGCTGCCCAAGAAATCTGAAGTCAAGTTTGGCCTGTAAAGATTAACAAACCTGGTGCCTTCATATTTTCATATTCCTTCTTGACTTTATAGGTCAAAGATGCAGTCAGAAGAGTGGAGATGAAGACCAAGGAATCAGCCTATCAGGCATGGCTGGGGTACTACAACTCAAACAAGACCATCAGCCGAGACAAGGCCAGACTTGTGAGGCTGGCTGAAGAGTTCAGCCAGAGCATGGGGCTTGCAGTCCCGCCAGCCATTCCCAAACTCATTCTACGTAAGATGGGCCTCATCAATGTTCCTGGGCTCCGGTCTTCGTAACCGTGGTGATCCAAATTCAGCAGACTTTGACCAGTGCTTCTCTCAGCTGGTAAACGCTGTGCTTCCACCGTTGCTGCACGTTAGTGCTGGGCCATGGAGTTCAGCATATTGTCCTGACTTCAACCATGACTGCTGCATTTTATCTGAAGCCGTATCTTGACTGTTTCAGTATCCACAGCAGACAGCTTCAAACAAGCCCAGCGATTAGTAGTATTCAGTTCTATCAAGTTTTCAAATGGACACGGATCGGACCCATATCAATTAGTAGCATATATACTAATTTTGGGGAAGGAAAAAGAAATATTTGCTGGCAGCATCACATGTGACATGCCAAGTGGTATTTTCATTTAATAGTACATTGTCCTGCTACCTTTATTTATGAAGTTGGTGGTATCGCATTTCTGGCATTCGTGCATCATTTCATCCATGGCAAGCTTTAATCGTTTGCCCTCGTCTCCTCGATACCAGCTTCATTGACTAATTGTATTTGTATATAGCAACTACCAAGACAATAGATAAAGGCAATGCTCCAGGCCCAGGAATTCTGTCCTCGCGCTTGCCTTTTTGTACTCAGTACAGTCTCGTTTTTCTTCGTTATTGCAATGGCCAGCTGAGGCCATGGTATTTTTCCCCTGTCTGTAGCCGGTACAACGCAGCAGCAGCCTTGTTGTAGTCGTCTTTTGAATGCTCAGTTTGTCATCATTTTTTAGACCAAAAACAGTTTGTAATCAATTCATCGGGGATGAGCCGACGACTGCTCCAATGCGCTTGTTAATTCATTCTTAGTTTCAACCTGAGCTGAAAAAGATTCTCTTTTGTAGAGGAAGTATCCGGTAGTAGAACTGATCGAGAATACATGGCTAGATCCGAAAGCAGAAGAGAGCGGGAATATGACCTTACGGAATCTGGCACATGTGGCCCATGTCGCATACTCGCATGGTTTGGTCAAAAATTGTACGCTGGAATTGCCCTGATCACGTGTTCGTGATGAGGAACGGTGGGAGTGGGACGGGACGGCATCCTGAAAAGTGAAAACTGGTGACTGGTGAGATGAGATGTTAGGAAGAATCGGTAGATGCAGCTTATTACTACTGCTGCCAGGCGTGCGTGCGGCCGGTCAATTCAATTTTGGTGCGAGGGCTAGCTCGAATCGACGGGCCATGCATGCGGCTGTCGTGGGCGCGTCATGGTCAACGTCACGACATTTGTGTTGGGTTCGGGCTGCTCAATGCTGTTGGCAGAATCTGACCAATCAGTCATCCAACGGACTCCGTGAACATTGTTATCCGAATATGTGAGCTTAACAGCTTGGTTTAGAATCAGCTGTGACTGCGGGTGGACTTCAAAAGACGAGAGGACCGGTAAAATGCAAATGCGACGACACCAACGTGCTAGTAAGATTCTGTAACTCGATCAATAATAGTACCATGAATCCGAATCTGGGATGTGCTAGTAATCAATCAGTAGATCGTCTGCAGTAGTACAGTAACGACGAGACGAACTTGAAGCCAGCGCTGGAGCTGGAGGTCGCCGCAGCAGGGCCATGACCAGTTGGCAGGTGGCGGCACGCAGAGCGGCGGCGCGGCCACGCCGAGGGCAAGGCCTCCCCAAGCAGATGCCAAGTGCGTCGCGCGAGGCGGTGCGCCAGGAGGGCGCGCTGCGCATGCAGCGCACCACCTGGCCCGGCCGGGCTCCCGGCTCCCCATGCGCCTGCGGCCTGCCTGCCTGCCTGTGCGGCTGCGCTCTCTGCGCTCCCCAGCGTCCGCCACCATTTCATGCATGCGTTCGCGCTTCGCGCATGTGCGCGCTGGGGGGGCCACCGTCCCACGCCGTGGCGTCGTGCTGCCGATGCCCCCGATGTAGCGAGAGGCAGGTGGTACGTCGCGCGCACAGGGCCGCATCAGCGCGAAGCGGCGAGCGAAGTGAATGCCATGCAGCAGATGCAGAGGGCGTCCGTCCGATCCAGCGCTGCACCGCCGCCGTCTAACGTCAGGTCGTGGTACTCGGTGTGCCGGCCTGGCCTGGCCTGCCCAGCCTTTACCTTTATGGTTATGGCACATTCATTCAGTGCATTCATTCATCGCCATGGCCATGCATTCAATCCATTTCATTCGATTACAGCAGCATCCGCATCACCTCCGGCTCTGGCGTGTCTGCAGTGCACTCTCTCGCTCCTTGGCCGCGACAAGGTATCGACACGGAATTGAAGGTTTGATACACACTCTCTCTCTTCTCTCTTTTCTTTTTTAAATGTTATTTTGGGTGTTCGTGATATAAATTAGATTTAATTTATAAAAAATACATATAATATTTATATCTCTAAATAAATTTATTAAAAAATCTAAAAATCTCAGTAATACTAATTATGATACTAAACAATAATGTTTATTATTTATTAAAATTGCTAGCAGTTTTTTTTCTCGACAATTGAGCAGAATACAAGGTTTCGATCCCCGTTCATCGCGGCCCCACGTTTCAGTCTCCATTCCCGCCGTACCCTATAATTTATCTAGTTACTTATTACACAGTACTGTATTACGAAGGCGCATGCATGTTCCGACGTGCGACCCATGTGCCGATCGAGATAATTTATCTAGTTGTTACAGTATACTATATTTACAATGCAGTAACCTGTGAAAAATGAAAACTGAACAAGCAGGCTCTAGCTAGCGAGCATGAGTTGACGAACGAGGTACTAGTAATAATCTGCCGATCTGAGGAATCCGAGGATAGGAACACGTACGAAACGCAAAGTCATTAGCCTTGATCGAGCCCGTATATATATACACGCATGCGAATCGCCGCCCCCGTCAGTGAGCCGTGAGATCGATCAGATGATACCAATGCAAAGGCGATTATTAGACTTAATTTATTTACAGCTGCACCGAGACGTGCTGACCAACTATTTTCTCGTCGGCGTTAGAGAAAATATATAAATCCGCGAGTCTGTTGGATTCATCTTGCTTGCACACATGGGAGTAGCGCTCGCTCGCTCGAGATCTATCCGACTATCCGATACCCATGACGGAGACGGAGTAGTAATCATCTAGGTAAAGCTATAGCCAGCCAGCGGTTAGTAGGGCAGCAAGCTGACAAGATTGCTGTCCTCGCGATTACCAGTGGGATTTTATTATACAACAACAGTAGTAGTAGTTCCCCAGTGTACTCATCGATCAAACCTTGTACTGCTTGCATATAATAATAATAATAATGTAATATTCTAAATGATGCTCCAATGGTCATACACACAGCTTCACTTCTCTTTCAAATAAAAGGAAGCACCAATATATAATCCGTCGTCGCTGATGAATTGTCGATCGCTGTCGATCACTAGTTAGATCTCCCCCGTCGCAATGCAAATATTATTAATTACTGGCTGCTGCAACAAGGTTTCCGCATCATTGGCGTCCACGCAAGGGACAGCCGGCGGCGTCACCGACGACGCCCTCAAGAAACCAAACCGCCTCGTATATTCTGTCCGCTTGCTCATCAGATTCGTTCTCAGAAAAGCAGCGATCAGCGAGGAAGTGAGCTAGGGCAAGCTCAGTACACTACTCGGTAGCTAGCTAGCTCCTGCTGGTGAAGCTCGTTTGTCCGGACGAAAAAACACGCCGGACTGGAGTTCGGTAGTGGTGGTGGTAACAGACAAAAAAAAGAAGAAGAAGAACGGTGTTTGAACCCAAAAGCATATTACGCCGGTGCTCACGCCATCCCCATGATACACACTCATGCCCTTCATTTGGTAATATCGTTCGGTTTGGCCTCAGACCGAAACGACCGGAAACTTGTAAAACCTTGCACTGGCCTGTCGCTCCAAAATGTTTCAGGCGCATGCATGCACGGTGCACTGCCAGACTTGGATTTGTACCTTTTTTAGGAACAAATTTGCACCTTTTCTTTATTGCCGTCGAAGCGTAAGTGCCGCCCTCGCCCCGCGGCACACGTCCGTGGACTCTTCTTGGAGAAAAGATGGAAGAACCACGAAGAGCTCAAGAACCAAACTAGGACTAGGAGTGCTCCCGCAGTCCCGCCCGCGCTAAGCAACACCGGGGCGTTTGGCACGTACCCCGTCCGCTGTCCGCGGGCGCCGAAACCGAGCCGCGCCGAGCATATTCGGGGAGTGTGCGCCTCCGCTGCTTCGCCTCGCTTTCTTTTCGTCGCCAGCCGGTGGCGGAGACACCGATGCCGACGGATTTTCTTTTTCTTTATTTTTTCTCCCGTAGTATCGGCCGCCCGGTTACTTTTACTCGTGTCGCCTACTAGTGTTCGATATTCCCGGAAGTAACTCTCCGATACGGCCTAAATTAGAAAAAAAAGATTATGCTGCTCCGTGCGGTCTTATTTTTTGTATAGAGGAATTTTGTACATGATTCTAAAACTGTAGAAATATTTTCTATACAGCTCCTTTGGGAACAAAGGAATGGATATCTTGAAATTCTAAAAGAATAACTCAATCTATAAGAATCTTGGCGAAAGTCTTATATATCTTAGAAACTTTCTTTTATAGTATCAAAAAAAAAAAAAAAACTTTCTTTTATGTCTATCTCCTCCTCCCTCCTCTAATTCCCGTGTTTCTCATGTATTGTATCCAAATCCACCATCAAATATTCATGTCTTTTTAATTCCAGTAGAATTACAAGTGACACACAATTCTGATTTTTTATTTTTTATATTCCAGTATACTAGTATTTTGAACGACCTCTGTTCCAGAAAGGCCCTACTACATGGATTGAAATTTCCCCCCGAGGTCAGCACGGTCATTGGCCTACTTTCACCAGTCCTCACGATCGACGCTGTCGTGGCGTCTCCGGCTTCTTTCTTGTTGTTGCCCCGGCACCCTCGGTTTCCACCTCCGCGCGCGCCACGACCGACCCGCCCTTCCCGAACTGTGCGCTTTAAAGCCCGCATCGCCATTTGCAGGCTCGCCCCGTGCTCAACACAGCACGGGCTCGGGCTGGGCTGACCAACCAAACCCGTCCCTCTCTGTAGCCTCTAGCTGCTGGTCACCACCAAGAAGCTAACCACCAACGCCCAACACCTCCGCCGCGCGGCGCGGCGCGGCGCGAAGGGCAGGCAGCTGCCGAATTAATCTCCCCTCTCTACCTCCAAGATCGCAAAGTGAAGGAGCTGACCTGACATGGTGGCGAGCGTCGCTGCCGCGGGGGGGCACCGCCGCGGCAGCAGCGGCGGCGGCGGCGGGCCGCGCCGCGGGGGCAGGAGGGAGCCGGCGACCATGCACGCGGGCATCCGGCGGTCGCGCTCCGAGCCGCACCTCCGCTGCCCGCGCCGCGGGGCGGGCGGCGCCGCGCTCACCACCAGCCGCTCCATCGGCGTCTTCCCGTTCCAGTTCGGCGCGGCGCCGCTGCGGCCGCCGCCGCTGCCCGACGGCGGCGGCGACGGCTCCCGCCTCCTCACCGTCGCCGACGACGACGACGGCCCGCCGGAGCCCGAGCCGGAAATGCCGGCCGCCCGGAGGCCCGAGGCGCACTGGCTCGACCGCCTCCTGGAGCTCCGATCCCGCTTCCACGACCCGACCAAGCGCGACGTCCTCGACGAGAACGACGACGCCGACGACGACGAGGACCTCTACCGCCTCGACGCGGCCGACCACGACGACGGCGGCGGGTGCGGCGTCAGCTACGAGGACGACGGCGAGGAGGAGGCGGAGGATGCCAGGTGGGACCGCGACTCCTTCGCCAAGCTGCTGGCGCGGGCCCCTCTCGGAGAGGCGCGGCTGTTCGCGCAGCTGGCCTTCCTCTGCAACATGGCTTACGTCATCCCCGAGATCAAGGTGAGCAGCCGTCGCGCGAGCACACACACCGAACACAGCTAATAGCTTCGAAATGATAAACCCTGGGCCGTCCGTTCGGGCGCCGACGGCCGAGATCGTCTGATCTGGCCGCTCGTCCTGCCCAGGGAGGGATCCGGATCCTCGCGCCTACAGGCTGGGCCTGGCCTGAAGGCGCATCCGGGCCCACTGCCACTTGTTGCTTAGGAGTAATTTCCTTTTTGAATTTTTTGGAAGAATTTGTGGGGCTGGCTGACTCGATCACTCGAATAAAGAATTCCGCGGTATGGAGGAATCGCCATTAATGGTGGACAGATTTTGGTAGGACCTTGGCGTTAATTCGCCTCGCAGCAGCCCACTGCTAGCACGGAACGATCTGTCCTGCCCTGTCGCACGCACACACATTAGGATATAGTAGGTGCAACACCCATGTAATTGGCGAGCCCCCACCAAGAACGACTTGCGCGCCTATTGTTTCCTACTGTTGTTTAGTACCTCTGTGTTGTGATCATTATTCAATAATTGTGTGGCTGTTTTTGCTGTTAGTTGCTGCTAGGTTTGTGCCGTAGGACTAGTGGATGTGCAAGTTTTCTAGTCTAGAATTTATGCGGAAATCTGCACGTAGTTTTCGGCTGTTTCCTCCAGGTAGTAGTTGGCTGGAAAGTTCCATATACCGGCAAATCGCGGCGAAATTATGCTCATTATTGTACAACTAATGTCGTGATGTGATGGTACTAGCATGCTATTTGGTGTTGACTCTTGATATTTCGAAATTCTTTTAGTCGTACAGTGGATTGATGGTCACCGTTCTGAGTGAATTCTTATTGACAGATATGAAATGCTAAAGTATATATCTGAAGAGTGCCGATTGGTTTGGTTTCAGGTGGAGGAGCTCAAGAAGCACTACGGACTGCGGTTCGTGACGTCTTCTCTGGAGAGGAAGAAGGAGGCCGGCATCATAAGCGCCAAGCTGGACGCGGACTCCACGCGGCCGCGCACGGCCCCGGCGTACGAGGTGGCCTCCGGCCCGCAGCCGCGCCGGCCCATCCGGTCGCACCTGGCGTACGAGGTGGCGGCGTCGGCCGCGTCCTACGTCCACGCGCGCGCGGGGCCTGCTCTCGTTCGGCGCCAGAGACACGACGCAGCAGCAGCACTCGGGTCAGGGCAGGCTGTACAACTCGGGCGTGGCCGCGTACATGGCCGCGTCGACGGTGACGGCGGTGGTGGCCGCCGAGGACGAGGCGCGGCAGGGAGGCGGCCCGCGACCTGCGGTCGCCGCTGTCGTCGCCGTGCGAGTGGTTCGTGTGCGACGAGGCGGACGCGCGGACGCGGTGCCTCGTCATCCAGGGCTCCGACTCGCTGGCGTCGTGGCAGGCCAACCTGCTGTTCGAGCCCACCGAGTTCGAGGGCACGGGCGTGCTGGTGCACCGGGGCATCTACGAGGCGGCCAAGGGCATCTACGAGCAGGTGATGCCGGAGATCGAGGCGCACCTGCGGGGCCGCACGCGGCGCCGCGGCTGCTGCGGCTCACGGGCCACTCCCTCGGCGGCAGCCTGGCGGTGCTGGTCAGCCTCATGCTGCTGGCGCGCGGCGTGGTGGCGCCCGACGCGCTGCACCCGGTGGTCACGTTCGGGGCGCCCTCCGTGTTCTGCGGCGGCAACCGCGTCCTGGAGGCGCTGGGCGTCGGCGAGGCGCACGTCCGGTCCGTGGCCATGCACCGCGACATCGTACCCAGGGCCTTCTCGTGCCGCTACCCGGGCCACGCCATCGCGCTGCTCAAGCGCCTCAACGGCGTGCTCCGCACCCACCCCTGCCTCAACACGCACAGGGCGCTGTACACGCCCATGGGCGCCACCTACATCCTGCAGCCCGACAGCAGCGTGTCCCCGCGGCACCCCTTCCTCCCCGAGGGCGCCGCGCTGTTCCGCCTCGACTCGGACGACGGCCTCCGTCGTGGCCGTGACCGCCCGCCGAGGGCGCTGGTGGCCAGCGCGCTGCGCGCGTTCCTCAACTCGCCGCACCCGCTCGAGACGCTCAGCGACCTGTCGGCCTACGGCGCCGGGGGCGCCATACTCCGGGACCACGAGTCCAGCAACTACTTCAGGGCGCTCAGCGCGCTGGCCAGGGCGCCACCGCGGCGCCGGAAGCAGCCGGAGATCGTGTGGCAGCTGCCGGGCGTCGAGCGGCTGCAACAGTATTGGTGGCCGGGCATCGCCGGCACCGTCATCCCCGCGCCTGTGGCCGTCAGCAAAAAGGAGCTGGTGACCGAGGCATAGAACTTAGCGCTGCGTGTTCCTTCCTTTGGTTTGCTCGCTTGAGCACTGTACATTCTTTGGTTCTTTGGTTGGGTTCCGCACGAGGTACATAGAAATGCACAGCTTCTTTTGGCGTTTAGGTTCGTGTAAAAATTGTAATCCTGCACAGCATGGGAGCGTGTCTGGTTTTGGTGTCCTGGTGGCCAGCAAGGATCCGCGGCTGCTCAACAAGACAATGGGCTTTGTCTTGGGTTCATGCGAAGGAGCGCATGGATTCAACATGTAAACTTTGTTTCAGTCCATCCTTAGAATTCTAAGAACTTTGAGCAAGTGATGCGCAACAAAATATTCCAATCAACCAGAGCGCCATGCCCCCTCGCAGCTATTCCGCCACGCTCCAGGTTTGAGTGCTTCGATTCTGAGAAACAGGGCCCAAACAAAACAGACAGGACCATCAAGTCGATGTTAGCAATACGAATACATTGCAAGTATATTGTTTGACAAAAAAAAAAGTGCTTGTTTCACTGTTTTACAAAAAGCAACCTGTCATATATACGATTTCCTTACAACAAATGTCAATAAAGAAGTGAAAAGAACATGGTAAACATGTTGAGTCAAACATGTTACCCTAGCCAGAAACCTAGCATTCTGAATATGCAATGTTACACCTATATCTATCCTAACTACCTAAACCAAAAGTATTGAGGGTTTCCAACCCAGAGCCTTGCCGCACCCATGGCAGTCTTCCATCCCAAGAACTATCAATGAGCAGGCATCAGCTTTTGCAACACCAATCTTCTCAGTTTCTGATGTATTGGCTGATCGTCAAATTGAAATGGTGCCAAGATGAAAAATGCACCATAGGTGTTGCGCCTGATTTTACAGAAGGGGGCACCTGAAGGAACTTCCATGGCTCATCTAGATGCCACTTACTGTACATGGATTTACAATTCACAGGTGGTGAACGATATCTTGAACTCTTGATGCAACAAAAGAATCTTTAAGTGAGGACAAACTCCTCGTTTTGGAAGGACAGCTGGGGTTCTTCTTGGTAGGGGTGAACTACTTTGTTGATCTCATCTGCAGTAAGTGTTTCATGCTCCAGAAGCGCATTTGCTAAAGCATGTAATTGTTTCTCATGCTGAAAACAAAGTTTGGAAAAAATGAATCAGCGTTAAGTGTGATAAAAGAATCTGGTGTTATGTGAAAGTGATCATTCTAGAGTTTCTAGGGCAGAACCCATCACGGTAATGAGACAAACCTTCTTAAGCAATCGCTTGACCCGCCCATAAGCCTCTCTTAGGAGTTTCACCACCTGCAAGACCATCTAATCAGAAATTGCAACAGGAAATCCTAACTACTTCATTAAGGTCATCAATACATCCAACCTCTTGGCATTGATCAAGAGGCTAGTTAATGCAGACACTTGACAATAAAAAGGAGCATACAACATGAGCTACCATTTGACCAAAAATATAGGCAGACCTCCCAAAATGTATAGCAAAATGAAATAGTACAGCCAAAATGTTATCAGAATATTTGAGACCTATGGAAAAGTACCTCGGCATCTATCCTTGATTGCATCTCTACACTTGGTCGCTCTTTTACATGCACAGGACCGATAGCATCACTCATCCCACAGTTTGATACCTGTAGAGTCATAGTTAGATCACCCATTTAACACGTCTAATACAAAAATATTTCCCAACAGATGAAGTAATCACCATGTACTGAGCAAGCTCTGTTGCAGTGTGAAGGTCATTTCTCGCCCCAGTTGTAACATTGTCTTCCCCAAAGATCATCTCTTCAGCAACTCTCCCACCCATGCAAACATCAAGACGTGCAAGGAGTTGTTTCTTGCTAATAGAAGTTTCATCCTGTGAGGGGAGTTGTGTAACCATTCCAAGGGCAGACCCACGAGGAAGGATAGTTGCCTTGTGTATGGGATGTGCACCCTGGGTGTTGAGTGCAACAATAGCATGTCCACTTTCATGGTAGGCAGTAAGCTAATGAACACAAAGAAATGAAATTAATTACATATTCAAATTTGTAGTTGCTCCATTCTAGACTTTATGTTAACCTAATGTTAGGACTACTTGTTCTTTTTACTTGCCAAAAAGGAAAGTTAACAAGAACAAACATGCCTTATGTTAGGACTAGTTCTTTTTTACTTGACAAAAAAGGAAAGTTAACAATAACAAACATGCCTTTCTCGATTCATCAGATATGAACATTGATCTCCTCTCAGTTCCCATGATAATACGATCTTTAGCAAATTCCAATTGAGCAGCAGTCAACTTGTCCGCACCTTCAACTGCAGCCTTTATCGCTGCAATGTTTACAAGGTTGGCTAGGTCTAACAGAAAGAAACAAAGATATGTCAGAATACGAATATCAGTGTAAATAAAATCTAACACATTATACTCAAGACATGTTTAACATCTTAAAATGAAAACTGTGTAATAATGTATTCGTATTCAAAGTACAGGAAGATGTAGCGATAAAATGAAATGTGACATGCTACTTCTCAATAATGGAACAAAGGAAAATGTGCGTACCAGCCCCATTAAAGCCAGGTGTACTACGGGCAATTGCATTGATATCTACATCATTTGCCACTGGCTTATCTTGCAAATAGAGCTCCAGAATCTCTTGGCGACCCCGCACATCTGGACTTGGGACAACAATCTAGTGAAGAAATAACAACAGAATTAATCAAACTTTTT
This sequence comes from Chrysopogon serrulatus, assembly GCA_015844335.1. Taxonomy (NCBI): domain Eukaryota; kingdom Viridiplantae; phylum Streptophyta; class Magnoliopsida; order Poales; family Poaceae; genus Chrysopogon; species Chrysopogon serrulatus. Next base: position 216,538 of record JADLZL010005256.1, on the reverse strand, counting down.
TTTGCACTGCACTGGATAGACTTTTAGGTACACTTCATCAAGATCAGGAAAGCATATGATCAGGTGACTTACATGCCTATCAAATCTACCAGGCCTTGTGAGTGCAGGATCAAGAATGTCTGGCAAGTTTGTTGCAGCCATCACAATTATTCCCTGTAAGATAAAAGATCAATTGGAAGCAAGAGTCAGATAAAGCTGAGTAAATTGCACTATTAGATCACGTGATAGACTAGCATTACCTCATTTTGTTCAAACCCATCCATCTCAACAAGAAGTTGATGCAATGTCTTCTTTGTGTGCCCTTCCCACTGTTTTCTAGTTGAACCCACAGCATCTATTTCATCAATGAAGACAATGCATGGCGCCTGTAAAGAGAAAAGATTGTTAAAGCTGGCTAAAGTGGCATTCTCCTCTCTCTTCAAGTATATCTTTGGATGAGATCAATCTTTATAACCGACCTTTAGTTTTCATGGTATTAAGTCAGTAAATAAAACACACCAAAAAAATGCATTTCAGAATAATTTCTCATAACATATACTCCCTCAAACTCATAAAACTTGACGTTTTGGACAAGGACACGGTCTCCAAAATCTAACTTTATCCATTATTTTTTATTGAAATATATAAGAAAAATTTAAAATAAAATTACTTTTTTATAAAAGTGGGTTTCAAGATGAATCTATACAAATAAGTTCCACTTATCAAACTAAATATTTTAAAAGTTATTGATAGTTTATGTTCCCAATATTTGACCGAAACCTTGTCCAAAAACGTCAACTTTTTATGAGTATGGAGGGAGTATAATGATAATATTATTCATGTTACCAAATCAACTATTTTTGTTTCCTTGCAAAAAATAAAGGATTAACAGTTTTTGTACATATCCGTGGTCAAAGTAATGAAAGTATGACCAGTAAGAACCTAAATAAGATATATCTCTGGAAGGAACTATTACTTTTGCGATGGCAGGAAAAAAAAAGGACCAAATATTTAACCTTATGGAAAGAAACCAATTGATTCATCGACTTAACCTAAAACAATGTGGTAATAGTATATCCTCTATTTCAAATAATATAGAGTAGTCAAAGAAAGAGTAATTGAAAGCTTGGCAAGGCAGCTGATCCATAAACCATAGACACAGAAAAAAATGTTAAAGGAGCTAAGCTCAGAAAAATACAAGTTGAGAGCAGAGGAGTACACCTTCTTCTTTGCAGCTTGAAACAATGACCTCACTCTCCGAGCACCAACACCAACAAACCTGAGAAGAGATGGTGTCATAGTTAAATAAGAAAACTTTGATAGGAGGGTACAATAAATATTAATAGCGGGATGTTAAATTCCAGCTGTTAGACTTAAGTTTGTCATGAATGCTAAGAAGTCACCATTCTATTAAGTATTAACTTTTCATTTGTGTTAAAGAATAGAATAAATTCAAATTGCATATATCTACTATCGATTATTTTCTGACCCAGTAAAGGTAATTGCAATTTGGTAGATTAAGGTTACAGAACAACACAAAAAAAAATAAAATAATGCCAGATAGCACCTTACAAGAGATCTTACATTTCCTCAAATTCAGAACCTGCTCGGTAAAAGAATGGTACACCAGCTTCTCCAGCAATGGCCTGGAGCAAAAAGCCAGCTCCAGTAAGGTATGTTTCGTCAAGACAACAGCAGTAGCACAAAAACTATAGGATAACAGCTAGAGATGGCACAATGGCGTATATCGTTATATGTATAAACAAAAGATTAGCGCAATGCACAAGAAGCTATGTTGTAAATAGCGGGCAATAAGATTTAATAGGTCCCCCTCTAAAAGCTATAGAGGGCTCTAAGCGTCTATTTAGTTTAGCGGTTTTATAAAAAAAAAATAAAATTCTTAACTAATTATGTCTGAAAACATTTAACTATTGAAAAATTTTATGAACACAAATACTCAAATACATGTACATGCTCTAGGAGAACATGTCATGGCGTCATTTACTTGATGTTCACTAAATCAGTCAACATACTCACAGCTACGATGAACGTTCATATTTGTTCAGCACTCAATATTCAACGGTTTAATAATAATTTAATGGTTTATCAGTAAAGAACATGATGGATTGGGCGTAGATTATACTCTGGAGTAAGGAATGAATATTTAGCCTTGTCACGATTAGCTGTGCTAAAATATTCCATGGCTAAGCCAAATAGCAGTATTTAGGTCAGCTAAAGCATCATTAGCAGCATTTCGTAGCAGTAGACTCTTGCTTTAGCAGGTTATTTACAAAAAAGCAAAATAGCTAAGTGGTAGGCTTTCCAAACAAGTTCACCTTTGCTAGTAGTGTCTTCCCAGTTCCTGGAGCGCCAGTCAAAAAAATATGCCCTGCAAAGGACAAGAGGAATTCATTAAAAAGCGAGATTCACAACAGCTCAATCATCCAATAAAAATGACAGATATATAGAGGAACTCACAGAGCAAGGTGACAATAAATGTTACTCGCAGGATGGCATAGAGTGATTACCTTAGGTAGCTTTCCTCCAAGGCGAGTGAACTTTGAAGGGTTCTTGAGATACTCAACTACCTCCTCAAGTTCCTTTTTTTGCATCGTCACAACCTTTGACATCTTTAAATGTCTTGACATTCTGTTATAGCATAGAAGGATCATTTGAATATGTATTTGTTTTCTGTATTGAGAAATCATGTTACTAACAAACAACTACAATGAAGACAAAAAAAACATTAATGAAGTTTATGCAGTAACCCAAAGTGGACGATACCTTCTCTGGCACGATATCTTTATTCAGTTCTTTTGGAGAATATGATGAGCTAGAACCAACACCAGATGCCCCAATTCCACCTAAGCTCCCAATATACTTTTGAAGTGCAGCAGCACCCATCACCCTGGAACAAAATATTATGCAGTCAGCATCAACAAAGTGAAGTTAAACATATAAGAAGTTTGGCCCAAGCAATTAACAGATTCAGACAATTATTCATTTCATAAGAAATAAAAAGTGTTTATCAATTCTCCAAAGCAAATAGACAAAGTTCTTTTCATTATGCATCACATTCTGTAGAAAGCACCTATGGACACTACAATCTGGGTACAACAGGAACAATTATGTGCCTAATCTAAAGCACAAGATAGCAGGAACATGGGAATTCTGTTTAATATGCATTGCATCATAAAACGAAAAAAATAGTATCAGCATGCTAGTTGGTTCACGCTAAATGTGTCTCAGTCAGGGGCAGATTTGGGCCTAGGACCACTAGGGCCATGGCCCTAGGCATGGCCCAAAAAGAACCCCCTGTAGTATTTGTATTTCTAGTTTTCTGGCCTGGTCCTGGGTATTGGACCAAATATTGTATCGTACCAGCCCAGCACATAGATGAGAGAGTCGAGAGGCACACGATTCGCCGAGTGCGGCACCCATCCGACTCCCTGATGGCCTGACCCAGTTCGGCCATTCCTGCTTCTTTGTGAGACCGTGACTCTGTAGTACAAACCCTAGCCGCCAAGCACTGGGCTCCGCGCCTCCTCCCTCCCACTGGAGGGCCTCCACGGCTCCACCCTACCTAGGCCTGGCCACAACCGTAGGCCATAGCTGCACACTGCACTAGCCAGGGGCTCGGTGACCCAGTGCGGCGATGCCAGCAGCTGGCAGGCAGCACCAGGTCAGCATCTCGGCCTTGGCTTTTCTGGGGCATCATCCTCCCGGTGGCCGCGTGGGCAGGCACTAGGCTGCACCCTGCAAGCCGCCGCGCGATGCAGGCAGGCTACCAAGTAGGCAGCTCTGTATTGATTGCATGCCAATTGCACGCACAACTATCTTGAATCCTGTTTGGTAATTCCCGTTCCAATTCTCAGATCTTATGCCCTTTTTTTTGGAAACAGATGGAGTAGAAAAGAAAAGATATTTTATACTATTTCGAAAACCTGAAGTCTCGGAAAAAAAGTTACCTCCATTATCTCAAACTTTATGTTTCCATCAATTATTTTATGGATTTAACTATGGAGTTAAGATATCATCTAAACTTATGTATTTATAAGCTATTTTTGTTATCTATCAGTATTTTGATATGGCGCATGCAGTATTTTAATATGACGCGGACGGTATATGTGCTTTCAGAGTGGCCCTAGGGGTGAAAATCAATGAGCTCCGCCACTGGTCTCAGTTACTTGACCATTAAGCTAAGTAGGAACTGAACAAAAAAGTTTGCTATGAATACTATGGTGTAATAGATAACTATGAATTAAAAAAAAAAAAAAAACACTAGCTAATAAGAATGATGAAAGGTGTAGCATACCACAATATGCCGACAGCAATTGTAAACAAGATCGTTGAGAAGATTTCTTGAGCAAAACGTGTTGATCTACCTGTAGATTTGGGGTCAACCTAATGATGCAACAAAATCTATCAAAACATAATTTAAGAATTAAGATCTCAGGATAAAATTTGGCGCCTGGCCTGTCAACATGGACATGAATAATAAATCAATAGCATTCCTCAAAGATCGGGTAGACTTACCATTACAACATGTAAAGGTTGCTTTTCTGATATCCCAGGGTTCATGAAAGGTTTATCCTCATTCCCAGATACACGTTGTTTCAACTCTTGCAACTACTGACATAAATGCATATTACAGAGAGTGAAGTGGTTACAACATGCCAAGTTGCCAACATGGTAACTGATACAGAGTAGAAGTCAACACACAATGGCAGAAAGCATTGTGGAAGGAAATGCATGTAGTAGGAAGTTATAAGCTTTTGCAGGATCACAGCAATGTTTATCTATATGAAGAGCAGACAGGATTTACTTGAAAAAAAGTGCTTCAACAAATGGCATAGTTGCTTGAGCATCCCTAAAAACATGGATATACATTGAAGAATACAGTACTAGGGCATGGATCTTATGTCATTGTGTGTCATGGTAGATGGATTCGGAAAACTGAATGTCAGTTAAGTTACCAAATGTGATACAGGTCTTTTCCTGAAGGTACATTGACAGAATAAGATAGTGCATAAAACTTCATCATATATACACTAACGACTAACGAGTTGTGAAATGATCTTACCAGAGCTGGCAGACTTGCGGACCTCCCAGATTGTTCATCTGGAAGGTAATCCGCTATACTGTTAGTGAGAATGAGTGCCCACGCAGGTACTCTGCAGCCCCCTGCTATCCACAGCATGGCTTCGTTGCTCAAACCTTTTAATGACATCTTCAGGGCTGCCATATTTTAAGTGCACACCAAAAAAAAGAAGTTCAAATAGGTGAACATACCATTCTTTAGTTTCTAATTAGAACATTTGATGCAATGGTCAGTACAAACAAAACTAACAAAAAAGAAGAAAACTTTCTTCATTATCATATTACTTTTTTCGAACTGCATCCAAAGATGCTTATGTCAACAATGCAACCACTACTAATCATTATTGACGTATTAGGACTCCAACTATATATAAGATAAATTGGATGATTTGATACAAGTTCCAGAACATCCAAAATTGTGCTTTCTCCTACCAATGATCCAACAGTATATGAATCATCAACCACTCATCATACTTCTTATTTTTTATTTTTTGAGGCCAATCAGCATAGAGGGTATCTAGGGTGCAGAATCCACTCAACATCGCAAAAGTTGGGAATGCATACCCACAAATTTCTCAAGGGCCTTCCTAAAATTGATCCTTAGGTATGCCAAACCACCCAAACCGTATTAAATCAGCACGCAATCCACTCAGCCGGAACTACATTCGCCCAATCACCAAAGTAAAACAGCGCACCTGAACTTGTTGAGCTCGTGGAGGAGCGCGCTCTGCTTGGCAGCGTCGTTGGGGTTGGCGTCCGCCTCGTCGATCAGCTGCTGCAGCCGGCGGTCGGTCCTCCAGAAGGGCCACCAGCTCATCCAGCCCCTCGACAGCACCCAGTCGACCAACCTCCTGGCCGCGGCCACCACCGCGGCCGCGACCGCCACGGCCCAGGCCCTGGCCTTGTCCACCAGGTCCCCCAGCTCCTCCTTCCCGCTCATCGCCGTGGGCTGCGCCGCCGTCGCGGCCTCGACCTCGGCCTCCGCCTCCGGCTCGGGCTCGGGCTCAGCCCCGCCGCGGCGGCGGCCGAGGACGCGGCCGCGGGCGGCTCGGGGCGCGTCGGGCTGCGGCGCGTCGGGGACCAATGCGCGGAGGCGGAGCGGGGCACGGCGGGGCGCGTGGGCGCCGCGGGAGAAGGAGAAGGAGGCGTAGGCGGAGGGCAGCGGCTGCCGGCGGCGCGGGGGGCAGTGGCGAGGGGAGCGGGCGAAGGAAGAGGGAGGCCTGGAGCGCGCTCATGGCGGCTGAGGCGGGGCGGGGCGGGCGGCGCCGGCGAGGTGGGAGGCGCGTGACTTGGAGAGAGGGTCTTCCCCTACTTTTTTTACTCTGGAGGAGGAGGGTCTTGGTTTTAGTGGACACGAGGAGTAGTAGCCTTATCGCGAGCGAGACAGCGAGCGCGGCCGCCCCGCGGACGGGGAAGGAAGGAAGCCGAGGCGGGGCGCCGAGGGGGACGACGACGCGGCGGCGTTCGCGATCGGTAGGATTCACTCGGGCCGTTGGTTGCGGCAGGGGTGATGGGGACGGACGGCTCCCGAGTGACGACTGCACTCGCCTGGTCGGTGTCGGAGCGCTGAGTTCTGGATCGGCGCTCGCCTGTGGCGGGTGCTGTCCTTATTACTCAGCGACAGGCAGCGAGGACTGGCAGTCTGGCACTCCGGCTCAAGCAAGGGACCCGATTCTCAGAGCGCGGAGAAGAATGGAATAAACTTGAGATCCACAGGTAGGTTTCACGTGCCAAGTGATTCATGAACCATATATGGGTCATCTATATCTGCCTTTTTTGAGCCTCGCTCATATCATGAGCATTTTGCAAAGATCAAATGGTGTTTGTCGTTTATCCTTACATTTTTTTTTTAGAATGTGTAAAATTTTTAAACTTCAGCAATAGCCCATATTGTTAGATCACGGAATAGATAACGTGTATCTATGCTAACTAAACTAAACTGGCACCGATATTGTTTGGCATATACAAAAGTTTGAAGGGAACAAAACATAGACAGCATCATGATGGAGCTTTTTCATTTGCATTTATTTAGTGCGTCTCCAATAAGTAGCACAAATCATATGATACTTTTCGTATGTGTACTAAAAAGGATAGATTTCACGTATATCATGGAAAGATGAAAGTTAGTTCACTTACGATCAAGTGAAGGAAACCTATATCACCCCTTCTTCAAATGTCCCTTCACATTTCAAGATTAGTAGTTCATTTGTTCAGACGTGTTTCCCGGCATGACCAGTGGTATAGATTGTGATACAGTTGGCTACCGGACAAGCGGCGCGAGCTTAACTCCTTATTTTTGTTGATCACTTGAAGCACTTGAAAGTGGAGGAACACAGTCAATAACACTCCAAAGCTGTCTCAAAGCATTCGATGGTTGTTAAGTTCGTCGTATCGAGTGTTTCAAATTTAGCGCAAGGTTATCCATGCCAGGCTATATAAACTTTCAATTGTTGTGTCATGTAAACTTTAAATTCTTCTATCTTAATGAAGAAAATGTACAATTATCCTGCACATTCAAGAAAAAAAATTAAGTCATTTCAACTTTCTTAGAAAGTGAAATTAAGTCATCTCAAGCAAGAAACCCGATTCTCAGAGCGCGGAGTACTAAACAGGAGAATGGAATAAACTGGGGAGATCCATGGTAGGTTTCATGTGCCAAGTGATCCGTGGACTATGGTTTGTCTGTCTCCTTTAAGCCTCGCTCAGATCATGAGCGGTTTTGCAAGATTCGAATGGTGTTTTATGCTTATCCTTAGATCTCATGCATTATGTAAACCTTTTAAACTTCGTTACAACCCATACATATTAGAGCATGGATAGATGGCTATTGCTGTGGAGATAATGCAGGATCAAACTGTTTTTTTGCGTGTATGTGTACTGAGAGGATAGATTCCATGTATATCATGGGAAGATGAAAGATAGTTTGTTTGTGATCAAGCGGAGGAAACCTACTATGATCACATCATCTTCACATGTCCCTTCACATTTCGGGTTTGGTAGTTCATTTGCTTAGGCTTGGCTTTTGTGCTCTAACATAAACAAATGTGCTTTCCTGCATGACTGGTGATATAAGTTGTGGTACAATCGGCTCGAGACAAGCTCTGCAAGCTTGACTCCTTATTTTTCTCGATCACCTAAAGCACCTGAAAGGAGAGGAACACAATCAACAATGTCTAGAGCAGTGGTTCAGAGCCAAGAACGACCATCTAACATAGTTTGATGTTGGTTGGTATTCGATGGTTGTTAAGGTCACTATATAAAACGTTTCAAATTTAGCGCTTCCAATTGTTGTGTCATGTAAATTTTTAATTCTTCTATCTTAATAAAGAAAATATACAATTATTTTTCACATTTGAGAAAAAATTAAGTCATTTCGACTTTCCTAAGAGTCAAAGCATCTCAAGTTTTACCAAGTATATATAATAAAGTAATATCATTTATGATACCAAATAGGTATTATTAGATTCTTTTTTTAATTATATTTTTTATAGTGTACCTATTTGATGCCATAAACTATAATTTTCTCTATAATTTTAGTCAAACTTGAGATTCTTTTTGACTCTACAAGAAAATTAAAATAATTTATCATTTAGATGGAGGGAGTATAATTTTAAGATACTAGTAGAATGCCCCGCGTTGTTGCGGGAATGAAGTAAAAATATAAGGAGTTTATAATGGTCGAAACTATGAATTAATAGATATATATATATGGATATAGTAGGTCAATTGCGGAGGTTGTATCTATTGACATGGTATAGATTATTTGAACTGGGCATCACCCAAATCTCATCTATACGCATATTTTGGAGGACCACATGTAATCCATATGATATGTAGTTTTGCTAGGTTTTTGCTTAGAAATGGTTTAAATTTTTGCAAAAAAGTTATCGAAATATATTTATGTGGGGTCTTGTTTTGAAGAGTTTATTGCGAGAAACACCATGGTGCAATTGGATTTTAATTACGATACTTAGTTTAGGTGCTACGACTTTTTTTCTATTTCAAAAGAAATAGATAGTGGGAAATAAATGAGAGCCTTAGTGGAAATAACTTATCAGCAGATGTAATCAATGCTAAACGCAGCTATGATGACATCATCTTTGTTGATTCGACCAATCACAGGACAGAGAAATAGGCTAGTGGGGGTTAGGATTATAGGATTTATAGATTACTACTCGAAGTTTTATATTAAGATCCATAATTTTTTTGGCGATCAAGATATATAGTTGTCTTAATGGACTATTATGTGTTTTTTTTTTGGTGTCAACCTTGCCACAACTCAAGTTAGACAAAGTATGCAGCAAGGAAGTGTGACGTGACTAAAAAACTAGGAGGGTATGCACGCGATGCCGCGCGTACAGTTGATGGTCTCACCTGTGTATTGTGGTGAACTGGTGTTGTTTTAGGCTTCGTTCGTTTGTAGTGGTAATGAGCCTAAAGCTATGTATATGGTTGTGTTTTTTTTCTTGAACATGGTATAGTATACGTATTTGCACGTAAAAGATAATAATAATTACTCAAGGTTATCTCTAAGAATGATTGATACAAAATTAGAAAATCCATGATCGAATGGTATAAGGTAGTGATTTTTACACCGAATAGCCTTTTGCATTTGAAGACAATATATATTCTCTTTTACAATAGCAGATCCCATGAAATAATTGAGCCACACATTATAAAATATGGTGCATACAAATTACTTATATTATGTGAAACAAAAAGAATCTGTGGTAAAGTAGGAAGGAGACAATAAATATAAATATAAAAAAACGGATCGGATACGGACGGATATCAACGATATAATATTTGTTTTATTTTACGTCCGATTCGGATTCGAATACGGATAGTGTCAACCGTCTTGGGGTAAGATACGATTGGATATCGACATCGTAAATATGCGATTTGAGTATTTAGATACGGATACGGTACCGGATGTTGAATGTCCGGACTTGAATACGGATTCGGTCTCGAATACGGTCAAAAAATATCCATACAGTTTTCATCCCTAATGGGAAGGGAACAATGAATATAATATAATTATTGAACGCAAGTACATGAACAGAAATTATTACAATTTCTATATATAGCACAAAAGGACACGCTACACTGTACTGATTTAAAGAAGGAGGAGAATAAAAACTGAACAGCAAAAAAAATCAAAAAAATAAAAACCAACAGTGTGTGCAGGCTCACGTGGGGGCCGCATGAACAGTACCACAGCACTGTTCACACGTGAACAGGTGTCACGTCCCCTAAGAGTGCAGGGATTCTTTGGGCGATAAAGAGAGTACTATAAAAAGCCACATTTATGACAAGGTTCGGTAATAAAATGTGCCTGTAATAACATATGGGGCATGAGGCTAATAATGTGTGTTAAGAAGAAAACCTTTTCAGACATAAAATAGACACGTATTCCACTACAAGTTATAAAGTCCAATTTATGAAACTAAACTCTTTGGATATTTATTCCATCTTAGCAATATTGCTAAGTTCACCCTAAAAGCAAGAATTTCATCCATATAATTCCAAAAAAAATGTTTTATAAGATTAACCAGTGAAATGACTTCTTGGTGCCTTCAGAAAATAAGCAAATAATACACGTTACTACAAAATTAACATCTAGCTAGTGGAAAATACTGGATTCAAGGTAGATACCAAAAAATTAGTTCCTCAACCAAACCTGGCATCCCAATTTTTGAATTTTAGGCCTGTTTATTACTGGTCAGCAATAGTTATATAGCCTTTGAGTGCCGAGAAGCTTTATTTTTTGTTTGAATTGTCAGTTAAAACAAAAGCATTTACGGCACTTCCATTGGCCTCAGCAAAGGAAACATGAACCAACCATTTCCCATGAGTACAATTTACAGATCAAAGATTAATATCTTGGACTTTGGAAAAGCGTGTTGTACACTTCGAATCATTCTTGTCTGTCCTGCCCTTTTTCTTTTTGCGAGACTGTCCTGCCTATTTCACGTCCCTACTATTTGTTATAGCAAACTACCAGCAAGAAACAAACTTGTTCAAAGCTAAACAGTCCGCTGCTGCCTTGCCTTCTGTATTTTCCAGCAAGGACTCGTGTCAAGGCAGTTTTAGAAGTCAGCTGCTACTTTTCTGTTTTCACAATCTCACATTTTGCCTTTTTTTTTATGCAGTAAATCTTGAGGAACCTTTGGTATGAGTCATGGTGTAATATTTGAATCAGGATTTCTCACAAAAAATGTTGAAATTAGGCTGTGAACTCTGTATATTCTTGTTACACAATGCTCTGATCTGATGATCTTTTCGTGACGTGGCATCAACTTACACATCAGATGAGCCCAAAATTTAACATCCTCTACTGGCTCCTACTCCTTAACCCTCCTAATCAGGGCAGCAGCTAATTAAACTTTTACCTCGTGCAACCTTGTCATTCAATAAGATTCGCATGCCTGCTTGCAATAGACATGGCGTGGAGATGTCAGCTAGATGGCTAGAATTTTACGACAAGATGTAGAAATCTAGTACATCCCGCATTCCGTATATGTCAAATCGACATCTATTTTAGGTTCATATCCTTCATCCATCAACTGCTCAGTTAACCCACCTAGTACTTCGTATATCTGGTGGCTTTCTGTGTGAAGCTTGTCAGCAGTAAGGAATCTGTGGACCTCACTATCTCGAACCTCAATCCAACTATAACCTGGGCACTTCTTAATGCCCTTATCTCTCATAGCAGTTCCAAGTTGTGAAACATCATTCCATCTCATGGCTTTTGCGTAGATGTCTTTTAGCAACATCCAGTATCCAGAATGCTGAGGGTCCAGCTCAATGAGCTTCTTCGCAGCAATTTCTGCTAGGCCTATATTTCCGTGTATCCTGCAACTGCTAAGTAAGGCACCCCAGACACAAGCATTTGGAACTACCGGCATTCCTCTGATGAATTCATAAGCCTGTTTGAGCTGACCTGCTCTGCCAAAACAGTCAATGATGCAGGCATAGTGAGCCTCATCAGCGGTAATATTGTAGTCTCTGTGCATTGCCTCAAAATAATGCAGTGCTTCGTCTACTAAGCCCGCATGGCTGCACGCCGCCAGCACAGCAATAAAAGTGACTCTAGTAGGTTTGTAGCCTTGATCTTGCATCTGCTGGAAAAGCCTGATTGCTTGTTGAGGAAAACCGCTGTAGCCATAGCACGAAATGATGATATTCCATGAAATTGTATCCTTCCGATCAGTCTCATCAAATATATTTTGAGCTTCATCAATGAAACCACACTTTCCATAAGCATCCATTAGAGAATTCATATCATCAACAAAGGAATGACAAAGCCCCATTCTTATCATTTGCCCGTGCAATGCCATTACCGTCCTATGGTTGCAGGCAAAGCTGCAGGCATTAAGCACCGATGTAAATGTATAGTCATCAGGTCTGGTATCATTACGTTGCATTTCACGGAACAGCTCAAATGAAAGATCAAAATCATGGACCGTGGCATAACTTGAAATCATAGTATTCCACGACACGACATCCTTATCATCCAATACTTGGAAAATCTTGTCTGCCAGGCATATCTTGTTCCTTTTCGCATACATTGCCATCAAGGCATTGCACACTGAGGTGTCACGCTCAAAACCATGGCGATATGCATAAGCATGGATCTCTAAGCCTCTCTTTGTTGCCAGATTGACCTCAGGGAGGACCAGCGTAAGCGAAACCGATGGCAGATGCTGAGCTTCATAACCACAGCCAAATGCCATTTCTCGGAAAACACCTAAAGCTTGATTCCTCTGCCCCGTATCAAGAAATCCCGATATCATCAGGTTGCCCAGGAAGCAAGTACTTATCCTGACATCACGAAACACACGGCCTGCGTACTGAACACAGGAGCTGCACACGTATCCTGCGGCCAGGGATTCCTGTAGTCGATCCAAATCCACAGGACCAAGCCCCACGACCTCAGCGTTGCGCAGCACAAATGCGTGCAGCTCTCGGAGCACATCCACCCCGCGCAACACCGAAATCACATGGAGCACGGTGTTAAACGTGGCTACATTAGGCACAACTCCCCCAACTGAAACCATTTTGCCTAGCAGCTCGATGGCGTGGTCTCCATTCCCAGCACGGACGCACCCAGCAATGATGGCGTTCCAGGTGGACGCACCAATGGGGATGCCAGATTCCTCCATTGCCACCATCAGCTCGAACGCCTCATCCAAGCATCCGTCCTGCGCGTACCTACCATAGGTAGGAAGATGCAAAAATCACGGGGCAAATGGTCAGTCACAGTCACAGACAAAGAATGCAACTTTGAGAAAGCTCATGGGGTTCACGGCCAAGAAGCTCTGGCTACCGAAGGATCATGGTGTTCCAGGGGACGGGGCAGGTGGACTTGGGGATCCTGTCGAAGAGGAAGCGGGTGCGGTGCAGCGGGGCGAGGGTGGAGTAGAGGTGGAGGAGGGCGGATGCCGAGAAGGGGTCGGCAAGAAGGCGGGTCTTGACGAGGAAGGCGTGGAGCTGCAGGCCGAGCCGCGGGAGGCGGAGGTCGGCGGCGGCGCGGAGGGTGCGGGGGACGACGGAAGTGGAGGAAGTCGTGAGGCGGCCGGAGGAGAGGAAGGCGGAGAGGGTGGCGAGGTCGGCATCTGCGGAGGTGGCAGTGGGCAGGCGGAGGTGGCCGGCTGTGCGTGGAGGAGTGCTCTGGTGAGGATGGGGAGAGGCACCGGTAACCGGGAAAGCCGCCATGGAGGAGGCGAGTTTCGGTTTCAGATTTCAGATAATGGGTACGGAGTAACATAAAAAAAAAAAGAACGGTTATATTCCAGCTGCACGAGATTTTTTAGCATAGGAGGAATACCCAACTTTTATGGTATATATGTATATGTATTCATATATATATATAATGTATAGATGAATTATTTTCTTTGATTTCTTCTAAAAATCAGCTCACAATCCACAAATTTGGCCTTGCTTTACTTCCAACCTCTCTTCCAGACCAACCTAGTAGGCCAGTAGCCCATAAGACACATACAAGTCTGGCTTTGCTTCGGTCCCAACGTTCAGGTCCACTAGCCTAGGGGCACAACCGCACACTCTTGCCTCTCTAGTCTCCATCCACCTCCGATCAGGCATTCCTCGTTCCTCAATGTCAAATCGCAAATCACAATCTGTAATGGCTAATGCTAACTCGATAGGACCCAGACATTGTGGGCTATGGCGACGGTGATCGGCATTCCAGTAGGACCATGGTAGGGAACTGGATGAGAGCGCCTACACCAGAGCATAGCGGGTGGTTGGAGGCAACATTGCCGCTGTGGTCCACGACCGGGCGATCTTTGAGAGGGCTTGGCGTGACGGCTGGAGCCTGGAGGTGCAATTTCCTCTTTCTTAAGCCGCTATGAGCCTAGCAAGCAAGGACCAGCCAGTCGGCCATGAGCCATGACCATAGGAGTGAAGGCGTAAAGCATCCAACAGCAGCTAGCAGAATAGAGGCTCAAAGCATTAAGCAGGTACAAGAGGACTAAAATTCTAAATAATTTTGATTCACAAATTAGAGTACCGATATTGCTCTTCGTTTCTAGTTAATAATGTGCATAAATCTTTCTATAGATTTATTTTAATAATCTGTATAAATCTTTCTATAGATTTATTTTGGTTTGCAAATAAAAAATAAATAATTTGATTTCTGGACTTTGTGTGATAGGTTTAGTAGGCTCAACTGAGTACATCAGTGGCGCCAACCTATGCACTGGATTTTATGTGCCGCAATCTTATGCATTAGATTTTTTCTTTGAACATAGGAATACCCAAGTTCGAAATCCTGGCTCCGCCACTGTTTTTTTTAGGGTGTAGGAATCCTCACTTCTTATATTTGCTCTATGGATGTGGAATATAATAAGTTGATTCATCACCATCTTATTTCTTAAAAATTAATAATTTATATATAAATAAAAAATAAGTTAATTCTACTAAAATTTCTGAGATAAACTCATGATGCATCATCTCCACGAAGCCTGAAGAGACTTCACAAACTAGACACATCATTAGATGATATCCTTATGCTGCTCCGTCCCTAAATAATCAACTCCTATATTTATATTTACCTAAACATATATAAATAAATAACATTATAAAAGTATTATTAGTTTATATCATAAACCTTGATGCACTTTTCTATAATTTTAAATCAATTTAAATTAGTTTGACAACTCTATAATTAATTTATTTTAGACAAAAAAAGTATTACTATGAGAATCCATTGCTAATCATACAACATACTAATTTTTCTATTCTAAATTATAGAATATTTTGACTTTGTTCTACACACTTAGATGTAATATCTATCTAGATATATAATAAAACTAACTAATATATCTAGAAAGACAAAAAAAGTTTTGTAATTTAAAATGAATAGAGCAACAGTTATTAGGAGCCTCACAATTCAATTGTTTTAAAGCTAGATTGAACCTAATTAAATCCAACCAAATTAAGTACTCTCTCTATTTCAAATCATAAAGTTGTTATGTACATAGACATAATAATCTATATCTAGGCGCATAATAAAAATACTCCCTTTATCTCAAAGAAAATATTGAAAGGTTTGTAGAAAACATTAACAATATTTGTGTCTCCAAATAAGTTAATTATAAAATTGTATCAATCAATTTATGTAATGATATTAATTATGAATCATAAATCTTAATTTTTATATATTTGTCAAATTCGAAAATGTTTTATTTCAGTAGAAATAAGAACAATACTCTTTACGAGAGTGAAAGAATTTGTATCTAGAAAATTTAAAACCATATATAATTTGAAATGAAATAAGTAACCTATTACCATTGACATTAAATAAATTATATCCTACGGTGCAACCCACAAAAATGTTTGCCGGTGGAGATAAACGCGTGTAAATGTGCGTTGAAAGAGTGATCCAGCAGCAATGCAAATCGACTTCTCGATTGAACAGATACTACAATATAAAAGAGGCTTAGAAAAAAAAAAAAAAAAAAGCTCGACTCCTCGAGCAAACAACACTGGTGGCCCCCCAGTGGGCGGCCTGGTCAGTGGCCACCACCGCCAACATTCGCCTTGAAAGCAACCCGCACGCCTGTCGGTGCTCGGTGTCAGTGCGTCACACGCGCTCCTCCGCTCTCTCGTGAACCGTGATCTCGTCTGTTGCTCTGCCCTTTGCCCCGGTTGCTCGGATGCTCCTGCCCCGGCCACCGCCCGTAGCAGGCAGGCGGCGGCAAGCTGCCCCGCCGCCGGGCCACCGAACAACACGGCCCCGCCCCGCTTCCAGTTTTATTAGAGACCGCTAATTAGGTCGATTGGTTTATAATTACGTCGATTGGTTTATCTCTCCTAACAAACATTGTACGTACTCCCTCCGTTCCATGGAGACCGTCGTTTTAAAACTTTTTTTGAACTTCATTGTTTGACCATCCGTTTTATTTAAAATATTTATATAAATAATAAAATAAATCAATCAATATTCAAGTATCTTTATTGATAAAAGAAGTCATAATAAAATAAATTATATTTATATAAAAAATTTGAATAAGATGAATGATCGAACAAGATGACCACGAGTTAAGTAACAAACTCTAATGGGACGGAGGGAGTAAATCACAACCGATCTTTGTACGTAATAAATCCCCAAACTGGTGGGTGGTGGCCAATGGCAAATGCAGATGGGAGTTAGATTTGATGTGTACTACTACGACTCTACTAGTAGCCTGC
Organism: Chrysopogon serrulatus; assembly: GCA_015844335.1. NCBI lineage: Eukaryota > Viridiplantae > Streptophyta > Magnoliopsida > Poales > Poaceae > Chrysopogon > Chrysopogon serrulatus. The sequence goes on along the minus strand of JADLZL010005256.1, from coordinate 199,744 downwards.
AAATTTCCGTTGATAAAGACACTTTCGTTTTTAGGCACCATTAAATCCTCCCTGTCCGCCGTGCTTTTGTACTCTTCTTCTTCTCCTTGGCTGGCGGCGAGCGGCGTCCCCTTCCTACGTATCAACGGCGTCCACGTCACTCCCGATCAACGGTAATCTAATCACCCGTCCCATCCCACGTAAATCCACCCACAAAACAGCTCGCTGGAGCCTTTTTGTTTCTTCTTTTGTTGCCTCCCTTTTCCTATTCTCCGCACTCGTCACTTGCTGCGGTTCGTTCGCCGCCGGTGCGCCGGGGGCATCCAGAGCTCTCCGCAAGGATTCGGCCGGCGTGCGCGCGGAGGGCACCGTGACCGTGCAATGGCGCGGCGGTGCCCGTGCACGCTGCTCCTTGCTGTAGCGGCGGCGGCCGTGCTCGTGGCCGCGGCAACAGCGCAGGCGCAGGAGACGTGCTCGGGGGCCGTGCCGCCGCCGCCGCGGCGCGGGGCGCGGGTGTCCGTGGCCAGCTTCGGCGGCGCGGGCGACGGACGGACGCTCAACACGGCGGCGTTCGAGCGCGCCGTCGACAGCATCCAGCGCCGCGCCGCGCCCGGCGGGCGGAGCTCTACGTGCCGCCCGGGGTGTGGCTCACGGGGCCCTTCAACCTCACCTCGCGCATGACGCTCTTCCTCGCGCGCGGCGCCGTCATCCGCGCCACGCAGGTCAGCCGGTCGGCCAGCAAGCTTCCTTCCTCTCTCTCTCTCTCTCGCGCGCGCGAGCCCGCCATTGCTCTAGCGCCTCTGCCCCAAGTCATGGCGTTCTCGTATTTGATCGATCTTCATACAAAGAGCTGTTTTTAATAGAAATAAGTGGATCCGTATTTGAGGTTTCCTCTTCTGGAGATCTCGAGATGCGACCGAATTAAGAACGACCCTAGCGATTTCCCGGAGTGGAATTAGAATGCATGGATCTAGTATTGGTGATGCCGTCGTTCATGCTCTTCCAGTAATTTATGGACAGACTTATTAAAGCCATCTTCCGTTTATTTTAGCGTTGAATGTTTTGGAATCATGTGCGGTAAAATGGTATAGAGAAGAGAATTACCCATGTTAATTATCTGAAACTGTTGCTTTGCGCTCTCTTGGTGCAGGACACATCAAGCTGGCCTCTGATCGAACCGCTGCCCTCATACGGGAGAGGACGAGAGCTGCCCGGCGGAAGATACATAAGTTTAATCCATGGCAGTGGGCTTCAGGACGTTGTCATCACAGGTTCTTGCTCTGCGGCTACTCAAATTCTCATATTAGACTGCTATATGGTACTGTAGAAGTTACTCCTGAAAAATGCCGTCACAAAACTTACTCATGTAGTGAACTCCTTTCGAAGCCAAACTGAAATTCCAATCTTCCAACATGCTGAATTCTTTATAAGAAGGCCAGGACAAAATAATCTGTGCACGCTCATACAATGGCATTCCTCCGTATAAAATAAAACCTTCTTAAGTTGTTCGTGATGATGATATTTTGCTATTGAAACTGCAATGTGTTCAGGTGAGAATGGAACTATTGATGGTCAAGGCAGCCCATGGTGGGATATGTGGAAGAAGGGAACACTGCCCTACACAAGGCCTCACCTTCTTGAGCTGATGAGCTCTTCTGATATCATCGTCTCCAATGTTGTCTTCCAGGATTCACCATTCTGGAACATTCATCCTGTTTATTGCAGGTGAGCATCACAACTGTTTACCTACTTCTGTCGGATTGGCCTGTAATACAGAACCTATCCCAACATGTTCCTTGTTCCTTACTCGTGTTTACAAAGAGGAAACCACTGAACTACTCACGAACTAAGCAGATATGATGGACTACCACCATTTCTCTGCCATTTTTTGTAGTCCAGATCCTTAGTTCCTTTGGCCACATAGTTGTTTTGATGCCATCTGCAGTAACATTGACTAGACGGGTTACCTGTACCCTCATTCCATTTGCACCATCATAGATTGTGCAAGGACTCCAGGCTGGGTGTCCTATCGTGCCATCATAAGAATACAAAAACTGTTCGGAGCAACCAGTGAAGCATAACTGAAGTACAGAAAATTCCAGATAATAGACCCAACAAAGCCAGCACATTGATGTAGGTTCAACTTGTTCTTTGCAACTGTTTCTAGCAAATGCGTACTTGTGGTCCAAAATCTGCTTTTATTGGTGTACTAGCTGAGAAATAAATGCTGGATTTTCTTTCCTGTGTGCAGCAATCTGGTGATCAGAAATGTGACTATCCTGGCACCACATGACTCCCCCAACACGGATGGAATTGATCCAGGTACAGATATTTATTCCCACCTTGTCAAGGTACAGATGCACTAATGTACTCTGCTCTCGATCTTAAAGCTGGAGCTGTGGTCCAAAATTTGTAGATTCCAGCAGCAACATCTGCATTGAGGATTGCTATATTTCAACGGGTGACGATGCCATTGCCATCAAGAGTGGCTGGGATGAGTATGGAATTGCATATGGCCGCCCCAGCTCTGACATCACCGTCCGCCGGATCACAGGCTCCTCCCCTTTTGCCGGTTTTGCAGTTGGAAGTGAGACATCGGGTGGGGTGCAGAACATCCTTGCAGAGCATCTGAACTTCTTCAGCTCAGGGTTTGGGATCCACATCAAGACCAACACCGGCAGGGGAGGCTTCATCCGGAATGTCACCGTCTCCGACGTGACCCTGGATAACGTCCGGTATGGCCTGCGGATCGTCGGCGATGTTGGCAACCACCCTGACGACCGCTACAACCGGAGCGCACTCCCAACCGTGGACACCCTGACGATAAAGAATGTCCAGGGCCAGCACATCATGGAAGCTGGGCTGATCAAGGGCATTGCCAACTCGGCCTTCTCCCGGATCTGCCTGTCGAACGTCAAGCTCAGTGGTGGCGCGCCTGTCCGGCCATGGAAGTGCGAGGCCGTCAGCGGTGGCGCTCTCGACGTGCAGCCATCCCCATGCACGGAACTAACTTCCACGTCCGGGACGAGCTTCTGTACAAATTCGCTCTGATGCTATCTAGCTGCTACTGTGCGTCTGTTTCTATGTGCTATATGCTCTCCGGCTGCCAGTTTTGCATCATACATATTATTATTATTATTATTGTTCCTTCTTCATATGAAAGTCTTAAGGAAATATAAATATATATATTCTCTCTATTTGGCTGAGAATCGCATTGAAGTCAATGTGTTGTCAATATCTCCATGGTAAAAGGGAGTAGATGAAGCAAAAGCTATAATCCTGTACATGCTGATGCTGTTCTTGATATTTTGTCAAGTGATGCAATGCAAGCGATACGTGAATTGTGGCAATGACAGGAAATCAACAATACAGTTTATTCAGTTAAAGCTCACCTTATCAATTTTATTTTAAATTTTTTAAGCATGGTAGGTACCGAATGTGTGCGTGTTCTGGAAAACATACTTGCTGCTAAGTGTTAAAAAAAAAAAATATCCCCTCCATCCAAAATTATAAGGCATTCTAAAAATCTTAGAGAGTCAAACATTTTCAAGTTTGACAAAATTTGTACAATAAAGTAATGTCGGGGACCAAAATAAGGGCCCTTCAAACAGTTAGCCCTAACAAACGCAACGCTAGGCTACATGGTAACTAAGCATGGCTGCCCGAGGCTCAAAGACGCCGCCTGCTGTCTCGACCGAGCCCCCTTAGCTTGGGCCCACGGTAGGCGCTAACTTTCCGCCCCGTCCGAGCCCCCCTACGCTGAAGCCTCGGACGGGCGCTTGCCTTCCGTCCCGTCCAAGCCCCCTACGCTGAGGCCTCGGACGGGCGCTTTTACCGTCCCGTCCAAGCCCTCTATGATGAGGCCTCGGACGGGCCGTCCCGTCCCGAGCCCCTACGCTGAGGCCTCGGACCCAGGCGCTTAACGCCTTCCGTCTCGCCCGAATCCTCTGAGGAACGCCTTGGGCGAGCTCCGCCTCCCCGTCCGTCAGAGCCCCTGTGCTAGGGCCTCGGGCGGGGCGCCGCCGCACCTCCTAGACAAACCTGGCTCTGAGACTTGGCGTGTCCCAGCCACCCGCCTTCCCACCGTGCACTGTCCGGGCCCGACGCCAACCCCCCGGGGAGATGGGGAGCCGTCCCGTCACAACCCTATGCCCTCGCTCATGATTACGCTACCTCTACAGTGGCGGCCATGCCTGCCACTTGTAGGGGCGTCATGATGACTAACCTCTATGGCGGTCCGTCCGGAAGTCGTCACGTGCGCCCCGCGCCCGAACAAGCGCCGCGGCGTCAACCTGTCATCGGAGGCCGGGTCTTCCTGAGTCCCGACCCTTTGTACACCCCGGTATCGAGAACACGGGTAGGCGGAGATGGCTTCCATGCGGTGTACCTCTGCACTTGCCACGCCGTATCGACAACAACGCCACGGCCCTCGGAGCTTCGGACCGGGGATGAGTCAAAGCTACAGCGGCCCACGGCGCCGGATCACGTTCACCATGACGTCCCCCCCCGTTGCTAGGATCGAGGAGCCGACTCCTGAAAACGCGCCCGCAATCGGCAAAGACGGGCGCCGTGCAAGACAAGGCCGCCGCCCACACCCGCTCCGAGGCCTCGGTCGGGAAGAGGCGGCGCCCACTATCGTCTCACCTATTCAGACACTGTACTATAAGCCCGTTCCTCTCTTTGCGGCTATAAAAGGGGAGGACGGGGGGTCCTTCCAAAGGCGGGGGAATAAGTGAATGAATCTATAGGCAAGTCGGTTGGTCTAGACACAAGTCAATCAGACTACGCACGAGTCTAGCAATCTCCTTAGCAAACAGGCTCACACACTCATCTTCACGAGACTTGGGACCAGCTCCCTCTCTCCACCTGCTTGTACACCCCTACCTACAAGCACCTTGGTGCAAGATAATACAAGTCTCCCTTGTGTCCATCTCGCACACCATCCGGGGTTGGGACGCACGCCGCATAAATTTACTCGTTGGTGCTAGGACCGCCCGGTTTTAGCACCGGCAGGTTGGCGCCGGTAGGGGCTTTGTGCATGTTTTCATTCTCCTTCCCGCCAAAACTCCGGAATGGCCGGCGACCGCGGCGAGGCGTCGCGGGGCGTTCCGCCCCAACCTCCCCGGCCACGGCCCGGCGCGCGGGGCACCGTGATCCGATTCGGGGATCTCGAGTTTGTGTCGGCCCAGGTACCCGATGCGACATGGAACTCCTCCCCGCCGGAGTTCGAGGGACCCTCGACGAGGCCCCGGTGGACCCATCGCTAGCCCGGCGTAGGAGGCGCCATGGCGCTGCGCTCCCGCCCGGCGCGACGGACGCACCCGCGACGCCCGGCCCGATCTAGAGGAGGACCTCACAGTGGCGTGGGCGGGCGGCGCCCGCCGTAGGGGCCTTCGGCCCGCCGTCGCCACCACGCCCGGCCATTCGGCATGGCCAATCTTCTTTACTCTGGCGCGGCGTTGGTCTCCATCGCCATGGGAACCCGGAGGAGGCATCCACGCCGTCGGCGGCGCTCCACGAGCACCTCGGCGGACATCCCCGCGGATCCATCCACGCCTCTGAAGAGTACTTGATCGGGCAAGAGGAGCACCGACGCCACTTTCAAGCACGCGCTACACCCACCCGATCCGGCGCTACCTCGAGGATCACGGAGCCCGGGGTGTTCATCTCGGAGCACGCCCTCGCCTTCGGCTACCCGACTCCGACTCCCGGACGACATATGCGATCCAACTCGTGAGTGCTTTCACGTGGAAATCGGCGAACTTCGGCGTGGCGGCAACGGCAACGGCGGCGGCGACCAGGGGCCGTGACCCCAGGCCCGCCCCGCCGCGGGAAGCGACTCCCGGCGGGCGTAACACGAGACCCTAAGCGTCCCGGCCTCCGGGCCGGGGGGCCACCGAACTCCGGCCCCGTCTGAGGCCCTCCGGGACCGGCGGCGGTCCCTCCGGCGCTACCACGGCCGGCGGGTCGGACCGACCTCAAGGAAGGCGATCGGTGCTCCGTCTCCGTCAAGACAACGAGAGGGCGCCACAAGCTCACGCCGCCTTGGGAGGGACCCTTCATCATCGCCCAGAAGTCCTCAAGCCGGGGCACATACAAGCTCGCCAATGAGGCCGGTGAAGTCCTCAACAACGCTTGGAACATTCAACAACTACGTCGCTTCTACCCTTAAGCTTCCAAGTTTTTTACATATAGTTGTACTCCATGTTTCTCAAAGAAGAATGGGAAGCACTTCTCGGTTTTACAATTTTACGCAAACGAGAAACATGTCCAAGGCCCCTCGGGGCTGAGGACTGAACTATACTTACGCCACCTCGAGTCCGAGCGAGACTCGGCTTCGATCCATTAAAGCCGAGCCTCCCTCGGGGGGCTAAACAGGGGGGGAACCCCCCTCCCGAAAGGCACTCTGCAAGCACACTACTTTTTTTTTTTTATCGTTTTTTGAACACTTTCGTCTTTGAAGATCCCGAACGCTTAGAAAAAGGGTAACTAAGGAAGGCGTCTTGAAACCTAGGGCCGGTTGAGCCACGGGGTCACTTATGCCCATGCGCTGCAGCTCTCCTACTCACTGCCATAGGGCGAAGGAACTTCATGCTTTGCGGGGGATCGCTCCAAACGTCGGGGCCCGGCAAAGCTACAAGGCCTCCCACGCCCCGGCCGCTCACGGTGCCTCTCGCTTACCACCCTTGACTAAGGAACGGACCTCTAAACTTAATGTCCTCGCAAAGGACCCTAATCTAAATGCAAGGCGAGGTTCAAAGGCATGAAAAATAGGCAAAAAACGATCAACAAATCATAAGGCCTCGACGGGCCAAAGTTTTAGTCGACATAGACAAAACAAAATACTAATCAAGTTTTTTACATGGGCACACTCGGCCCAAATTACAGAATTTACTAAGGGGCATCCGCCCCCCTCCTTCCCTGGCGTCGGCATCCGCGGCGTCAGTAGCGTCGGCCCCTTCGGCAACATCAGGGAGGATAGCCGTGCGGAAGTGCCCGACCAGCGCGATCGTGGCTTCTTCTTGACTGGCTTTGGAGCAGCTCGACGAACACCTCTCCCTCGCGACCCTCCTCGTCCTCGGCAACGACAAGCCCCTCGGAAATTTTGGGGAGGTCGAGGTCGTAGTGAGAGGGGTCATCGCCCGAGGGGTGTGCGACACGCCGGTCCGAAGCCGGATCTGAAGGGCGGCGCGAGCGCCGCCTCCACTCGTCCCGGGCAACGCCTCCTCGGCGGCCCAGGTGGGCTAGCTTCTTGGCGGGTTCGCCCGGCCTCGACCATCGTGCAAACGGCTCGGACCTTCTCCTTCGGGCGTCGAGCTCGCCTGCCTGCTTGAGGAGTAGGTCGCCTGCACACACACAAAGGGCCGCCGCTTGCTCAGACGACTTCCTCCTCGGCTCGCATCCGTCGGGGGGTCAATCTCTCGAGCAAGAAAGCGAGGATATGATTGCCCAAACACAAGACTTACCTTCCGTTTGCACCACCTCCTCCGCCCAGTTGCACATGGAGCTCGTTGACCTCATTCGGTAGCTTGACCAAGCTCGGCCCGCACCATGGTGACATCATTGATAAAGAGTTGGTGGTCAGTATCCATGTTCACCAGGTTCTCCGTCAAGGTCCCAATGGTGTCGGACGCCTGGACAAGCGCCGTCCTCATCATCTTCTTCTCGGCTCGGGCTGGGTCGAGCTCCGACGACCGCTCCTTCAGGGCCTTCGACAAGAGGGTGTTCTGCTCCCGAGCCTCGGAGGCCTCAACCTTCAGGTCCGAGACAAGGAGGCGGAGGCCGGCGTTCTCCTTGTTCCGGGCAGCTAACTCGGTGCGCAGCCGGTTTGCCTCCTGCCGCTGAAGGTGGAGCGCCTCGTCGAGGCCGGCCCTCAGCCGGAGAAACTGCGATTTCTCCCGGGACAACTTCGCCAGATCCTGAGACGACCAGAACCAGCGGGTTAGCCGTCTTCGGGTGCCCGTGTCAAGGTAAGGATTCGGTCATGAGTATTTATAATACCTTCAACACGTCAGGGAGGTCCCTTGAGAAGATCGGCGAGAGCAGACGAAGCAGGTCTTCGGCCGACTGCATGAACTTGCCAGTCTGCTCCCACCGAGTTTGCTCCAGGGCGTCGTCCAGCACATAGACTGGCCGGTCCTCCGGGTCCCGGCGGTCCGACCAGACGATCCGCGGCTCCTCATACGGAGGCGCGTCAAAGCGGACCACCTCCCGGCTGGGAGGACCCCTCGGCAAGCGCCCCGCGTCGACGACCCCGTACGATCGCCACCGAGGAAGCCGTGTCCCGCAACGGCCACCTCTTTCCCCCCCCGGGGCGGTCTCCCCCCCCCGAGGGGACCTCCACCACCTCCCCCCGTCGTGGCGCGACCCGGGGCGGAACCGGGCGCCCGCTCCTCCATGACCATGTCGGTGGCGGCCACCGGGCGCGGCCGTCCACGACTCCCACGACCCAGGCGTTGCCGAGGCCTCCCGTACCCGTGTGCTGCGTCCCCTCTCCGTCATGGGCGGGGGTGGCTCCCCCTCGGACGCGGTGCCCCTCGACCGCCACTCCCTCGGTCGCCGCAGGCGCACCACCACAGGGGCAGAGGAGGCGCCCGCCGTCCCGGCCTTTCGCCTCACGATTTGCTTGCGCCAGAGCAAGCGGGGCCGGGCCGGGGCCGTCTTGCGCTTTTGGCTACGGTGGCGAGAGGGCGGGACTTGAGGAGGAAGAAATGGAACAAAAACGATGGAAGACTTAAAGAAGGAGAGATACTCACCCGGTGACCGGGCGGCCGGAACAATCGGCTCGCCCGGAGCCGTGCTCGTCGGGGCATGGACTTGAGGTGTCCTCGGCCCGCGACGACTGGGGTCGCGGGCACGGATCTGCCGGCCCTCGGCGTCGCCGCCTCCTCGGGTGAGGCCCGCGCTTCATCCTCGGCGGTCCTCCTCGCCACCTCGGGGCCGCTCAGGGGCGGGTCCGAGCCACCCCCGGGCCGGGTCGGGCGCGGAGACGACTTCGGGGAGGGCCTCATCCCTCCCGGCGGGGTCACGTCTCCGGCCGCCCCGGCCGCGGCCTCGGTGGAATGAAGGGCAGGGGGCGGCGTCCTTCAACGGCCATGGCGACCACCCTCCTCTTCACGGGAGGCGATGTAACCACAGGCTCAACACGCAGCCCGGCCCTGAAGACGCGCCGAGGCCGGTGGCCTGTGTCTTTGGACTTCTCTGGCTGCCCGCCTCTGCGGCACATCACCCCGAACCGGGGGCGGAACCAACGACTCCTTCGGCCTCTCATCCTCCATGAAGCCGAGGAAGTCGTAATCCTCCCCCTCATCATCCTCATCATCATCATCATCATCGGCGGTGTGGTATCGGAGGGTGTCGGCTCTCGAGGGAGTCCCTCTTCCTCCCGCCGGCGCCCGCTTGGCTTGTCCAGGCGCGCGCAAGCGCTCGCTTACGGACATTCCCCGTCCGACTTCTTCTTCTTCTTCTCCCTCTGCTTCTCCGCGTGGGCCTTGTTCGCCTCTTTCTCCGCGCGGAGATGGGGGGGCTTGTACGCCCTCGGCTTCCCGGCCAATCCCCGCAAAGAAAAGAATAAGATGAGGATAAAGGGGAGGATGCGAACATCAACAAAGCATGAACACGACCACGAAAACTTACCACGGAGATGGCATCCGGGTGGGGGTGCATCGCAACCTTGTAGAGGTTGGAGACGTCCGTCACCGTCGCCGCCTTCTTGGTCCGCTCGACGACCTCGTCGTGCTCGAGGGTCGACGGACGACATCCTCACCCGGCCCAAGGGCTGCCTTCCCTCATGTCAAAGCGGGGTCGCCTCTCCATAAGGGGGCGGGGACTCGCCGCTTTGTGGAAGGCGGCAATGACAACGGGCGCGTCCAACCCCTTGTGGGTCGGCGTCCTCAAAGCGCTGAACACCTTCTTCGGTGGGGGTGATCCTCTCGGGGATAATCTCCTCCTTCCACCTCGCGGGCTCAGCGTCGAACACCCTCCGGTGTAAGCGGGCGGATGACCGAAGTCGTTTCGGAGGTAGAACCACTTGATAGCGCCCGGCGCGGTTGGAGGAGGCGAGCCACGGGATGTAGGAATCCCGATTCGCGAGCCCGCAAGGCTGCGATATGCGGCCCCGGCGGACGGACGTCCTTTTCCTCTTCTCGCGCCTTTGAGGTAGAGGGCGCCCTCGAAGAAGTGGAGCCAGAGGTCCCCGGTGGGCCTCGACCCCTCGAGATAGCCCTCGCGGGGCGGCGAACACCGCCATGTGCATGATGGAGTTGGGGTTGAGGTTCTGCGGCTCCAGGCCGTAATATTCGAGGATGGCCCTCAAGAATCGACCCACCGGCATTCCGAACCCGTTCTCATGGAACGCCGTGAAGCTCACGACGTATCCCTGGCGGGTGCGGGGGACAGTGGTCGGCCGGGCGGAACTATCCACTCCGGCGGCCGTTGTCGGCGCGGGGTGGAGAAGCCCCTTCCCCACGAGCGCCACCCGGCTCGGCGGCGTCACGGAACTCGTCTCCCACTCCTCCACGCCGATGATCTCGGGTTTCGACGCCATGGCAACGGGGCCCCGGGCGGGTGCGGTGAGTTCTCTCTCTTCTCGCTCCCTTTTTCTCTCTCGGCGGCGCTCGGCAGATGGCGATGGCGGAGGGAATAAAGGCGGGTGCAAGGGCGAGGCGAGAAGGAAGCCAAACGCCGCCTACGCCAGTACTTATACCCGAAAACCCCCAATCGGTTCATCTACCCGCATTTAATGCGCGATCGCGCCCGGGATTCCCTACTCAAGTGCACGTCACCACGGAGACCTAGGGCGCTAGCACGCGAGGCGCCACTGCCCTACGGGCCCCACTATGCCTCACGCGGCCTTGGGGTTTTCTCCGCCGCGATAGGATCCCGACCGCACGGAACCCAACGTGGCGGCCAGCGGCTCGATGGCGCAAAGGCACGCCGCCACATCCACGTCCCCCCGTGGGACCCAGGCACACGCGTGCATCGAAGCGCCTCGGTCGTGGGGCCCACCACCTCTTACTAACAGGTGGCGGCGGTGCTCACCGCCGCCCCCCCTGAGAGGACGCCCTAAAAGAGCGTGCTCACGTCCCCCACGGCGGGATTTCCACGGCGGCGCTTCCCTTCTCTGGAAGGAGCACGGGCGGCTTGCCCATTACGTCCGGAGGTTCGTGGGGTTTGGCCCACTAAAGGGTTCGGCCGGCCGCCTCGAGAGCAACAGAGTCGGGGATGGCTCGGGACGGACTCATACATTCAGCCACTGCGAGGGGGATCGTCCAGAGCGCCAGTATCCAAGGCCAGCGAGGCAGATCGAGTTAGGGGGATCCCGGGGAGTGCATCGAGCCCTCGGGACTGGCGGACGGGACCCGGGCCCTACCTCGGACATACCTTGCAGGCTCTAATGGAATGCGCCTCGGGCCCAACCAACCCCTAGCGAGCGGGGGCACGGGCATTCCACTTGGATTTACCGTTAACGACTCCACGGGATCTAGTTGTGTGCGGCACCCGTCGCCGGCATGACAAAATCCACCCTCCTCCTGCGGAAGGGATGCGTGAGGCGTCTTACGAAATTAACGACCAAGTACCGACCGGCCGCCCCACGCCAGAACGGGGCTCGGGGGCTACCCGGCATAGTGGCCAAGGCTGGGAAACGTCACCTAACTACGGCGCCATGCCTCCCGGACGAGCCGACGGGCCCGGGGCTCGGCACACGACGGAAACACTCGACCAAGACACGCACAAGCCCTCGGAGAAGCACCCACACTCCTCCGAGGCCTCGGGGCTACACCGGCGGCTTCCGCCCCCCCGGAGAATATAGCCTCGGAGACAAGCAAGCACCCTCACCCGGACATGTGCAAACCCCCAGGGGGGTAGAGGCGTTTCACAGTAGACGGACCACGCCTCTCACAAGCCACAAACACATCCAGAACACATGCAAGCCCTCGGAGGGTTGTTTGCAAACCCTCCGAGGCCTCGGGGGCTACACCCGCCGGGTGCGCCGGCGTAAGAAAGCTCAAAACATCTAACAACACGCCTGACAAAAACTTGGCCAGAAACCACAACCTCCGAACGAGTATACTCACTCCTTCGAAGGTTCGGGGGCTACTGTCGGGGACCAAAATAAGGGTCCTTCAAACAGTTAGGCCCAACAAACGCAAAAAGCTAGGCTACATGGTAACTAAGCATGGCTGCCCGGGCCCCAAAGACGCCGCCGCTATCTCGACCGAGCCCCCTTAGCTTGGGCCCACGGTGGGCGCTAACTTTCCGCCCCGTCCCGAGCCCCCTACGCTGAAGCCTCGGACGGGCGCTTGCCTTCCGTCCCCGTCCGAGCCCCCTACGGCAGGCCTCGGACGGGCGCTTCTTACCGTCCCCGTCCGGCCCCCTATGATGAGGCCTCGGACGGGCGCTTGCCTACCGTCCGTCCCGAGCCCCTACGCCGAGGCCTCGGATAGACGCTTAACGCCTCCGCCTCGCCCGAACCCTCTATGTGAACGCCTTGACGAGCTCCCGCCTCCCGTCCCCGTCCGAGCCCCTCGTGCTAAAGCCTCGACGGACGCACCGCACCTCCCCGACAAACGGCTCTACAGACTTGACGTGTATCCGCCGCCCGCCTTTCCCACGCACCTGTCAAACGACGCGCCAACCCCTGGCGGGGAGATGGGAGCCGTCCCGTCACAACCCTACGCCCTCGCTCATGATTACGCTACCCCTACGGTGGCGGCCATGCACGCCATCGTAGGGCGTCATGATGACTAACCTCTATGATGGTCCCGTCCGGAAGTCCCCGATCTGGCGTGCGCCGCGCCCGAGCCGACGCCGCGGCGTCAACCCCCAGACGGAGGCGGGTCTTCCGGAGCCCGGCCATCGCACCCCGGTATCCGTAACACAGGTAGGCGGAGATGGCTTCCATGCGGTGTATCTGCACCGCCACGCCGTATACGACAACAACGCCCGCGGCCCTCGGAGCTTCGGACCGGGGATGAGTCAAAGCTACGCCCGGCCACGGCCGCCCGGATACGTTCACCATGACGTCCCCCCCGCTGCTAGGATCGAGGAGCCGACTCCTGAGAACGGCGCCCGCAATCGGCAGACGGCGCCGTGCAAGACAAGGCCGCCGCCCACACCGCTCCGAGGCCTCGGTCGGGAAGAGGCGGCGCCCACTATCGTCTCACCTATTCGAGACATCAGACTATAAGCCCGTTCCTCCCTTTGCGGCTATAAAAGGGGAGGACGGGGGTCCTTCCAAAGGCGGGGAATAAGTGAATGAATCTATAGGCAAGTCGGTTGGTCTAGACACAAGTCAATCAGACTACGCACGAGTCTAGCAATCTTCTTAGCAAACAGGCTCACACACTCATCTTCACGAGACTTGGGACCAGCTCCCTCTCTCCACCTGCTTGTACAGCTCTACCTACAAGCACCTTGGTGCAAGATAATACAAGTCTCCCTTGTGTCCATCTCGCACACCATCCGGGGTTGGGAGCACGCACGCAAATTTACTCGTTGGTGCTAGGCACGCAAATTTACTCGTTGGTGCTAGGACCGCCCGCTTTTAGCACCGATAAGTAATAACATTTATGACACCAACTAAGTATCATTACATTCTTTATTAGCTATATTTTCATTGTATATCTATTTGATGTCATAAATCTTTATATCTTTTTCTATAATTTTAGTCAAACTTTTAAAAATTTGACTCTCCAAGATTCTTAAAATGACTTATAATTTAAGATGGAGGGTTGCATAACAATCATTCAGTGCATCCTTTTAAATAGAGCTCAGATTTTTTAGCATATTTATTAAACACTGTATCATCCCTTCCTTGTAAGCAAAATTTCCTAGTAAACAGCTGCAACCCTAATCATTAATGTTTACATTATTATTTTATCCCCCAATAAAAAAAAAGATGGCAAAAATGACGAGACTATCATTCTGGTTCCTCCTGGTGAGATTATTTTTAAGTTAGAACCACTTTTCTTTAAAAATGGCACATGATTTTGTCTATTTTGAGAGAAATTTATAAACTATCTATGTAACCCTTACGCCGGTATTGATTAGATGTTGATACATAGACTTAATTGTGATCATTCTAATTCCTCCTGGCCAAATTATTTTTAAGTGAGAACCACTTTTTTTTAAAAAAAAATTACACCTGACTTTTTTCTATCTTGAGAGAAACTTATAAACTATCTATGTAACCCTTATGTTGGTATTGATTAGATGTTGATACAGAGACTTAATTGCGAAAGATCCTTTTATGTAGACTCCACAAAAGTAAATCCATAGATTAATATGCAATATTCCTGCAATTAGGCTAGGCCATTCAGGCGATTTGTTTTCCGCTAATGCACTCCTAAATGATACATCAAGTGAATTCAAACTAAGCAATTTAGCTAGTTGCTTGCTCTCGTCTTGCAATATTAAATAAAGTATAAAGGATATATATCTCCATGCATTGCTGTGGGATTTAGAAATAAAATGGTTGTACCATTGTATGTATAGGATATACTATCAAAACTGGGTAAGCTAATCGAAATCAAATAAAATGCTAATAGTATTAGATCAAATTATAGGAAAATGATAGTACAAGATGAATGCCTTGTATATTGATAGACTGAAAATAGCTTGCATGACTCAAATTATAGTGAAAGATGTTATACCATTTATGACTGGACGTGATGTGGCAGTGGCACTTAGTTGAGTATTTGAATATCATATGTTGATAGCTTACATGCAAAGATTGAAAGACAATGATGCTTTTTATAGGAGATATAGAAGAATATGATGGTCAAACAAATAGCACAACGTGGATGCCTTGTATATTGATAGACTGGAAATAGTAATTACATTAGTGAAAGATGTTATAGCATTTATTAGGGGAGGTTATGTTGTACTTAGTGACATGATAGCTTGCATATGGAGACTGAAAGACAATGGGGTTTGCTTATATAAGAGATATAGATAGACTGATTGATTAGGATACAAGTGGTTAAAAGCTTAGCCACCCAACCATTTATCTTCCCATTTGATTTGGTTTCACTAATTAATTTGAACCTTTCTATACAAAGAGAACCGTTCTTTGACTCCTATAAAACTAAACCAAAAGTGCGAGTCACTAACTTTCTTATTTACTTGGCTCAATTGTTTTATTTCTAAATTACTTGTTTCTAAGCAAGTTTTGCTACATCCCCACAGTACATAGCTTGAAGAACCATTTACTTAAAAAAATACACTACTAAGAATTTTCATATCATCTTTTAGTTCACAAAGGATGTTCTATTTTACTAATACATATTTCATTATATATCTAGTAATATAAATTTGACACAAAAGATGAATGTTCTTTTATATTAATTTAATTAAACTTAAAAATTTTGGCTAGAAATAACTCTAAATTAGATTTATTTTTAGGACGGAAGGGTATATAATTCTCCTTTTCTTTTTAGGAAGGATGGGTATATGATTCTTCCTTTTTTTTAGAAACCGGGAAGATCGTAGAGGGACGGGGTTAACGCGACCCGTCGCGCTGATGAGCTAGCGCGACCACACACGCGAGCCATGTAGCGCGCGACCACACACGCGAGCCATGTCTGACTGTCCCTGCGCTCTTTTCAGCGTGTGGTCCCAGGCGCAAAGGGCCAGCGCGTCTCATGCATGCAAGTTGACACAATAGAAAAAAGAACAAAATATTTTTTATTTAAAATACAATAACTTTTAAATTATGTATCCGTTTTTCAATTTCATTTGCACCGTATATTCTTCGTGATAGGATGAAAAAAACTAGATCCTACTTAATATGTTTCAAAAAAATTTATTTAATACCAATTTATATGTAAAAATATGTCAGAAGATTTATGAAATAAATTGCTACCACATAATATAAAACTTGCTACTCTAAAAAATATACTAAAGCTTTTACATGGTATGTACATCGATTGCTACCATGGGATTATAATAAAATTGTTATATAGTATTTACATAAGGTACTAACCCTCAAAGAGAGTAGCGGACCACAACATGCAAGTTGCAACACGGAGGAGCAAATTATTAAAATAGACATTGCATAAGCCGTCAATTAGAAGGACAAGTTATTATACAACACATCACAAAAAATGTAAATATGACATGCTGCCAACTGGGGACATTTATTAACAAATGAGGGTGGCGGCACAAAACAAGATAAGTTGTAACCTGGGAGCATACTATTAGAACAAGCATTGGATAAGCTGCCAACTAGAGGAGCAAGTTATCATATAATCCATGATATGAGCTAGAAAACATAACTAGCTGACTAATAGAGGGGCATTTACTAAAAATACAAGACTAGCGCCTAAAATAAGATAAGTTGCACTATAAGAGAGAAATTATTAGAAGAAGTATTACTTAAAGCGCTAACTTAGAGGATAAATAAATATACAACTAATATGTAGCATTTAGGAATGGATTTGAGCCTAAAGTTCACAGAAAACTGACACAAGAAAAAACAAGACTGAAAACTACAACTAAAAAAGCTAAAAAACTGAAAACTAGAGTACAAACTTGTAACTGAAAATTTAAATTACTAACTGACATTTCAAACCGAACTGAAAGGATATAAAACTGAACTGAAAGTGATATTAAAAAGATCAACTAACTGAAATTAACCGAATGTTACAAGCTGCCATACATGTTTAAACTGAACGTAAAAGGAAAAAGTGAAAACTAAAATCAGAAACTAATATTTCAAACTAATTGAAAGGGATACTAAAACTAAAACTAATTAAAAGTATTAAAAAACTTGACAGAAAATTAAATAAAAATACTGAAAAAATAAAAAAACTGAAATTAAAAACCATTAAAGTTAATAGAAATAAAAAATGAGAATAAAAGCAACACAAAAACTGAAAAAAGAAAACTTAAAGTAAGCTACAAGTCCCGTCTCTCACAAGTGAGAACTAAAATAACAGGCCAGCCGTCGGACTTTCATAAAAAACCAAAAAAACAGGCCAGGCTGTCAGGTATCTCGACCAGGCCTCTAGCGTACAAGATGGGCCAGCGGCCGTATGAAAGTCGCGCGCTGCTGCATGAGCGCGACCAGACGCGCAATAGCTTTTCCGATTGTAGAGGTTCTCCTAAACGGTGGTTTGTACTCACACAGAAATTCACAACTGGATCCGTCGTGGGCCTATAGGTTGTAGCCACGGGCTTGGAACGTGGCACATCACGACTCGTTCTCTTTACATTTTGCTTAAGTCCATATTATCTCCCTTAAATTTGATGAAAGTCTGTTTTTCTTTTCGAACCATAAACCAGGTAAGCCACCAATTTAAATTTTTAAAAACTGTTTGTTTTACCTCCTTGACCTGGTTATGATTGATTTTGTCTTTTTATTTTTATCTATTTCATCGATTTTTTTAAAAATTATACTCCCTCCATTCTAAATTATAAGTGGCTTTGATTTTTTTTTTTATCTATTTTGCTATGTATCTAGACACATTATTATATCTAAACACATAGCAAAATGAAGATATCAAAAAAGTCAAAGCGACTTATAATTTAGAATGGATGGAGTAAATAAAAAATCATAAAATAAAAAATTTAATTTTATTGGGCTCACATGAGTAGGTCTACATACTAAACATATAATATGGTATGCTTTAGTACAAAGTTTTTTTACTATTTTTTATAACTTTAAATATATGCTTTTGTGTAATTAATGCATAGCTACTGTTTCTATGGTCCAATATGATGATACTTTTGGGGTATACTAATTATTTTATGTTTAAACTGTAGTAAAAATTTTATATTCATTGTATCATGTCTAAATTATTTATAAATTTATTTAGATATAATAAGTATAAACTAAAAAATGGGTCCTCGCTATTGGGAGCCCCGGGCTCCTAGTAGTTATTGGAAGCCCTAGCCAGCTTCTCTATCCAGCCCAACCAGCTGTTGACATGCGTAGGTGGATCCAGGTGTTAACGCGCGATGCATCCCCATGCCCGCATGTGGAATGTTTATCTCGCAGAGAAGATTTCTATACAATAAAATATGTAACTTGTATTCATCCAATGGCAAATTTCTATGCAACATTAGTTTTAAAAACTATTCTACGCATTTTGACAAGTTATTCTATACATCTATTCAGCCTACAAGTGCTATAATTCAAGTGCCGTGATTCAAATTTTAAATTTTTACAAGAGAAAAGAGCGCCTACCATATTTCTACGTACCTGCCCGCAAGATTTTATACGCAGACGATAGCATAAAACTCTATAACCTATTGTGCGAAATTATGAATTTAAAAAAGTTTAAAAATATATTTACAATGGATCTTGAATCGTGCATAAAAATGTCAGGAGTTCAATGGTGAAACCGTTTTTGAATTGGATGCTTCGTTAAAGAATTATCGTGAAAAAAATAAAAGAGATTAGAGTGGATGCGCAAGATGCCAATATGTGTCGGCCCGTGTCAGCTTGTGTCAGGTGACACAGCCAGCTCACAAAGAGGTTTTTATGCGGCAACGAACTGATTTTGATTCACTAAAACACTAGTTTTTATACATCGCCGCGACAAAAACATTTCCACGCAATCTGACCAGGGATTTTATGCGTCCGGTCTGCTGGGTCTGGAAGGGTCCCGCACATGCACATGTCTGCACCTGGATTCACCTGCGCGCGTCAAGAGCTGGTTGAGGTGGATAGAGAGACTGGCTGGGGCTTTCAATAGCTACTAGGAGCCCGAGGCTCCTAATAGCATTAATACTAAAAAAATTGTAACTAAGGGCCCTTTTGGATGCATTCAACTAGAGTTTAGCTAGCTAAAATTTTAAAGTATAAGTTTAGCTAGCTAAAAGTTTTCTAACTAAACTTTAGCTGGAGGTGTTTGGATGCTTTAGTTAATAGACTCAGCTAAATTTTAGCTGGCTTTAGCTAGGTAAAAATAGTTAAATCTATCTAAAGTTTAGCTACTATTTTAGTTAGATTGTTTGGATCCCTACCAGCTAAATTTAGCTAACTAAAATTTAACAGGTGTATCCAAACATACCTTTAGTTATATAAGATCCAATGAGTACAAATTTTTATTACAGTTAAATCATATAATAATTAGTTCATCATAAAAATTTCAACATGGTTGGACCATAGAAATTGCTACAATGAATGAAAAGAAAAATGATAAAGTTACCGTAAAAAAAACTTTATGCTAAAGCATACTCCCTCCGGCTCAATTATAGCCGCTTTGGGTATACGTGCCACAAGTTTAACTCAATTTATAGAAAATACGCACAATATTTATATCCTTAAATAATTTTGTTAAAATTTAGATTCAAAGATCTTTCCAATGATACTAATTATAATACTAATCGATAATACTTATTATATTTATAAAATTCGCCGACAATTTTTTCTCAGAAAGTGAAATGACAAGAATTTTAGAATATTATATGTTTATTACTGTGTAGATCTACTCATACGAGTCTAACAATTATAATTTTTATTTTATATTTTTTTGTTATTTATTATGTTTTTCAAAGATTCTGCCAAAATAAATAAAATAGAAAAGACAAAACCACCTTCTAAACTGCTTACAATCAGGTCTAAAAAATAAAATAAACAGTTTTAAAAGTTTAGAGTTGGCTAATCCTGTTTTAGGATTCATGGAGAAAAAGTAGACTTCTACAAAAGTTATGGGTAACATAGATTTTTTACTTTGCTTTTACTACTTCAATGCAACCGAAAGATCATTGTGGAGTTGTCCAACATTAGCTGACATGCAGGTTTCATGGAACGCAGTGCCGGCAGAAGCCGTGTCGTGAGGAAATTGATACAAGGCTACGAAACATACACCAGGAACCTCAGATTAGACATTTGTTTTCGCCATAGTAAAGGAGAGACCAAGTCTCTCCCTACGAAATTGAACATCGTCAGTATTTACCTCAGAAACGGCAACAGAGAAGGATTGACATACATCCATCATCATCAACGATCTACCATTGCAAAGTTCAAATTGCTAACGACCATACGGACCCCGTGGTGCAAATGTAAACTGCTGGCCTCCCTGCTCAGGGAAGCGCATCATCTGGGGCTCCATACCCGGAGGAAACTGCTGGGTGCCAAACATTGGAAACTGTGGCATTGGTTGTCCAGGACCTTGTGAAAACGGCAGGCCTCCATAACCTGGAGCTTGCATCATCTGAGGACCCTGAGGAAGCTGCTGCCCACCGAGGCCAGGGTAAGGCATTGTTTGTGGTCCAGGCGCGTTTGGAAGTGGATGGCTTCCATTGCCGAGATACTGCATGAATTGGGCTGAACCTGGAGGTAGCTGATAGTTTACATGACTTGACATCTGTTGACTTCCTTGGCCTGGAGGCTGCACCATTTGAGCTTGAGCTGAGCCCTGAGCAAACTGCAGGGCACCATAGCCTGGGAACCGAGGAGCAACACCAGGTGGGGCTTGTAGGATTGCCTGGTTAGGGTACTGTGCAGGCCCACCTGAGGAAACAACAGGTGCTTGCAGGAGTGGCTCACTGGAAGGATTAGAAGGTTGAGCAACTGATGGATCTCCTGGTGGCATTACTGAATTGGCAGCTGCAGAAGGAACACTACCCTGTGCTGGTGGAATGGCAACACCAACGTTTGGTATTGGCTGAGGACCAAGAATGGAAGGCTGATCACTGCTTGGAGTGACATTCCCCTTGGTATAATCTCTACCTCGCTCATTGTTAACCTGAAAAGGGACCACGTAGTCAATAAATGAGCTTTTCAAATCATCAACAGATTCAAGACTATCTTATTTAGCTTTGCAGTTTGTAAGACATGATTGGCTCTTGGATGATTACATTAATTAGAGGAGGTGCAGGATGCACACATAGTTAAGGATTTCTAGACTTGGATTAGAGAAGTAGTACCAATCAAGGACATCCTAGCCTATCTCTATTTTTTTGGTAGAATATGCAGGAGAGCTGCGCATCACTGCATTAAGGAGAGCGGCATATAGCTGTTTGCCTATCTCTAATCATACTACCAAATATACAATAGGTGCCAAGCCTATAACTGTTTGCCCAAAGGGCCCAACCGAGTGAACCTAAAATTTGTCTAACACAGTTCATTCAAAATATTTTATTTTCATATTTATTTTCTAGCATGACAAAGCACCACGAACTACAGCAAATCTGATCATATGGAGGAACTGCTAGAAATTACCTTAACATTAAGCTCAGTATGGCGTGAAAATGTCAGGTGCAGTTTGCAGTAGCCACCCTCATAGATGCTGTGCCCTTCTAGTGCTTCTTTTGCTGCAACCGCAGTTTGAATGTCTACCAAAAAAGCATATAGAACTTGAGCGACATGATTCACATGCCATGCATGGATAGTTAAATTTTTTGTCCTAACAAATTGGTTTTTACCTGGATACTGGATCAATGCTTGAAAGCCATTCTTCTCGAAAATAGCAATCTTCTGTACAAATCCAAAAGCTGAAAAGACCTGACAATTACAGGATACCAAAAAATTAGTGAAAACTGCATGTATTAACTACCATCATTGTTTACTTTAACAGATTACCTCATGAAGCACATCTATTGTAACAACATATTGCATGTTCTCAATCGATGCAAGCAGTATATTGCTCTCTGGTTCCTGCTTTTTCCCATCCTGGTCATAATAGTGTGGACAAAATAACTATATTAGCAATTAAGCATAAGCACAAAATCAAAACATACATGCTCCAAAGTAAGATGTCCTACCAGTCCAGAGCCATCTTTAGCAGAGTCCAGAAAAGGAAGGTAAGGATTAGTGAAGTCCCTAAAGGAAACAGTGAAGGATAATTAAGAGTCATATGATTCCTTGAATATTACAAACAACCCAAATTGATAAAGTAAATATCTGACAGACAAAAAATACTTTTCCCCCAAAATTGAATAATTCAATGGCAAAACTCAAAGAATCCATCCATCGAACAGGATGTACAATAAAATACCTCATCTCGACAACTGAGTAAAACCTTACCTACTCCTGTGGCTCTGATACTTGACATTGAGAACACTGTGTGCTGAATAGGTTATTCTCAAAGTGCAGGCCCCATCCAGTTCTGGTAGCAAATAGCTGTAACACAAGTCAAATAATTTTTTTTAAAAAAAAAAGACAAATAATAATACATTTATCTTGCAAAAAGAGTGCAGCAGAAAATTAATAACCAAAAGAAATACCTAGGAATGCATCTACCATCAAGTGCAGCTTTTGCAGATGTTGCAGTTTCAGCATCAGAAAACTGAATTAAAGCCTGCAGGCAAGATAAAAATAAATAAATAAATAATTAGATAAAAGCATCTGAGCCTGGGCAAAGAAAGAAGTTAGGGAAATCACGATAGTGCTATCAACAAAATATATTGCTGCCATGGATGGCGGATGAGACATGTGATAGAATGTGTAAAGTAAAACCATCACCTGATAACCAGATGATTTCTCAAAGGTAGCAATCTTATGAACAAATCCAAAAGCAGAAAATACCTGCGCACACATAAATCAGCTGTTAATACCACAGATGAAACAGTATAGTAAAACCAAATGCATGCATCAATATAACTGGAAAGTGAAATGATCTTAAATTGGAAGTGGCAGCCAAAGGCTGCCTGATCTCAACACCAAGCACAATTAAAATTTATGGACATACAGAAAAGCTTACAACTAAAAGAAAGATTTTGACAGTAATGATCAATAACAATGAATTGTGGGTACTAACAGACAGCTGTATATGTTCAAAACCTTTCAACCTGCTGGTGAGGATAATGCAGATGAATTTATCATCACTCCTGGGTAACATTGTGACACCAAGCTGTTACTAAAGTCCAGAATCAATGCATTTGTAGGCTTTGTAAGGATTGTCTTGAGAAAGAGATCAGAAAGGAGCACAGCTATAAAGCATTCATTCATGTGCCAGTGACAAAGGAGATTAGATACAATGCATCAAGTTTTTACCCATGGAATTCCAAAGTGTAGCTACAATATTCACAGTGGAAAGCGAGTGAACTCATTAAACTGTTGACCCAATCACATTTACCAATTTTGAAGCTCGCCTCAACAGCGTATTAAGGGCGTGTCAACCAAATGACACTACGGAGCATAACGACAAGATAGTTCTTGTAATGAACACATAAAAGATTGCAAACAAAATTCTAATCAAACCATCCTACAGAAGATTGTAAACTAATTCTTCTGATCAACATACAGGATATTGCAAATAACTAGAGTTGGCAGCTCGCAGATCTGTAACAACAATAAACTAGAACAGACATCGACGAAGGTAGATGCGACCTGGGATACTTGGATGAAAGGGTATGGGAGGGGAAGGGTAGAGAGAAGAGGGACAGGGGGGGGGAGGGGTAGGGCAGCGATGAGTAAGGGAGAGGAAACAAACACACACATGTGTTCCAGATGCTGCCTGCCATGATACTCCGTGACAACGGCTTGCTAATCCATTCAGATCATGCAAAACAATGTGCTAGAAGTTACTAAGACAGTCCTGGCACATCAAAGTATTCCTGCAGATAAAATCAGTTGGCCTAAATAACACAAATCTCGATGCAACTGTTAACATCCTTACCACGTGTAGAACATCAATGCTGACAGAATCTGGCGCAACACCCTCCATTCCCACAAGCAAAACGTTGCCTGAACCTTCCCCAGTTGTCTTGTTGTTGACAATCTCCTGTCTATTCGAGTACTGAAGGTACACATTTTTCCCTCTTACCTGTGCTGGCTCTGCTGACGATGCGTAATATGATATCATGGCAATCGCTTGATTTTGGTCAGCCTGCAAAACAATAAAAGGAATTAAAAGAACATGCAGTCACTTCCCATTGCTCAGGACATCATGGGACATTCAAATATCACTGTTGTTTCACCAAGCGATAGACATCTTAATGGGGTTAAGATTGTTCATTTTCACCACATATCATAGAACCTAGGCGATAAGAAACAGTGTTCCAATGAAAAACCTAACCTCTATGCAACTGGCACGTCCAACTCATTGATTTAAATAAACAGCAACATGAGCCAGACAGAGAGAGCATAGCTTCTCCCCAAAACGAACTGGAAAGCCAACCACTTGGCCACAATTCAGTACTACTGATCCGGAAAAGATGAAGAGGTGAACAATTTAAAGCGAAAGCTGGTAGATGTACTCACGAATTCGATGAATGCCTGATTGCGGTTGGCGCCGACGCCGCACTTGGTGTTGACGACCTTGCCGAAAGGGGTCCCCAGCTCGACCAGCTCCTCGGGAGTGCAGTCCCATGGCAGATTCCGCAGGTGAAGCACCTTCGACGGAGGCTGCGTGTACCGGAACTGCGGCTGCCCACCGGAAGCCATCCGTCCCCAATCTTATCCCCCAAACCTACCGCGTCATCAGTGGTAAGCAAACCACATCAAGGAAGCTTGTTTGTTGCAATAAAAACATAAAGCTCTCGTAACCATGGAGCCAGTAGGTATCCAGGGGTCCTCACCTTTCGGGTGGCGACCGGCGGCGGAGAAGCGAGTGGCCGGAGCGGACGAAGACGGGTTGGATTCGGGAACGAATCGCGGTATTGGTGCGGTCAACCAGTCCAGCCTAAGGGCTTAAAGCCGCCTAGGGTTTCGTATCGGCCTGAATAGGCCCGTTAATAGGCTATATAATAATGGGCTTGGGCCCAGCCCAAAAAGCCCCCAACCCCACGAGAAGCCAGAACTAGGCCAGCCCAGTTTGGATAACTCATCCCTCGTGCGTGGGCTCGTGGCCTCGTCGCTTGTCGTCGTTCCACCGCCGGAGAAATGCCGCCGAGGAGGCGAGATCGCCGGAGACCCCGCGACCCGTCGCCGCCGTCCTCCGATGCAAGAGCGCCACCCTCCGCCTCAGGCTTGCGTCTCACCCTCCTCGTCCCCCTCCTTCTCCTGGTCCTCGTCCTCGCCGCCCTTGGCTTCTCTGGCCTCCTCTCCCGGTCCCCTCCCCAGTCCCAGTCCCAGACGCTACAGACTACCGCCCACTCCGTCTACGAGCGCGGTCTCGTCAAACGTGACGTCTCCGCACGGGAGATCCTCGCTGTAAGCACCTCGCGGTCGTATTGCTCCATCCAATCGTTTATGGTTGTAGCTGAAGTCCTTGCTAGAGTGGCCACTGACGCTGTGCCTCCCGAATCCCCCGCCTGCTGGACCGCGTGATGCCGGCGTGCTGTATGCAGGAGCACACAAGGGTTTGCGAGAACCGGTCGCGGCGCAACTTCGCGAATCCCGTCCTCGCCTATGTGACCCCCTGGTGCGTCATTTCTGCAACTCTGTGCGTGCTTATGGTATCTATCTTCGTTCGTGAACTGCTATACTGACATTAATAGGTCTGTGCATGCTTATAGTATCCATTTTTGTTCGTGAACTGCTATACTGTTGCACTATCACAATATCAAACTGTGATAGTTATGTAGGAGGGACATGAATAGGTCAGCCACGTTCCTTGTATAACTCATCTTAATAATGTTTTGTTTCTGGCTTATATGTAGAGTGAGCTTACTGTTTACAGCAGTAGAACTAGAACCAGGTTTCTAATGATTTTCAGCTCAAACTGGTTTACTGGGCATTGGATTTCATGGGCTATTAACAAGTTTATTTAGTTTAAAACTAGTTTGGCAATTGATCCCATGGATTGATAATTGGCTTTTACATGTGTTTCTTTTTGTTGGTCATAGATGCCAAATTGCCTAAAAGTGGATCCCGTGGCAGCTAATGACATAACATTCAAATGCAAGACTGATGATGCTGAAAATCAGATTTTCAAAATCTGCCCTCGCACCAACATGATTTCGTTTGATTTTCATCATCATTGCCTCATCAGTCATGCATTTGGATGTCATGCCATTAGCTATCATGCTTGTTACAGTAATGTGGGAGCTCATGATTAACATTCAAATGCAAGACTGATGATGATGAAAATCAGATTTGCGAAATCCGTCCTTGCACCAATAAGTTTTTATAAATTTGATTTTCATCATCATCGCTTTGTCGGTCTTGCATTTGAATGTCATGCCATTAGCTGTCATGCTTGCTGCATTAATGTGGGAGCTCATGATGCAGGAATTCCAAAGGTTATGATATGGCAAAGTTGTTCAGCACAAAGCTTACTCATGTATCACCAGTGTGGTATGATTTGAAGAGGTCTGTTGATTCCCTATAGCAAAGCAATTTCCAACTATCTTCATCAAGCTGTTTTTCTAATGCATAGTTTCTTCAGTGATAGGAACAGGCTAGTTCTGGAAGGTGAACACAATTTTGATGCCGAATGGGTCAATGAACTTCAAAGCAATGGGTCTCTGGTAACCATCTATTATCTTCCTCCTTTGCATAAGCTTTAGTATTATGCTATTATGTGCCGTGTTGAACTGTTGGTCTAATTGGCATTGTCTAATCTATGATGTGATCTGATCTCTAAATTTATTCTCCGGGTCTCTAGGCTGTAGTTATTTGTGTGTCATATTCCAGAAAAGTTGGATTTTGTACCCAATAGCATGAAAAATATAAAGTAAAAAAAAAGTGATACTCCAACCAGATTAGTTTAGCTGCGGGTAAACATGATAGGTTAGCGATGTTTATACTTTTATTTACTGTACATAAAGTATAGGGAATGAATGTTTTCTGCAGTTAAGAGTTTTGGCTTTCATTCTTGTTTTCCAGGTTGTACCGAGAATTGTCTTGGAAGCATTTCCTGCTGTTTTGCTATTGGAAAGGAAGCAAAAAGAAAAGGCTATTGATCTAATAGTGAGTGAATGCAGGTAAATTCCTGTACCATCTCATTTCCAGATAAACATATGCTTTATGATGGCCTGACTTCTGGCTGTCAGTTAATAGGGATAAAGGCTATGATGGTATTGTGCTCGAATCCTGGTCAAGATGGGCTATTTATGGTGTGCTGGATGATCAAGAGCTACGTTACATGGTACTTCAGTTATCATTAACAAATGGATATACATGGTCATGTCTGAACTACCCAGATATGGCAGCCTGTGCACCCATGGAGTCTTGTCATATATAAGATTTGCATTCTTTTCTGAAGTAGTAGATTGCACCAATAGCCTCTCCAAACTATAGAGAAGGCTAACAAAGCACATGATTTGTGTGTACCATATACCACTAAGAATAACACTTGGCAGGCAGTTCTTGTATTCTTGAATCCATGCCATACAATTCTGTAACTCCAAACTGGAAGTGAGGAACATCGAATATATCACCTTCGTTTAGATAGATCTGAACAGTCATCATACTTTTGTTAGTACAATACAAGATAGTATCTGGCATGTTTACAAGATAGATCTTTTAGCAAGTAAGTTAATTTTGGCTAACAAATCACAGATGATCATTTTTTTTTTTTGCATGTTAATGATTCTGTCATTGCAAATATTGTAGAATAGTACCTTGACTGTTGAGGATTACAAAATGACGGTTAAAAATAATCGATAAAAGATTTTTTTCAGAGGCTCGGAGCATTGAAACATAATCAGTTGTTTCTATCACTGGTAGTTACACTTCATAATCATTTTGTGGTTTTCGACAGGCACTTCAATTTCTTAAGCAGCTGGGGGAGGCTTTACATTCAGTCAGTTCAAAATCAAGTAACCGCCGTTTGGAATTAATTTATGTTATCCCGGCTCCGAGAATGCAAAAGCTCAATAATCAGGACTTTGGACCAGAAGATCTCGTGCATCTGGCTGACACTTTAGATGGTTTTTCTCTTATGACATACGACTTCTCAGGACCTCAAAATCCTGGTCCTAGTGCACCTCTGAAGTGGGTACATGATTCTTTAGCAGCACTTCTTTCAGCCAAAGGTTCCTCTCATAGTAATTCACAATCACGGATGATATTCCTTGGCATCAATTTTTATGGGAATGATTTTCTACTGTCTAGAGGTACATATAACTCATCTTTCTCTTTTCTTTTGACATGATCAAATAAGCTTCTGTATAGCTGTGGGCAACAAAAGTTCATCCATGTTTCTTCTGTATGCTGTTCGGATTTTCACTAAACTTACAGATAACATGTACTCGATGTAGTTTAACATGGTCATGTTGATGTTCCATGGGGATCATGTGGTACATTTCCCAAGTGCGATCTGAAAGCATACCTTCTTGGAGTTTATATTTGACCTACACTAGAGAAGTTATGTTTCTTATGAGCACTGATTTTATGCTTCTCTGAAAAAATAGTTATTTTCGGTCCTGAAGCGGTATTATAAAATGTGGGAGTTGTGGATACAAATCAAAAGATCAATCTGTTCTGAAGTTTGTGCCTTTTACATTTTAGAAAATTTCAAAAAAACCATCAACAAGTCATAGGGTTGGTCAATAGAACTTGGTTTCTGTGGCCACCAGGTTGGATGAACTCCACCTCCCAGTGACTGAGAAGTATTTGCTTCCCACCAAGTCATACGCATTGGACATCCTGTCCATCCAAAACATAGATGGGCCTGCTTGGTAAAGATGGCTGCAGCTGCTCCAGCCTCCTCTAACAGCTAAAGTAGGCAACAGATAAAATAGTACTCCCTCCGTCCTAAAAAGGATGACGTTTTGGGTGTTTGTGCCACAAGTTTGA
Organism: Chrysopogon serrulatus; assembly: GCA_015844335.1. Classification (NCBI taxonomy): domain Eukaryota; kingdom Viridiplantae; phylum Streptophyta; class Magnoliopsida; order Poales; family Poaceae; genus Chrysopogon; species Chrysopogon serrulatus. The sequence continues at coordinate 171,186 of JADLZL010005256.1, read as the reverse complement.
CTCAATTTATAGAAAATACATATAATATTTATATCTCAAAATAATTTTGTTAAAAAACTAGATCTAAAGATCTTTCTGATGATACTAATTATGATACTAATCGATAATATTTATTATTTTTAAAAATTGCCGGCAATCATTTCTTGGGAAGCGAGAATGACATCCTTTTTGGGACGGAGGGAGTATGCAGCACCAGCCTAAAAATCTGCAGCCATCTCTACTGATCAGGTCGACCGGAGGGTAATGGAGCCATCATCGTTCTGATCCAACTGCGCCTTCTCTGTCTGATTGACCCTGCTGTTGGTGTATGTGTATTAAGGCCCATGAGGCCCATGTATGACAATATAGCTACCCTTCTAGGGTTATCCCATAATCTAATTCACTCAATTCAGCATGGTATCAAGCTAGGTCTTCTCTCTCCTCCCCCCTCCCTCGGCCCGGCGGCTTCTCCTGTCGCCGCCGCCGCCACCCATGGCCGGCCGGCCTCCTCCTCCTCCCTACTTCAGCTTCTTCCCCCCGCTCCCCTCTTCTCCCTCGTGGGCGCGGGTCGCCGCCACAGCCCGGCCGGCCTCCAACAGGCCGCGGCTCTGGCCGTCGCCCGGCGGCGGGCGGCGCTCGGGCGGCGCGCGCGGGCGCGGACGCACAGGCCGCCGCCACCGCAGCCGCTCCTGCTGAAAACGCCGGCGCAGACGACCTCCAGCAGGGCGCGGGCGGCCTGCAGCAGGGCGCGGGCGGCCAGCGGGGCGTGCAGGAGGGCACGGCCGGCCTTCCCCGCCCCCGGCGGCGCCCAGCCCGGCGCGGGTGGCTTTCCCCTAGCCGCGGGCCTGGGCGGGCAGGGCCAGCAGGCGCTGACGCCGCTGCGGCCGCTGCTGCCGCTGCTGCTGCCGCTGCGTTGCAGCAGCAGCCTGCCCGGCTCATGGCGCTGGTGCCTCCCTTCCCGGCGCCACCTCCTCCTCCGCTTCTTCCCCAACCCTACGCTGTGGCGGGCGGTGCCGACTCCAATATCGCTGCAGCCCTCGTTGCTGCCGGGTCGCTGCCACGGACGGACAGGCTCGTGTCTTGCGCGGCTGCCCTCGTGCAGGGCGGCGGCGGCGATGCCCTCAGCCCCGTCGTATCGCCGAGGCGGAGCAGCTCCTTGGCGGTGCCACCCACCCTACGACACCGGTGCCACTTCCTCCCGGCTCGCCCGGTCCCCCGTAGCGTCGACTACGGCTATCCTCTGGTACGATCCGGCAGATCCTCTCGTGGCGCAGCTCCACTACCAGGCCGGTGCCGTCCAGAACATCCGGAACCTGGTCCCGGTCGTCCTCGAGCCGGAGTCGCCATTCTACGCCCACTGGCGGGACCTGGTCCTCCTCACCCTCCGCCGCTACGCCCTCGACGACCACGTCCTCGTCGACGCCTCGATTGCGGCCCAGACCCCTGCGTGGCTGCGACTCGACAGCATCGTCCTCTCGTGGATCATCGGGACCATCTCCCTCGAGCTCCACGACCTCGTCCGCAACACTCCTGACGCCCGCCGAGCCTGGCTGGCGCTCGAGGGCCAGTTCCTAGGCAATGCCGAAGCTCGGGCTCTGCATCTCGATGCGAGCTTCCGTACCTTCGTCTAGGGCGACCTTTCCGTCAGCGAGTACTGCCGCCGGATGAAGAGCATGGCGGACTCCCTCGGTGACCTTGGCTGGCCCGTGGAGGACCGCATCTTGGTCCTCAACGTCCTCCGCGGGCTCAGCGACCGCTACGCTCACCTCCGTACCTGGATCACCCGGCAGCGGCCCTTTCCTGCCTTCCTCGAGGTCTGCGACAACCTTGTCTTGGAGGAGCTTACTCAGGGTGTCCAGCCTGGGTCACTCTCGCGCCGGGGTCCTCCTCTTCCTCGGCCTCTTGCCGCCACTCCCCATCAAGGCGTCCGTCTGCCCCGCCTACGTCGTCTCTTCTTGGTCCTCCTCCTCCCGGGCCGAGCGGGGTGGGGGCCGTGGCGGCCGCCGTCGGCGAAGGGGGGTGTGTGCGGGCCCAACCGTGGGGGCACACCGGCACCTCCACCTGGGGTGCACCGTGGCCCTCCTTCCACCACCCATGGTCGGGGGCGCATCTCCATGTGGCCATTCCATGCTACCGGCGCCGAGCCTCACCGGCGGCCATGCTCACTGGAGCTCCTCCGCTGCCCTCGCCGTGGCACTCACCTCACGGGGCCACTCCGTGGGCTCCACCTCCGAGCACCCCGCCCGGGGCTTGTCGGTTGGGGACCCGCGGCCTTGGCCCGCTCCTTCGGCACCATGACACCGACACCACCAGTCGGTACAGACTGATCGCCGACTCGGGTGCCACCTTCCACACTACTCCTGACCCCGGTATACTCTCCTCCGTTCATCCTCCTTCTTTCTCTCACCCCTCTTCTATCATGGTCGCCAATGGTTCTTGTCTTCCTGTCACTTCTGTGGGTGCCGCTGACACCCATGGCTCCTTTCGCCTTCCTGATGTTCTTGTTGCCCTCTCTATGGTTCACAACCTTCTTTCTATTCGTCGATTTACAGCTGACAATTTCTGTTCTGTTGAATTTGACTCTTCTGGTCTTACTGTGAAGGATTTGGCTTCCCGGCGTCCTCTTCTCCGTTGTGTCCTGCAGGTCCTGCTCCACCGCGCCCTCCGCCGGCCCCGTGCACCGGCTCCACGTCCTCCGGTGCCGCCTGACCCGGCCTGCGCAGGTCCGGCGACGTCGTCTGCACCACCTCCCGCGCGTTTCACACCCAGCGGGTGCGTCTACCAGCGGCCCGACACGGCCCCACCCGCCCGCGGTGCGGTCCCGCCACGCTATCGCCGCCTCGGTCCCCACCGGTGAAAGTCTTCTCGGCGGTACTCGTCTACCAGCGCCGAGCGCGGCCAGACCCGCTTCGTCGCCGGTGCCGGTCCCGCCACCGTCGTCGCTACCTCACAGCCACCACCGGTGTCCTCTTCTCCGCCGGCGACGCCTACACCCCACCACCGCCCCCATACGCGTGGCGAGCAGCGGTGTACCACCCGCCTCTCACCGACACCCGCGTTGGTGGCCAGCTGACAGGCGGCTGGTGTCCTCTGCGACCCCCGGGCTCGCAGCGGCGACGCGACGAGCTGCCGGTCTCTCAGTACCCTCTTCCGTTCGCGCGGCCTTAGCGGATCCCTCGAGGCGTCGCTGCGATGGAAGAGAGTGCGTGGCGCCCCGCAAACCGGGCGTGGGATCTGGTGCCCCGTCCGCCTGGCTCCAACGTCGTCACCGGCAAGTGGATCTGGACACACAAGCGGCGGGCTGATGGCACCCTTGATCGGTACAAGGCTCGGCCCGGGTTCTCCGGGGGTTTCACTCGGCGCCACGGGGTCGACTACAACGAGACATTCAGTCCGGTGGTGAAGCCGGCTACCGTCCCGCCGCGGTTCTTTCACTTTGCTCTTTCTCGCTCCCGGCCCGTGCATCAGCTGGATGTCAAGAATGCTTTTCTGCACAGTACTCTCACTGAGACAGTCTACTGCAGTCAGCCTGCGGGCTTTGTTGACTCTTCTCGTCCAGACATGGTCTGTCGACTCAACAAGTCCCTCTACGGCCTCAAGCAGGCCTCTCGGGCTTGGCACTTTCGGTTTGCTGCTTTCCTGCTGACACTGGGATTCGTGGAGGACAAGTCAGATACGTCGCTGTTTATCTATCACCATGGAGCGGAGACTGCCTATCTGCTGCTCTATGTTGATGACATTGTGCTCACAGCCTCCAGTCCGTCCCTACTCCGGCGCATCATCGCCTCTCTTTAGCAGGAGTTCCCGATGAAGGATCTTGGCGCACTCCATCACTTTTTGGGGATCACAGTTGAGCCTCGTCCCACCGGCGTCCTTCACCAGCGCCAGTACACTCTTGATATCCTGGAGCGCGCTGGGATGACTGCCTGTAAGCCCTGCTCCACCCCAGTTGACGCTCAGGCCAAGCTGTCAGAGGCCGAGGGCACCCCTGTGACTGATCCCACCGCGTACCGGAGTCTTGCAGGGGTACTTCAGTACCTCACCTTCACCCGACCGGACATCACATATGCAGTTCAGCAGATTTGCCTTCACATGCACGATCCGCGAGAGCCCCACCTCGCTGCTCTCAAGCGCCTCCTCCGCTACCTCCGCGGCGCTGTCGACTACGGGCTGCTCCTCCACCGGTCTTCCTCCACCGAGCTCGTCGTCTACACCGACGCCGACTGGGCCGGGTGTCCGGACACTCGCCGGTCCACCTCCGGTTACGCTGTCTTCCTGGGCGGCAACTTGGTGTCCTGGTCGTCCAAGCGCCAGCCGGTGGTCTCCCGCTCCAGTGCCGAGGCGAAGTACCGCGCTGTCGCCAACGGCGTGGCCGAGGCCTCCTGGCTCCGGCAGCTCCTCTCCTGGAGCACGCTGGTCTACTGCGACAACGTTAGTGCGGTGTACCTCTCCACCAACCCGGTTCAGCACCAGCGGACCAAGCACGTGGAGATTGACTTGCACTTCGTCCGCGATCTCGTCGCCATCGGCAATGTTCGGGTTCTACACGTCCCGACCACCTCTCAGTTTGCCGACATCTTCACCAAGGGCCTCCCATCCACGACCTTCTCCGAGTTTTGCTCCAGCCTCAGCATCACCGGTGGCTAGTTGCGTCTGTGGGGGGGCTCCTGTGTGTGTGCTTCCTTTCGTGTCCAGTCTGGGAGTTCAGACTGCGGGGGGGTGTTGGTGTATGTGTATTAAGGCCCATGAGGCCCATGTATGACAATATAGCTACCCTTCTAGGGTTAGCCCATAATCTAATTCACTCAATTCAGCACCTGCGTGTACACCTAACCTGCCTCCCTCCTTGATCCCGTCCCCCTGCCTACTTCCCCTGCCTCTCCCAGCATCGATGGTGCCAGTGCCGCAGAAACCACCACGGCGAGCACTAACCACTCCAAGCGTGAAGCCCCTGCCTCCATACATGCCCAACTGCCATCCACCACCACCATGGTGGGCAGTGCCCCGCCGCCTCACCATCCTGCACACCACTTTCCACCACCACCAAGCCGGCAACTTCCCTGGCCATCCCTCTATATCCGGAGCGCACCAAGATCTCAAAAACCCAAACCCGAAACCCCAACCCATAACCCTAACCCACTGGAGTTAATGAAGATGCGAGACATGAAGAGAAGCCCAGTGCCATGGCACGACTCAGCTTTGTTCCACGTCGGTTGCTCAGGTGGAAAGTGTTCTTTGAACGGTCACACCACGCCACGTCATTTAGCGCAACTAAAAGGTCTAGTTCCTGAAAATTTAGTTTGTGACGTGCTTATTTTTTTTAAAAAAAATAGTTTTTGGGCTAAAATAAAATAAAAATTCCGGAGAAGAAGACTCAACACAGGAGATACACATTCTCACCCCAAAAATTATCTGTCAATGGATGAATAGCACCATTAAAGTTCCCTCCATCAGAAAGAACCTTAGAAGTTAATGGCCTGGATGTCCAAGGCGCTAGCCATCCTGAGAACCATATACACACCCCACGCTCCTAAAATTAATAGCATTACGCATACTTGTGGACAACTTTCGCTGGTTGTTGACTAGTTAAAATTTTGTTTCTGGTGCTGAATCTTTTCCATATACAATTTACTTTTGGGGAGAGAACTGAAGACAGTAGAGCCACACATCGGCCAACCTGGGGGCAAAGCTCCTTTGGCCTAATTTTTTTTCTTAGCAATCATATATTTTGGAAATTGTGAACTGCAGTTTTCCTCTCCATAGCGTACTGTATTTATGTAATGCCATACTAGAGCCTCCAATGTCTTATTAATGTTTGCACACAGGCAGTGGTGGTGGTGCTATAACTGGAAGAGATTTTGTTCATTTACTTGAGAAGTACAAGCCATATATGCAGTGGGATGAGAAAAGTTTGGAGCATTTTTTCATCTATTCAGATGAAGGCGTGAAGCATGCTGTATTTTATCCAACACTGATGTCACTTTCGGTACGTTTGGATGAAGCACGAAATTGGGGGACAGGCCTTTCGATTTGGGAGATTGGACAAGGTTTAGACTACTTTTTTGATGTGTTATAGGAATGTCTCGTTATACCTTTAAGTATGGAGTTGTGTCTATTAAACTAGTGTGTGAAGTGGTCTTTTGGTACTGTATCCACTGTGGGCATTGTTCTTTTCAGCATTGGTACTATCAGCTAGTAACAACTCACGTCCTCTATGAGCGACTGATTTACTGAAGTTTTCTGCCGGCTGGCTGCAACTGTATTCATCTTTTCTTATGGTGTACTATAATGTTATTATACATCTGTGAAGTGGTCTTTTGGTACTGTATCCACTGTGGGCATTGTTCTTTTCAGCATTGGTACTATCAGCTAGTAACAACTCACGTCCTCTATGAGCGACTGATTTACTGTAGTTTTCTGCCGGCTGGCTGCAACTGTATTCATCTTTTCTTATGGTGTACTATAATGTTATTATACATCTTCTATCTAAGAGGAACAGAATTGATGGAATACTCGTATTGCATAAGGCATCATGGGATGTACATAGAGTTAACACCTCACATGGATAGACAATATGGTACTATTTATATTTACATTCCTCCGTTCGTAGAACTAATAGCTCACGTGAGTAGATAATGTAGTATTATTCCTATTTAACATTCTAAAATATGATCGATGTTTTCCAGTGTTTTGTACATTTTCTTACTGTGCTTTTGCAATTGACATCATGTCGCAACAAGATGTACAAAAACGGAAAACCGACAACTCTTCTAACTCACTTGATAATACCAAATCCACAGCACTCCTTGTGCAAAGCTAAGAGCACCTCCATGGATTGAGCTAGCAAACTAGCTTATATTTTGTCACATCATCTATAGGATAGTACATAAGACAAGTTATCCAATAATCAAACTATAAATAATAGGTCCCACATCATTTCTTCACTCATCTACACCTTACCATGGGCTCCAACAATAACTTCATAGTTTCGATCAAGCCTACGTTGTGATCTAGTTGAACTATCATTGTCGGAGCTGCCTTAATAGTACTGTCTGGCTTTTCTTCTATTTTGCCAGTTTAAGATTATTTATCAGCGCATACTTAAATATATTATCGATATAAACCTAAGGCCTCGCTTTCATCTTTCCTGGTGTTTTTTGGACCAGAACATCTCTACCTCTTCTGCTGTCCTTCCTGGGATTCTTCCTGCGATAATCTCCCACCTACATAATAATGCAATAGTATGAGCAACACAATTAGGGGAATGGAAGACATTTTACTGTAACAGCTACTATACTCACAGCGAACAGGATTATTTTGTCTGATTTGGGTAACACATATATACAGTGTACCTGTTCCCCACAAGCCTGTGCATTCTGAAAACAAGATCTTCCTCTGCTTCCGTGAAGTCAACAAAATGTTGTGTAGTGCTATTAGCTTCTGCAATAATTGTGAAATGAGAGCAAGAAAAAAATAGTAGCAAACCATAAGAAATATGTTATGGTCCCCAATCCTATGTTCTCCGATGGAATTTGCAGTTTTCTTAGGAATAATTTTCCCCTATTTTTCGTATGCTGGAACTGGAAGGGGCTAAATCTGGATACTGCATCTTCATTAGGTTGGTCTGATGGTAAATAACTTGCCGTCCTGTTTGTGCCTCAGTATCTATTTTAGTTTTCATGTACATGGAAACAAAGCATGAAGGTTTAGAAAATGTTGGTGCGAAATGTCTTAACATAACGAAATCATATAAGCTATTGTCTTGAACACAATGGTGTTAACTAAAAGGCTACGAATTCAGACTTCAGAAGAGGCAGTGAGCAAAGGTAAAGCAAAACAAAGCAAAGCAAGAAAATGGTGAACCTTTTGCTTCACGGCGATCATGGTCTTGGGATTTCTTGCCTTGGCTGCCACTGCTGTTATCCATTAGAGATTTAGAGGGGCTAAGTTGATGCCAGATTTTCCTTCCACCCTTGTAATTGCCTCTTGATTCTGAGTCCCTGGGAGGCTGGGACAAGGTAGAGTGAGCAAAGCTCAGGCTTTTAAAGAGAGGGAATTGGTGGTTGCCTATCTAACCTGGCTGTACCGATTACGACTAGTGCCAATATCCTATAGGCTGTAGTTTTGTCCATTTCTCATTATCATTTGGCCAAGAAGATTGTGCCATCTAGACTCTAGTGTCCTTGTTTTTTTTGGTTAGAGTTGGTACCATGTAATGTCTCTGATAATGTGTTTAGAGGGATGAACCTGGCTCATGAATCATGATGGAAAAAGACAGCTAACTCAATGGAGCTTCTTTACTTATTATTACAGTAGATGGGAGACCCTGTTTATAATCTTCCATGTTCAATTTCTGATCTTATGCCCCAATTTCTGCTCTTGCTCATATGAAGGAAAGCAATACTAAATATTAAATGTTTTCACATTTTTACTTTTAGGGCGTATAAAATGTTACATGGGAATTGAAACATATGCACTCCATTCAGTTAGCTTAAAATTTTATCACAGCTAAATTAGGGAAGTTCGATTATATGTGGCTCTTTTTTAGTTTATGTCCATGTAGATATGGTATAGCATCATTCCTTAGTTATCTGCCCAATATGCATTCCACCTCCCTACCTCCAAATCAGAGCATCGGAAAACCTAACTCTAATCTTAAATCTAATACTCCCCCCATTTCAAATTATGTCTTTCTTGATACATAATTTTTAACATGAAACTAGGTATACACTGACTTTTTTACTATATACTCCCTCCGTCCCAAGACATAAAGGCGCGATTTGACTCGGTGCGGTCTTCAAAATCATACTTTTTGACCGTTAATTTATAATATTATATATAATTTATGACAACAATAAAAATATCATTAGAAAATATTTTTGAAGATAAATCTAATGCTATTATTATTGTACTATAAAAATTTATATTATTAGACTAATTATTAGATCAAAGATAACAAAGTTTAAATTTTGAAATGCGTGCGCACCTTATATCCTGGGACAGAGGGAGTATCAAAAAAGCCAGCATGGCTATCAATTTGGACCGAGTTAGTAAATGATGAAATAAATTTTAACCTGTGGCTAACTGATTTGTAGGGGACCGAAAGTCAGTGTCTTGTGTTATCTGCTTTTAATGGCACAAGCATATCAGTGTTGTTTGAAAAGACCTGCCGAAGATTTCAAACCATTTGCTACAAGGAGTATGAGCACGTGAATATCACGTGGCTGATCCTGACCCTGATTCCACTAGCTTAGGCTCAACGCTGTGTTGCTTCCAATTAGAAGGTAGAACCAGTGTACGGTACACTGTGTACCTTCGTTTTCTGGACTATTCAATGCGGTCCCACGAACGCTAACGAGTTACAATTAAGAAAAAATAGCAGCGCCATCCTTGAAGAACCCAATTTTGATAGCGCCAAAACCAACCACACAACAATAGTCCATGGGAGATAAGTGAAAGAAACACTGGATAATTCTGCAGCAAGAGTAGGCTGAGCGGACGCTGAGCAGCAACATCTAGTGTGCTGGGAACCAAAAAAAAAATGTTTTCTCAAACCCCTAGCCCCTAGACATGTGATCCACTACAGTCAAGAACAGCCTGCTCATGCCACACTCCATCCAAATTAGACTGCCATAGCTTAACCATGCCATCTCCTCCGGTTGATGCGAGTGTCATACCGCCCATGTCCCATTCCAGTTGCCACACCTAATCAAATTCAGAATGTACGATGCAAGTGTAAACAATCACAGAAAAGAAGTGGTTTAGTGTGCAAATAAAACAGATTAAGGTGAATCCACTGTAAGTACTGAGCCTAAGCCTTATTTATAAACTCGATTGAAGTATGCTATATTCCTTATTACTAAACATTTTAGTTTTCAAACTTAGGATCTGGAAGTATCAACACCATATTTTCTAGGAAGCCCACAATGTTGCACAGTACCAGTGTTGAAATGAAGGACAGGTTTCGATTATACCTCGCCATCATGGCCATTCAGAAAAGCAACATTCTGTGTCAAAGGTCCGCTATCATCATCAGTGTTCAAACTTATGTGCCAGATTGCAATTCCTTTGCAGGTTGCAACTGCGATGATCTCATATGGTCTGGAATTGAGCACATCAAAGGAAATACAAGCATATCAGTATTGCTAAAAAAAAGAAAGAAGAAGAGTAACTGCTACATTGAAACAGATACTTAAGAAACAGTCAGCTCCCATGCTCTAGTATGATGAGTTAAACTCAGTATTAGTTGACAGTCATGAGTCGTGACAGCCCCAATTGCCAAAACTTTTTAGGCTCAATAAAGCATCAAACAGCCTGATCTCAGTTATGCCTGACTATTCATTTCAGTCTAGTACTCCAGCTCTAGGGGGTAGTTTGGTCATTGGGAGGGTGGCCCATCGCAATTAAGGGGACTGTGGCCTCATAATCTGGACATCGAGGTTGTCAGTTCAATTTTCTCCAACAGAAATGCAGAATTGACTCGTATATATCCCAAATAGGGGCTAGAGTCCTAGACCTTTCTCCTGCTGTCCTCTACAGGCTGAATAGCAGGGAGCAGAGGATGATGTTTGAAGGAAATATTCAAGTGACAAATATGAGGCAGAACCTAGGGTTTGGAAAAGAGATCGTTGACTAAAAGAAATGTCATGTTTGGCAAACAATGGCAGGGGCAAAGGAAGAGGAGTTGGGCGTTACCAAAGTTAGTGGAAGAACTAAATATGTAGCCTGATTTTTAGTCTCATTTATTTCTTTGGCATATATGATGGTAACTAAGAGGTTTTCAAAAAAGAGTCATTTTCAACTGTTTGATTGGTTTGGGCGTGAGAAATAGTAACTAAAGTCAAGACAAACAGTTGCAACGTCTCCACCTTTCACTTTAGACTAATTCCAACCTAGGAGGCCCCACTGTAGAGATTTTATTGAAGGAACCAAAAGGACTGTACAAGGCTCTCTGGAATTCCAACCCAATTAACTCCCTTGGCTTCAGAACAGTGGGAGCTGAGCTTTCGAATTCCTTTCCCAGCCAATGAAATTCCAATGTCCACTGACCAATCAAGACAATTCCCCAATTCTAAACTTCCTCTCCCGTCCCTTATAACAATTTCCAACAATCAAACACATGTGTAAGGTACTGATCTTTATGCAATATGTAGGCAATAAGTGTAAGATTTAGTAGACAGATTTTATTTGTCTATTCCTGCCCAGTGCCCACAGTTTGTTACAAAGCAATCATACAGTAGAAAAACAATGAAGATCATGGGTGTTGTGTTTACACACAAAGCAACCACAAGTCCACAACATCCATATTAAGAAATGAGTTACTGAGAATAACAGGCTAGCAACAAATGCTTGATCACAGGGATACCTGCCAATGTTAGGGGCCCATGCTACAGCACACACTCTATCTCCCTTATCCTCAGGTGAACCTAGCTCAACAAGTGGAAGCCAGCGCTGATGAGTTTCTTCAAACTCCCAAATCTGTTCATCTTCAGTATATTAGAATCTTGCTGGAGCCACAAAGCAGTCCATCAACTAACAAAAGAAAGACATAATATGACAACAAAGTAACCACACAGTCAGAGCGACATCATGGAAGGTAATGGGACATCCAAATTGATTTCCCAGCTAAAGTTCTTTCTTAGTTTCTCCAAATATAAAATCAATTAAGAAGTTGATTTGGGACAAATGAAGCTTGAATAAAGGAATAAGCTTTAGTCCAGAAAGTAACTGTTTTCTGTTTTAGTTATTCTATATGAGCATATTTTTACTTAGGAGACTTATCAGTTGCTGAATAGTTGTGATATGAATTTAAGCTCTTTTACAGTTAGGGGATTGAAGAAGCTTCGACAGACAATACTAACCAAAGAGTAAAAAGAGGCTAACTAAATTCCACAAACCTTACAAGAGTTGAAATGAGGCGAGTCTGAATTGAAGCCAATTGCAAAACTAGCTTGTTGGCTTCCACCTCTTATTGGATTCCATGCTATCGATGCAGAAGTGCATGCAGGTTTTCGAATCTGGAGATTGGATCAGTAATGTTTTGGAACTCTGCCTACAAGAATGTGAAGAATCAGATTATTAGTTTATTTTGATAAACAAGACAATATGCTAATTATAGAAGAATTGAAGTATAAGGCACTTTGGTTTGCAAATCAAGAATAAACTGAAAATGGTTAACAGCAGCTAGATAAACCTGAAGCTGCCACTTGTCTAATTCCAATGAATCCAAGAGCTCGTAGACCTTGACTTGGCCATCTGAGTATGCAGTAACCTATATATAGAAAGATGAATAGAAAGATAAAGGTACTGAGAGAAAAATGACAGACGATAGAAAATATTACAAGGGAAGATTAATGTAAAAGATTAACATAATAAAAATCCTGCATTAGTCAAAATATATGAGATAGTTCGCTAAAATAAAAGATAATCCATTTCTTTACATAAAGTGATATCTTGGTTGTCTGCTTGCTGCTATTGGAGGGCATCTAATGATATTAAAAAAAAGTATGCTGTTTGAGCTTGCTTGCTGCATTAGATCACTTAATGTTTGTCAATATGCATGCTCCATAATGTGCCTTATTCTGATCTGAGAAGTGTGGATCGCACACTTTAAAAACATATTCACTCTATGTATCTTCCAGCTGTACAATAGAAATCAGGTCTATACAAAATTTCTCTAAAATAACAAAAAGAAAAAAAAGCAAGACTGAAAGACAATAGGTATAAAAAACACAAGTATGAATGATGTACAAATACAACAGCACTACATCAGATATTATAACCCACCATTTTTAGACTTCCCAGATGTAATCCAAAATGTACATTTAGTATATGAGAGTTGCCATCCTCAAAGGTTTTACACTTTCTCCAGGTTGGAAGTTGATCGTCTGTCAGTAGAAAATTTCAGAGTAAGGGCTTTTACCCAGAGATAAACTGATGAATCGAATACAGGATAGCAATAAATAAACCAATTGATTTTGGTTTAACACAAGATTGAATGAATAACTTAATATGTTACTTAACACAAACTAGCTTTCAAATTTCCTCCATCTGCTTTGAGACTGACTTAGTGACTTTTCAGAAAAGCATTCTGCAAGCAGAAAATGGTAAACCCCAAATTTTTTAGCTTCAGAAAAAACTTGAAAGTGAGTGACCAATATAAAAGACAAGGACAAAACTATCTTTTTGGTGGTTTGTTGAAATATTGCAGAACTAAATTACACTTTATAGAAATTAGAAACATAAGATACAAACAGGGCCTGAAGTAATCTGAAGGGCAGTTTTTGTATTCTGTCCATCCTATATCCTAGTAAAAATAGTCTTGTTTTCATTCTACAAGAGAGGTTCTTAATTAGTCTATACTCCCCCCATGTCTCTATAGGAAGCGCTTTGGACATCGATATGGTTTTCAAAAAAACAACTTTGACCACTACTTTTTGCTATAAAATATTTATAGAATATAGTCAATATATGCTTTTATAAAACTACATTTTGAAATGAATCTGCTTACATGACTTTCATATTTTCAAACTCAACCCAAAAGAATTTATTTGTAATCAAAGTTTAAAATATTTGACTTAAAGCAACCTCAAAACGACTTTCTTTAGGAACATGGAGGGAGTATATTCAAATATTCCATGGTAAAGGTGCTTTTGTGGCCAAATGGAGTTCTTCAGGTAACTATTAAACTAGCAGGGGGGGGGGGGGGGATAAATTTCAACGACTGCTAAGTGATTCACATTTTTTTCCTGAATCAATGCACACAAGATACTGTCTAATAATTTAATACACACCATAAAGAAACAGCGCAAAGCTTTCTGACATGAACATAAGGTAATGTTTAATATTTCAAATTTTCAATGCATAAAAACTAACAGCAGCATGTGAAATGAAAGCGCAAGATAATTGCGGATACAGAACATCATAAGCCAAACATTAAAAAAAGGATAGACGTAACTCACCTGCAGCAACCTCCTCCCACAAAGACAGTGTCCCATCAGCACAAGCACAAGCTATAGCATCCCCATACTGTGGAGGAAGCCAGACAACATTCACAATGGCTTGCTCATGGGCCTGACCCAACGACAACCAGATTACAACCAGAACACACCAATTGGTAGAATCAAAAGAACAACTGAGTTTAACACGATGAACATAGAAGGAACAGATCTTGGATAACAGTCCTCAAGTAGTCATGTACATTCCAATGCCCACAACGCTGCATATCCATCATAATTTACAGGGCAAGCACAAATTCAATGTCAGGAACTCGAATTCTTGCCTCACGAGAAACATTACCATCCGACAGCACTGCTACTTAAGCGCACTTATTGTTCTATATATTGTATTGCGCTTTGTTGAAAGGAAAATAATTGTTAAAAATCTAGACAACGAATTTGGTAATTTAACCACGCAATGTGCCAATGACAGTCCTAACCTATCATCCTACGCAAGTACTAGAAAGTAAGACTAGGAAGCAACAAGCTCATTAAGCACGCACGAGGCAACAAAAGGCACTGGGCATGCGCTAGAGGCAGATGAGCTTACCAAACTAGCACCCGAGCGGAAGCTACCGTCTGAGAAGGGCGCAAGTCGTCTTCATGCGGGGGTTTAGGGTTTAGGGGAGAGGGGCGGAGCGACACGGAACGGAACTGACCTGCCACTTGAACGAGGGGGACGGCTGGGAGTCATAGACGGAGACGGTGCCGTCGACGGCGCCAGCGGCGAGGCGGCGGCCGCAGTGGTTCCAGCCGCAGCACGCCGTCCCGGGACCCAGCTCCGCCACCTGCCGCTCCGTCATTCCGCCGCCTCTTCCCCTCCAGTGATGTCGCGGCGGCGGCGTGTGTCTGATTGATGAGTTGGGTTGGGCCGCGGGTCGGCGTTCGGGGTGCGACCGTGCGAGTGCGAGTCAGCCCAGAAGTTTGCCGCTGTGGGCCTGATCGGTTGGTAATCAAAATTTGCCCTAACAGGAATTTGGCAAGCCAAATCTTGAGAAAAAAGTTGCTAAAGATTTAGCAAACTAAATATGAGTAATTGGTAAATTTTAGTAGCCAACTAATTACTAGCTAAAATCATGGTTTGCCAAATCCTTGGCGTGATAAATTTTAGTAGCCAACCAATCAAGCCATGTATGGTGCTGAAAAAGATTCTGTGGGCAATGCGTGCAGGCTCACGCACTGATCCGGCCCATCCCACCTAAGCCTGCCATTGGGGAGGGTATGGATACACCCGTACGTATCCATACTCATACCCATATCTTGCTTATCCACATGTTCCCCTCCCCACTTTTGTTCATACCCGATTTCCCCATATTCATTGGATAATTGAGCAGTGAGTACACATGTCTTATCTGCTAAGTTAGCAAAAGCTTGTTCAGTTGCCCATGAGTGGTCATCGTCGCCATGCCAGACCTCTGCCGAGAGCCTAGGATGCACTCGACACCCAACTCGGCTTCCTGGGGCTTGCCTCCATGGCCGCGTCGGCTGCGACTCGCGCGGAGCCGGCGCACCGTCTTCGAGCTCGAACAGGACGTAGTCGATCCATAGCAGCGGCCAGTCCTCCGATCCTCGCTGCCGCCGCCGTCCGTCTCGCTCTGGACATGGCACTCGAAGTCCCAGGCGGCCGCCATAGCCGAGACAACTAGTGAGCACGGCCGGAAAAGGGGCGTGAGCTCCACGCCGCCGCACACTCCTCGGGCAACTATGGCTCGAAAGACTCGCCGGACTTGGACTTGAGCAGCCCCAGCGACGGAGTTGGAAACGACGACTACGATAGCTAGATATTACCCGCACATCATTGGGTATTACCCATACCCGAGCGGGTAAGCAGTTTCCCACCCATACCCAACCCGTTTAACATGGGTATGGATTTGAATACGGGCTATGAATACCCAGCGATAGGCTTAATCCCACCCCAGGAGGCCAGGGGAAGAAAAGGACCAAAGAGGAAGAAAGAGGCACAATTTGGTATCTGGCATGCCACGTCATCAAAAGTGAAAATATTGTCGTGGTCTTCTCTCCTTTGACAAAGATGTAAGCATTGACATTCTAAAACGGACATTTCAAACACCGTCATCCGTAAGACTGACGAATTGTTAAATGTCCCATGAAGGTCTTATGTACCTTCCTATATCATGGACCTAATTCAAGTTTCCTCACTAAACAACAAAATCAGACCTCACTCCTCAACGAATCATATAGATTACTCCTTCCATTTTAAATTATAAAATTATTAATAAAGTAAACTACAACAAAGAGAGTGATATTTACATAAATTTTTAAATAAGATGAGTGGTCAAACTTAAGATTAAAAATTCAAGTGTTTATAATTTGGACCTCTTTGACCCATCCAAAAATGGTTTTATCATGATGTGGCACTAATATATTGGTGGTCTTACTACATGGCTCCACCGACGTGGACATAACATGGCAAACCACTCACCAAACGAAAAAAAGATAAAAAGTTGTGGGACCATTCCTTCTTCAACTCATCTCCTTGCTGCTGGCCCCAGATGTTAAGGGCACCCAAGACGTGGCTGTGGAGCACCATTGCGGCCGCATTGAAGATGGACACAAAACGTCTGCCGATGTGCTGTAGTCCAGGTCCAGTGTCATTCTCTATTTGGATATGATGGCCAACACGCGGTGCATTGCATTTGAGGACGCCTGGATGTGAATCGCACGGTTTGAGTCCGCACACTCCTCGTTCGACACTGTTGTCACGTTCCGCGCCAGTGTGCAGCATTTCTCGCCATGTGTGCAGTTTCTTCTGTTCCCGTGGATTACAGAATTGGCAAATTAGAGTCTGCTAGTTGTGCTTATCTTAATTTGCTCCATTTATGGTTAATTATATATCCCTCTAAATTATAAATCATTTTAAAAATCTCAAAGAGTCAAATTTATTAAAGTTTGATCGAGAGAAGCACAAAAATTTATGACATTAAATAGGTATAGATATAGTATGAAAATATAACTAATAAAGAATCTAATGATATTTAGTTAGTATCATAAATGGTATTATCTTATTATATAAATTTGATCAAAGTTAAAAAAACTTTGATTTTCTAAGATTTTTGGACTATAATTTAAGATGAAGAGAGTATTATTATTGAAATTATTAAGCAGAAGGGGCGACGAACACTCTTTCAGAGTGCATTCGTTTCATTTGCTGTGGCACCGCGAGCGCCCTGCTTCCACTTGTTGACGATCACCGCGAGCGCCCTGCGCGACGGACCCTCCGGCGCCAACGCTTCCACGGCCTTCATCTGCATGTCCGTCGCTTTCTTCCTCGTCGCCTTCCCCTTCTCCCCGACCATCAGCTCCCTCGCGACTGCCGCCACCTCCTCGCGCGACACCACCTGGCCCCTCGGACTCGCCGGGCGCAGCGCGAGCCCGGCCTCCTCCAGCATCACCGCGTTCATCCTCTGCTCCGCGAACAGCGGCCACGCCAGGATCGGCACGCCCGCGACCATGGCCTCCAGGGTCGAGTTCCACCCGCAGTGCGACAGGAACCCTCCGACGGCGCGGTGGTGCAGGACCTCCACCTGTGGCGCCCACAGCGGCACGCAGAGCCCGACGCCCTTGGTCCTCTCCCTGAACCCCGCCGGAAGGAACCTCAGCGGGTCGTCGTCGCCGCCGCCGCCGCCATGGCCCGCCGCGCCCAAGTAGCTCGCGCTGCTGTCCTTGTCGCTGGGGAAGTGCACCACCCACAGGAACCTCTGCCCGCACGCCTCCAGCCCCGCGGCGAGCTCGGCGGTTTGCTCCACGGACAGCGTGCCGCCGCTGCCGAAGCAGACGTACAGGACGGAGCCGTCCGGCTGGTCGTCCAGCCACCGCAGGCAGCTGCCGCCGTGCACTGTCGCCGCCGCGTCCTCGGGATTTGAGCGCGGCCGGAGAAACGGGCCGACTGCGTAGACAGGAGGACACACGCCTCTGTCAGACAGCTCCTGGAACGCGGCTATGGCGTCGTGCTCCATCCCGTCGAAGGTGTTGACGACGAAGCCGTCGGCGAGGGCCAGGTGCCGCGTCATCTCGACCATGAGGGCGTAGGCGGGGTTGGAGCGGTCCTGTAAGGTGTCGATGAAGTCCTCGCCTCGCAGCGGCACGCAGCCAGGCAGCCGGACGGGCTCCGGGAGGTCGCGGTACGCGCCGGTGGTGGTGCTGTCGAGCTCCGGCAGGCGGAGCATGAAGGCGAGCGCCGCGAGGCCGGAGAAGAAGGCGATGTAGGGCGGCACGCCTTGGTCGGCGGCGAGCGGGAGCGCCTGCGCGCAGAACATGTCGGCCAGGAACGCCACGACGTGGTCGTGGGCGCCGACGAGCTCGGCGAGGAGCGCGCGGAGGTGCGGCAGGGCCCGGGTGACGACGGTGAGCATGCGGGTCTCGATGCGGGCGTCGGCGGGGAGGTCGTCTAGTGCCACGGCGGGGAGCGCCGCCGTGGTGACGCTTGCGGGGAGGGAGGCGAACACCGAGGCGTGCCTGGGCGAGGACATGCCGGAGTACGTGATGATCGTGGTGGTGAAGCCGTGGTCCTCGGCGAGGCGCCTCGCGAGCTCGGCCATTGGGAGGACGTGCCCAATCCCAGGGCATGTCAGCATGACGATGTGCGGCGCTTTGGTCATGGACATACTGAATACTGCTGCTCCTAAGATAGGCTACGTCTCTTGAGTTTCTCGTTGTACTAGTAGAAATACAGTGCAACCTTATGATTTTGCATGCGTGCCTGGCCCAAAATTTATAGTGGGTGACAACGCAAGTTTGCTTGATAAAGGCAGCCAGGGAATTTGGTTCTTCAGAACCTGTTCCAAGCCCTTTTTCCATTCAGTTGAACAGTAACGTGTGAGGAGGAGAAGCAGCCGAAGCGGCCGGAAGAAGCCGAAAGAAGAGCAGCCGAACACGCCTTATCTCTTCATCAACGCACTAACAACACATAACTAGTAACCCTTGTACTGGCTTATTGATTTTCCTTATCTCCGAAGCCGGCCACCCAGCCCATGCTTTTTTGGAATCAAAATCTGCCCCAAATCGGAGCGAATGTGTCTCGCAATCATAGTCGTCCAATTGCACTTCTAATTGACTTTGCAGTTTACACTGAAATTCTAATTCCTTCGCGGTTCCCACTAGCAATATACATGCCTATTTTCCTTTTTCACGTTTTCTCTGTTTGCGAGGACGACTCAATACATATCTTATGATCACCGCAGTGATCGCGACAGGAGTCGGGTGATAGGGATGAGAGAGATGCTATATATGGAGAAAGAGAGAAAGAGTAGGTCACTTGTGTTGGGTGGCGGTGAATCGGTGATATGGAGACTACAAAGGAGCATTGGTGGTGTTGGCGAGCAAGATAGAGTGCAACAGATGAGGAGGGAGAGCGGTGGGAGGAGTAGCGGCAACGATGATATGTAACAATTAATGAAAAGTGTTGCGGCGACTAAAGAAGAGTTGGTGGGGGCAGCTGGAAGAGAGAGAAAGGCAAAAGAAGAAAGCAAGAAAGAAGAGCCGAGCCACTTGAGCTGAAGAACGTCTCATATGGGCAGCCACTTGAGCTGAAGAACGTCTCATATGGGCCTATAGATATTCGTTATGACCGCCCAACACGATTTATCACGGCCGGGCAAAAGCACGATTCATTGTCCGAACCGTAGTAGCACTGGTGTTGGCTGAGCAGCATGGTGGAACTAGAAATTTGTTGCATTCCTACGCCTTGTTCAGTTGCAATGCAACTTGCAACTTTTTCCAATCTCTCTCCATCACATCAATTTCTACCCGCATATATGGAACATTAAATGTTAGTAAAAAAATAACTAATTACACAGTTTAGTTGTAAATCACGAGATGAATCTTTTGAGCCTAGTTGGGCCACGATTGGACAATATTTGTCAAATACAAACGAAACGCTACAGTGCAGGGAATGCAAGTTTTTCACCAACTAAACAAGGCCTGTGAATAGACCATCAAGGTTTAATATATGCAAGCCTAAACGGAACCATAGTAGCACTGGTGTTGGCTGAGCAGCATGGCTTCCATGGTCTCAAGAAGGCATGCTTCATGTTCCTCACCCAAATGCCAAGACAATCTCAAGGCAGCCATGGCGAGTGATGGCTCACATTATTTGACAACCAGATACCCTTATCTTACTGAATTCAAGGGTAACCAATGTTGCTTGATGTAGAAGCTTCACTGGCACCTCCTTGTGCACTTGTTGTTCCGCCAATCCTGCCATACTTCCCAGCTGCCATAATATAACATTGTAGTGTTCCAATGGTGTGTTCAGAAAGTTGGCATTATCCTTGTGGTCCTGCGAGGTTCAAACAAATCTAAACACATGCAACAATATAAGCCAAGGTCACAGCAATATGTGGCCAGCTATAAGTGAGATATCTAGTTGGCCACATCAGACACGCTGAAAGCATTCGAGTTTGGGATGAAATCTAAAAGTTGCTGTGAAATAAAAAAAAAAGGCCCAAGTTGGCACTCAAATCTCAATCATTAGTGCAAAACAAACGTAGAACATGGTAATAAGAACCAACAAACTTGTTGACTAAAAATAAAAATGTAATACTTCATATATACAGGAGTCGTTAAAAGGGAAACATATTAATCGTATTTGTAATGACTAGATTTACGCCCATGCACCGCTATGGGCGGCAATACACAGTACGTGTGACATGATGTTTGAGGTTAATTTAAATTCAGAACACTGCATCAACTTTTACATTATGGTATCTAAGCAAGCATCAACTTTCAACACATAGGAGCATTAAAATTTGAAAAAAGTCTACTTTTCCTCCCCCAACTTTGAGAAAATCTGTTTTTCCTTCTTGAACTTCAAAAACCAGACAAACCACCTCCTTAACTCTTCAAACCATGTGTTTTGTCTCCCTAGAGCGGTTTTTAAGGCGATTTTGCTACAGTAATGACGGTTTTGCTACAGGGGTTTTATCTTTTTATTTTTTATTTATTTTAGCTAAATCTTTGAAAAAAATTATAGTAAATCACAGAAAAATCATAAAATAGAAAATTCAATTTTGTTGGACTCTATATAAGTAGATCTACATAGTGAATATATAATATGGTATGCTTTAGTGCAAAAAAATAATTATAGAAGCTACACTTATAAATTATTTTAATTAATTATAGAAAAACATAGATCTAAAACTACTGCAAGAACTTTGTACAAAAGCACACCACTATGTAATCTACTCATGTGGACTCTAAGAAAATTGGATTTTTTATTTTATGATTTTTGTGTGATTTACTATAATTTTTCAAAGATTTAGCCAAAATAAATAAAAAAAGACTAGCAAAAATTTTATACTAAAACATACCATATTATATATTCACTATGTAGATCTACTCATGTGGAGTCAAATAAGATTTTCCTATTTTATGATTTTTCTGTAGTTTACTATGGGTTTTCAAAAATTCAGTCGAAATAAATAAAAAGAAAAATAAAACCACTATCACTGTAGCAAAACCGACTTCAAAACCGCTCTAGAGAGGTAAAACGCACGGTTTAAAAAGCTGAGAGAGACAGTTTGTCCAATTTTAGAGTTTAAAGAGAAAAACGGACTCTCGTAAAAGTTAGAGGAGGAAAAATAGATTTTTTTTCCTTAAAATTTTTGTGTTGGGAGCCTAGATGACTAATGTGATGTGGGCCTGGATGACAGGTGGTAACCCTAATTTCCACCTGAGAAGGTACGGGCCTACACACGCGGCCCGACAGCCTGCCTCGCGACGGGCCAGCCTGCGCCCCGATCTCTCCAGAAATTGGCCACACAATGGCTGGATCGCCCTTCGCATTTCCGCTCTAGTCCAACCACCGAAGAGAAGTCTTTCCTCTTAGCCGAAAAGGCTGTTGCGCCGTGTAGTAGCAGAAATTGTATTTTATCCTGCACGTGAACAATACTAAGGCCTTGTTTAGATGGGGAGAGGAGAGAGATTGAAAAGTCCTGTAGCACTTCGTTTTTATTTGGTAAATATTGTCCAATCGTGGCCCAACTAGGCTCAAAAGATTCGTCTCGTGATTTACAACCCAACTATGCAATTAGTTATTTTTTTATTTATATTTAATGCTCTTTACATGCGGCAAACAATTTGTGAGAGGAGAGAGATTGAAAAGTCCTGTAGCATTTCGTTTGTTTGTGGTAAATATTGTCCAATCGTGGCCCAACTAGGCTCAAAAAATTCGTCTCGTGATTTACAACCAAACTGTGCAATTAGTTATTTTTTTTATTTATATTTGATGCTCTTTACATGCGGGTACAAATTGATGTGATGGAGAGAGAGTGTAAAAACTTGCAAATCCAATGTGCATCTAAACAAGCCTTAAATCATTAACACACTGTCACCCATGCAGCTTACATGAAACGCCTTCAGCATTAATAAGCTCTGCCCCGTAGACTTTCACGTGTTTGATTTAATATAATAATAATAATAGTTTTGCCACTCCCAAACGTGGTCTGCGCGATCAAACTTGTGGTCGCTGACGCTGTAAACATCTCTTCTTCTTAATAAAATACGGATACAAACCCGCTCACGAAAAAATAATAATCGATAGCGTAAGACATATAGTTAAGTTGTCTTATTAAATCAAAAAAAAAACAGACGTTAGGTCGTCTTAAGATACATTATTACTATAGAGGCGAGAGACTAAGTTAAAATATGTGTCATGACTCATCCATGCGTTCTCATGATCTCATCCCTGGTTCTTTCACTTCTTTGATTTATGTATTTTGTCACCCAAATATCAAGAGGTGGTGCCAGAAGTCAGATAAGAGGCGTGTAAACTGTAAACTTGCATCATGAACTAATCCAAGTTTGAATTCCGTGCGAGTTTGTTCTCGTCCCACTTAATCTGAATTTCTCTTTTATGATTTTCGAAATTATTTTGGCAATTTCAAATCTTTGAGTTTAGCTGCGGTTTGGGGCAAATCATTGCTACGACAAGTGTAAACAAGGCTAGAATCATCCTTTAGAAAATTACTTATTTAAGCGCCATAAATTTTATGAAATTGAAGTTAGGGACTCACTTTTTTTTTTTAGGTGTTTTCGATTAGAGTAGACTCCACACATGATCTTTTTTCTAGAATTACACGGTACAACGCCTGTGAATACGCACACGCATCCTATTCCTATGAGAATCTTCGACCAGCAAATCTTTGAAATAAATTAACGAAGTTACAATAGATGCTTCACTATAAAAGTGAAATATGCCCATCACTAAAAAGTACAACGTCGTTAAATTATGGAATATTTGCGTGAATACTCCAAGCATATATCACAATTGATTTCTCAGCAAAATTTTTTTTTAAGCGGCTCTCGCTCACCCACTGGCTTTCTTAAATACATTGTTTTTGGTATTTGAAATGGAGTACGATTACTACTCTTTCTATTCCAAATTGTACGAATTCATTTACCAAAGAATGGATAACATATCTACGTGAACGATACTCAACTGAGATTCAGATTATGAGCAGTTTAACCAATTCAAGCTACTATATACAGTGATCAGCAATGGTCAGGGTTTGAGAGAGTGTGTCCTCTACTCTACCTGACCATGGGCTCAGTCGTACCAATCACTACAGCACACGACGTAGTGAATGATCATCTTGCGCTTGCCTGATTATTGCCTCGCAGCACTCTACTTATAGACATCCACTACTGCGACCCTATGCATGCATCTGCACTTGTGTAGCAGGCTAACTGAGCTGAAGCAGCAACCCAATCTGTGGACACTTCACCCGCTAACACACCTGTCGAGCGCTTCCATGGGGCAGGAATCCGCGACGACGACGACCAAAAAGCGAGCTCCTCACGTCGTGCTTCTCGCGAGCCCCGGCACCGGCCACGTCCTGCCCGTGGCCGAGCTCGCGCGCCGCATCGTCGTGGCGCACGAGTTCACGGCGACGCTCGTCACGTACACCAACTTCGCCTCGGCCGACCTCGGCTCCACGCTGGCCTCCCTCCCACCGTCCGTCTCCACCGCCGTGCTCCCCGAGGTGCCGCTGGGCGACCTCCCCGCGGACGCCCGCGTGGAGACCCGCATATTCACCGTCGTCAAGCGCGCGCTGCCGCCACAGCTCCGGGACCTCCTCCGCTCCCTGCTGCTCGGGTCGCCGTCGTCGTCGTCCGGCGTGGCCGCGTTCGTCGCCGACCTCCTCAGCCCATGGGCGCTCCAGGTCGCCGTGGAGCTGGGCGTCCCGCGCTACCTCTTCTGCACGACCAACCTCATGGCCCTGTCCTGAATGCTCCACCTCCCCGAGCTCGACAGGACCACCAGCTGCGAGTTCCGCGACCTCCCGGAGCCCGTCCACCTGCCGGGGTGCGTGCCGCTGCGCGGCGCCGACCTCCTGGACCCCATCCAGAACCGCGGCGACCCTGCGTACCGCCTCATGGTCGAGCTCGGGGAGAACCACCGTGTCGCCGAGGGCTTCATCGTCAACACCTTCGACGCCATGGAGCACGAGACTCTGGTGGCGTTCAAGGCGCTTTCCGACAAGGGCGTGTACCCTCCGGCGTACGCGGTGGGCCCCTTCGTCCGGCCGTGCTCCGGTTCCGGCGGTGAGGCCGCCGACGCCGACGAGCACGGCTGCATACGGTGGCTGGACGAGCAGCCGGACGCGTCCGTCCTGTACGTGTGCCTTGGCAGCGGCGGCACGCTGTCCAGCAAGCAGACGGCCGAGCTGGCCGCCGGCCTCGAGGCGAGCGGGCAGAGGTTCCTGATGGTGGTGCGGTTCCCGAGCGACAAGGACCGCAGCGCGAGCTACTTCGGGACGGCGGCGGAGCACGGCGACGACGACCCCCCAGAGGTACTTGCCGGCGGGGTTCCTGGAGAGGACCAGGGGCGTCGGGCTCTGCGTGCCGCTGTGGGCGCCTCAGGTGGAGATCCTGAGCCACCGCGCCGTCGGCGGGTTCCTGTCCCACGCGGGTGGAACTCGACGCTGGAGGCCGTGGCCGCGGGCGTGCCGACGCTCGCCTGGCCGCTGTACGCCGAGCAGAGGATGAACGCCGTGATGCTGTCGGAGCGCGCGGGGCTGGCGCTGCGGCCGAGCTGCATCAGGGACGACGACGGGGTAGTGCCGCGGGAGGAGGTGGCGGCCGTGGCAAGGGAGCTGATGGCGGGGCACACGGGCGCCGCGGTGCGGGAGAAGGCGCGTGAGCTGCAGAAGACCGCGGCCAAGGCCTGGGCGCCCGACGGGCCGTCGCGCAGGGCGTTCGACGCCGTCGTCGCCAAGTGGAAAGATGCTGAGCTGCCCTTGCTCGGCTGAGAGCTAAGGCTGCTGAACGATGATGGCGAGCAATTGGAATGGAACAGCATCTTCTGAGATAAGGATGTATTTTGTTTTTGTTTGTTTTGTTTTTTTTCGACGAGCTAAAGTTTGGTGCGTGACCTCAACACGACACAACAATGCTACGAGAAATATATCATGCACACCTACCTAGAATATCTAGGCGAATCCACAACGGAGCCGTGTGCTAGGTAGGTTGCTAATGCCCTGAATGTTCAAAACTTGTATTACTGAACGGGGAAGTGTAAATCAATGAACTTGTTATGCTCTGAAAGTCTACCTGGCGCCTTTTGGAACCTTCATCAATAAGTTCATACACATCCATGATACATACTCCCTCCGTCCCTTTTTATTTGTCGCCGCTTCCCGGCACACAAATGCCGGCGATTTTAATAAATAATAAATATCATCGATTAGTATCATAATTAATATCATCGGAAAGATTTTTGAATCTAGTTTTTTAACAAAATTATTTAGAGATATAAATATTATATATATTTTCTATAAATCAAGTCAAACTTGTGGCACGCATCACACGGCGACAAATAAAAAAAGGACGGAGGGAGTATTGTTTACTTTTTTTACGATGACTGGCAACCTGTTGTATGTAATTTATACATTTGAGTATAGTTTTCGTGTGCAATTTGTCTCCTGTCTTTCAAGGTATTTGGAGTGAATACTGAATATGCAAGCTGGCTTCCTGCTGTGGTCCATGTTTGTTTGGAACCGATTAAGATCGAATTTCTCATCGTCTACCGCGATAATCGATCAAAAGCCCACCAAATGCCTTGTGATGACGTTGATTTTTCTGACCGCACCTCTCTGATCCACCGCGAGAATGAACTGTGACTAAGACTTTACGTACCTCTCAAACCTCGGAACAAAACAACACCTGATAGCAAAAACAGTGGCACATGAGGGAGGTGCCAATTTGGTTCATATTCATATAAGGTCGTTGATGTTTGGATTTCCTTTTTATTTTCATTTCAGCTTTTCAAACTGTCAGGGTTATACAGTGCGAGCAATTTCCACAAGCTGTTCAATTTACGTGTCTGCAGTTCTTTATTAGTATTTTAATCTTTCTAGCTAGAGGCATTTTCTTGATGCACTCGCATTTCCTGTGATTCTATCGCCATGAATGAAATTGGGATGCCCCGTGTGTTAGTAACAATGAGTCGTGGGTATAATGGCAGACATAGTTAATTTAGATACAAGTTTATGGGTTATCTTTAGTTACTTTTCATAATGGCACATGCAATAATTTAGATGCTAAATTCAGGGTTACTTCATGTATTCTTTTAATATAACAGTAGAGGCAATTATTAATTTTATTATAAAACATAATATCCTATATATGATGATTATGGCGTACCAAATTAAAGTCCAATTGTTTTAGATTTTGTATGATTTATCTTTTTTTTTTCTAGCAAATCTCATGAGGATTATTTTCTTTGTACCAAATTATAAGATATTGTGAAGTCTAGATAAATATTAAAAAGAAATGTATCTTGAAAAGTGTTTTATAATTTGAAATGGATGTACTAAAGAGGCTCCGTTGGACATTTAAGGTAATGCTCCTCAAATGCAACCGTACTATGCAGGACGGTAAAAACTGTGACCATCGTCAATCATTGGAGTTGGAGGTGTAAAGCTCTACCTAGAAAAAGGAGCAGGTAGGTGCATCAACAATGGTGAGTAATAGTGCTCCGGTCCACATAGCTGCACACAAAAACGAAATCAACAAAAGAGGTAAGGACATGTAAAATAACCGCGAGGCAAGAATGGTGCTTGGAGGCACTGACTAAGCAAATATGTATGTATTTGTAAACACAGTTCGTGCGTGTGACAACTTGCATGCACGTGTTGACGTGGGGAAATGAAAACTCACACTTAGCAGTAAGGCCGCATGGGGTAAATTTAGTACTTCCTTCATCCCTAAAAGAATGAAAATCTCGGTTTTCAAGGTGGGATCAGCAGGGATACAAAATGATGTGTGCGCCTCTACATTTTGTCTCATTTCAAAGTGAATCACCGTTTCTGGAGATTTTTTTCATTAGACAAGCAACCTGACATGAGCCACTTACGGCCACATGATTTACACAACCACATTTACAAGTACAACAACTTACATGACACATGTTTTTTTTCGATGGGATCAACTTTAAAAAGATGATCATAGCTAGAATCATATCTTTTTTAAGACGAGTTTTAAACGCTAGGATTCCATGTTTCTAAAGAGGAGTAGTAGGGCTGGGGAGGGGGCCTTCAGAAGAGCCGTTCAACATCGATGGAGGTAGAAGACGACAAGGAGTGTTCGTGACTTGGACCAAGCGGATGAAAGGACACCTAAGGCGCGAATTTGGCCAGGGAGAGGGAAATTCCATGCGGCCCAAAGAAAAGCCCAATACTTGGCCTTCCTATCTATCGATATGGCAAGTTTCCATGCTCATCTGCTAACTTGCGACTCCTGGCAGCGACGTCAGGGCGCTCGCTATCGCCGAAGGGGACGAGGCAGCGAGGGTTTAAGGGCAACAGGCAACAGCCAGCGGTGCATAGCAATTGGCACCATCCAATTCAGGCATTCAGCGAGTACCGCGGACGAGCAGGAGCCAGCAAAGCACTAGTTTGTCCACAGACAGCCACAAGTGGCTTGTGCTTGGCGCTAGCAGGCGGGCAAGCAGCTAGTAGCAACCAGCTAGCTAGACATGCTTAGGCCCTAGCCCCGAAACTGACATCCGTCCAGGAAACCGGAACTCTAATCTTCAGAATCTAGGCGCCTAGGTTAGTCCAGTGCTACTGTGCTAGCTGCTAGGTAAAAAATTGAGTTAGTCTCTTTTAGTTTTACTTTTATACATTCTGATTGTCCAATATTTTATTAAGGATTGAAATATTCATATGGCAGATTGAAGATGTTGAATGCTATACTAGTGAGAGCAAAGTCAATATAATGAAAGAAACCTAGGGTAGAGTTTAGTCACTTGGGCCTTGTTTAGTTCCATGCAAGTTTTACTGAAAGTTGCAAGTTTTTCCACTCTCTCTCCATCACATCAATTTCTACCCGTATATATGGAGCATTAAATGTTAGTGAAAAAAATAACTAATTACACAGTTTTATTGTAAATCACGAGACGAATCTTTTAATCCTAGTTGGGCCACGATTGGACAATATTTACCAAATACAAACGAAATGCTACAGTTGCAACTTTTTCCAACACTTTTCATCTAAACAAGGCCTTGGATATAATTGGCAATCTTACCAAAGTATAAAGTATCATTATGATCCATAGATATCCTCTCTATTCAACATCTTTAGACCATCTGCACTGGACACGCTAAAATCATCCTGGAGGAGCATTTTGACGGATGGTAGCCTGCAGCGCGTCCTGTTTTCTTGTCCGGTATCAAGTTTCACCCGCCACAGTCACCGGAGTGCAGGGCGTTTGGCGGACGGACAGCACCAGGCCCCACCTTGCATGCATCACGGGCAGCAAGTGCGCGCTGACAGCACAGGGAGGAGGGAGAGATGAACATGCAGCGCGGGTCCCACTGACTCAACTAAAGAAAATGTTATAACTCACAAACCAAAAATCCAAATTAAATTTTAATTGCACCATTAAATTCGTTTCAATAAATACTTCAAAACAAGATGTCATATTAATATATTTAGATAAAGTGATAAATAGGTCCCACAATGGATAGAGGATGATATAAAGGATGGATGAGTGCGGGAGATTTAAGTATAGAGGAGAGAATCTTGATGACCAAACCTTTTAAAGGATGGATTTGGAGTACCATGAGTGCGGATAGCCTTACCCTTCTATCGTTGGACAATCCTTTTTTTTTTTGATTCATATCGTTGGACAATCTTAATTCTACTACGTAGAAATTCGATATCGTAGGATACCCGTGCGTTTAAAATTTATTTATTTGCCACATCAAGTGTCTGACAAAGACGTATAAATTTCCATAACGAAAAGGATGACACCCCTCTAGTTATTGTATGTGGAACCTTATCTATAATGAAGCTCTAGTGGAGCTCTCTAGTGACCCTAGTCTAGGAACTCTTGAACACTTTCATGACCTATCTATGTCTAAGTTCTAGTGCTACAATTTCTATGACCACTAGAAGTTAAGGTCCTATGCACAGTTTAGTGCCACTCACTCAACACATAGTCTAAGCTCAAGTGACCTCACCGGAGATTTCCAATAGCTTAAAACAAATAATTTTTGTCTAAATCAAATACCTTTAAAATGGTGGCTTGCCTTCCGATTGACCGTTGGGCTTTATCTAAGCTACCTAGTACTAGTTTCACAAGTATCTCCCACTAGACTACCTATTCATGTACTCCTACACCAAAGGATAAAACAAAGAGAACATACAACTACTCAAGTGTTTCTCAACTCTAATTGATACTTCGCCTTACTTAATCCTTAATCTTTGCACACATACTTTGAAACACGAAATGAATTCTATTACTAGAGGCATGAAAACCATATACGAGTGTGATGAGTGATAAACAGGGAATTTGAGTCGGCATTCTGCTAATGGGCCAGGTCCAAATCTCGGAATTTCTCAGCGCAACCTAAACCATATACGAAGTATATCGAGGCCTCGTTTAGTTGGGCTTTGGCTCCAGCTCTGTGGCAGCTCCAGTGGCAGAGCCCGGCCAAATGCACCGGCCGGAGGAGCCGTTCCACACGTACGGCCAGAGGAGCCAGAGCCCTTTCACAAGTATGAAAGCGGAGCCCTGGTTTGTGGCTTTGCCGCTCCGGCTACGGCTCCCATGACAGAGCAACGCGGACGGAGCCTGGCCAAACGTGCCCGTACTATGCAAATGGATTGAGCAAACCTCTTTATTGTTCAGAAGACTCTAGGGAACACACGACACGAACATAGTAGGAGTACAAAGGTGGTGAGACAAACATGGAGACGCAGCACAAGGTGATAAAGACGCAACATATAGACCAACACATCATGGCATACCTAGCTAGCAGAATTCTTCCACATCCCGATCTTGACCAAACCACTTTAATCTTCAAACCAATCCAAACCAGACTGTTCCTAGGCTCAAATTATTTCGTCCCATCTAATCATAATCAAGACCCAAAGGTAAAACCACACCATAATCCGGTTCCAATCCAAACCATTACCAGCTTTACATCCACTTGCCGACGACGACCTGGAACGCGCTGCGCGATGGTCCTTCTGGCCCCCAGGTCTCTGCCGCCGCCACCCGGAGCTCGCGCGCCTTCTCCCGCGCCGCGGCGCCCTTCGCCTCCACAATCAGCTCCGTCACCGCCGCCGCTACCTCCTCCCTCGATACGATCTCATCGTTTCCCTTGCAGCTGGCCCGCCGGCCGTCGCGAGGCCCACCCGCTCAGACAGCATCACCGCGTTGATCCTCTGCTCGGCGTACAGCGGCCACGCCAGCATCGGCACGCCGGCGGCCACGGCCTCCAGCGTCGAGTTCCACCCGCAGTGCGACAGGAACCCGCCGACGGCGCGGTGGTTCAGGATCTCCACTTGCGGTGCCCACTGCGGCACACAGAGCCCGACGCCTAGAGTCCTCTCCACGAACCCTTCCGGCAGGTATCCTAGCGGGCTGTCGCCGTGGCCGCTGTGGCCGCCGCCAAAGAAGGTCGCGGCGCGGTCCTTGTCGCTGGGGAACCGCACCACCCACAGGAACCTCTGCCCGCTGGCCTCTAGACCCGCGGCAACCTCGGCCATCTGCTCGGCGGACAGTGTGCCGCCGCTGCCGAAGCACACGTACAGGACCGACCTGTCCGGCTGCTCGTCCAGCCACCGCAGGCATCTGTGCTCAGCTGTGGCTGTCTCGCCGCCGCCACCGCCGCCGCCTGAGCACGTACGGACGAAGGGGCCGACCGCGTAGGCCGGAGGGTACACGCCTCTTCGGGATAGCTCGTTGAACGCCGCTATAGTATCGTGCTCCATGGCGTCGAAGGTGTTGACGATGAAGCCATCGGCAAGAAGAAACTTGTTCGCCAGTTCGACCATGAGGGGGTACACAGGGTCGGTGCGGTCCTGGAAAGGGTCGGCGAGGTCGGCGCCGCGCAGCGGCACGCAGCCTGGGAGTCGGACGGGCTCCGGCAGGTCGCGGAACTCGCAGGCGGTGGTCTTGTCGAGCTCCGGCATGTAGATAATGGAGTGCATCGCCGTCAGGTTTGTCGTGCAGAACGTGTAGCCCGGGATGCCGAGCTCCACGGAGACCTCGAGCGCCCACGAGCCAAAGAGGTCCGGAACGAACGCCGCCACGCCGGCCGGGGCGGCGAGCAGCGAGCGGAGGAGGTCGCGGAGGTCCGGGAGCGCGCGCTCGATGACGGCCAAGATGCGGGTTTCCACGCGGGCGTCGGCGGGGAGGTCGTCGAGCGGCACCTCGGGGAGCACGGCGGTGGAAACTGACGACGGCAGCGTGGTGAAGGAGTGCTCCGCCGCGGAGAAGTTGGTGTAGGTAACGAGCGTGGCCGTGAACTCGGCACCATCACCGTGCGAGACGACGCGCCGCGCGAGCTCGGCCATGGGCAGGACGTGCCCTGCACCGGGGCTCGCGAGCAGGACGACATGCGCGGCCGGTTTGTCCGGCGCTGGTGCGGGTGCGGGTGCAGCCTCCGTTCCCATCAAGACTGGAAGCAACGATTACGATCAGTGAGACTGAGAGTGAGTCATACCTTTTGTAGCATGGCTATCTTATCCTTGTGTTGTGCAGTGCTGACGTGGTTGGTCCTCATCGACCATTTTTTTTTTTTGGCTTAGGATATCCAGCAGCTCACCGGTATCCGTCCCCTCTGTAGAATGATACTGATCACCAATATGTCTTTTTGGATTATTAGAAAAGATGTTTCGGAAGATCATCAATACTCTTTCTCAATATGTGAGACCAACTAGTAATTGAAAGAAAAATTATTTTCTTTCTTTTTTTCCTTTTCTTTTCTCTTTCATTGGCTCATCTTCTCCTACGCATCGCTTCGACCTAGCCGTCTTCTCCGGACCGCAAGAGCATAACCTGACAATAGTTTAGATTAAACTCAGTTTTTTGATTTGTTTTGCCTTTGGACTATATTAGTTTGGAGCAAAATAGGTTGAGAAGACTATTAAGCTAGTTTGATTTAGGCCCTCTTAAAGTAAGCCGATCTAGCTTGACAGTGGATAATAAAGTTTGCAAGAAGTTTTTATTCTATCTATTTGTTTTTGCTTTTGCTTATGACTAAATATAAACAATAACATCCTCTGTAAATTGATGGGTCAAAAAATATATTTTAATACGTTGAACGCACAAGTTGTTTGGTTTAGTATGGGTGACTGAAGTCATAGTCTAAGCTAGTTTAGATTTAGCTTTCACACATACTTCCCCCGTTTCTAAATAAGTGTCACCGTGTAGATTTGATTTTTAGAAAATACGTGTAATATTTATATCTTCAAATAATTTTGTTAAAAAACTAGATTTAAAGATCTTTCTCATGATACTAATTATGATATAATTGATGATATTTATTATTTATTAAAATTACCGGCAGTTATTCTCGGGAAATAAAGTGACACGTATTTAGAGACGAAGAGAGCACAACTCTGGATTAGTGTGGATTTGGTGTTAGCACAATTCGTATATGTGCTGGCCCCACCGGCTCCTCTTCGGTGAAGGCCACAAACTACACCTCCAGGTAGCTGGCCCGACGGCCAGCCGGCCCTGGCCATAGCGGCTAACGGCGACAGTTTCGGGCGAGCTGAACACGTTGGGCGAGCCGCATGGGGCAGACGACAGTCAGTCAGTAGTCCCTAGAACAAATCATTGACACGTACAGGCAAACCACTCACTACAGAATAGGAGTACTTGGCTGGTTCGATTTCGTTCTCGAGACGGAAAAGAATGTATGTGGCTCAGTTGCTTCTCGTGGGAACCATCCAAATTAACTCATTTAACTGAGCTATAAATCACATTGTTTTCATAGTTTATTACACAGCTAAAGGTCTAGACATCGTGCGCTATACGCATTTACTACATATCTCTCACAACCAGGAAAAAGTATGGATTGTATTGCTACGCGAAATCAATTTAACCGACAGTCACAATCCCACATCCGGCGCCCCGTCCCACAAGCAGCCTGAGAAAAAAGTATGCATTGTAACAAAGCTATTTTTAAAAATTTAGAGCTTGTTTGGTTGCAAACCAAATTTTGCCAAACCAAAACACCTAAAAGATTTGGCATACAATTGGTTTGATGCCAAAACATTAGCAATCTCTTTTAAAATTTTGGCAAGAGAATATTTTTTCTCTTGTTAGTAGCAAACCAAGCACCAACTTTGGTTGCCTTGCTAAAATATTGGTTTACCCTAATATTGATATAACTTTGTTTTGGCTTGTCCTAAAATTAGCATGGCAAAGATTGATGTTCAACCAAGCAAACTTTTATCTAAGGCGGATCTGTCTACCTGGCAACTGAGTGTTTTGACAACTTCACACCTGAATTGTTGTCATGCATTTACACTATCTTTTAGCTATATTTACACCGCCTTATTACTACATTTACAGTAATTGTTTTAGTTTAATTTATTGAACAGAAAGATGTAATTTGAGGAAAACACAATTGGAGACATATATATCAATTTTTTAGAAAAAATTACAAATTATTTCTATGGATTGTATACATGAGATAAATATATGTCAAATTGTTCGCAAATTCTTAAAAAATTAGAAAAAACTGCAAAAAAATTGCCTATGGGAGGGACGTCGCTCGTGCGCATGTGGACGCCCGCTAGGGACAGACGCACTCCCTCGTCTGGGACGCCGCTGGAGACGGCTGCACTCCACGACAGGGATGTGCCCCCGGGGCAGTGGTGCCGGATGACCGGGCTTTAGGCGGCGAGGGGCCGCGACGGGACCAACTTGGGACGACGAGGGGGCGCGGTGGAGGACCTCAGCCTGCAAGGGGTGCGGTTCGAACCTTTTTCGAATACGCACCGGTCCTCAAATCGACCAACGGGTTGAGCTGAACCGAACCCAAATGATTAAGGGGCATACAGGGTTGTGACCCGCTGAAATCAGATTTGAACCGAACCACCTTCCATCGCTGCCTCCGACCCTCCGCCTCCTCGCTGCCAGGTCTGTCCCATGGCGCTGCTCCTCCCTCCTTGCATCACGCCGTGAGGCTCAGGTCCTCTCTCCCCGTAATGGCACAGCAGCTCCGCGGCGCGGTTTCTTCCTCTCTCCACGGTAGACTGGCAGAGAGACAGAGACACCTCACTCACCCCGTCGGAAAGCACTAAGCTCCCCCATGGCCTGGCACAAGGAACGCGTGACCTCGCCGCGCGGTGCTGCTAGGCGGACGACAAACTCAACATCTGCTTGGGTTCCCCGCCACCAGGGTCCTAGCCATGGCGAAGCCGTGGTCGGCCGCCGGCGTCGCTGGCGACGAGGCAATCTAGAGGAAGCTGTGTGAGGTCGGGCTCGACGAGGACGCCGTTATGCACCTGGACAAGGCGCAGCGCGCTCATCTGCTCCATCTCGCGGCGTGCGGTTCGAACCTAACTAACCGCAGATTGCTCGGTTCAGGATTGGGATGGATCAGGTTCGACCCCCCGACCTCGCTTTGCGGTGACGGAGCGACAGCTCGAGATCAGGTGCGCCCCGCCCGGCCCGTTTGCAGGTTGAGGAGGACTACCTTGGGGTAGCGGCGGGGTGGCAAATGACCAACCTTTAGGCAGCGGGAGGCAGCCGACCGGCCTGGGGGGTGGCAAGTGCGGCGGCGGAGGGCCGGGCTAGGGCGGCAGAGAGAGTAAGTGCGGTGCAGCGGAGGGAGAAGGTGTGGAGAGAACAAATCACAGTGTCACCAGCCTCCAAAACAACCAGAGTGTTGTTTAAGCACCAAAATAAGCACCATAGTTGAGTGATTTTAGGGGAAAAAATGTTTCATAATTGTTTGAGGTAAACCAAATTTTCTATGATTAGACTAGATTTTTAATTTCATTACTTTTCCATGTATAATGTTTAGGTATTTTTTTTAAAAAGTATTCATAATAATGTGGACTTTTAAAAAAATATTTCTAGTCTAATTTGTCCCTCTAAATTTAAAGGGGGTCAACAGAAATTGGTTGACAAGTTTTGTAATTCACGGAGCAAAATCAAATGGCTTCAATAGTTGAGTGAGACAAATTAAACTTTTCTTGATTATTACATTTAGGTTTTTTAATCGTCATAATCCCACGTCCTGTGGCCCAGCCCATAGGTAGCGAGGAGCCTAGAAGGACCAAGAGCCTGTTGAAGCATCCCAAGAGTTTTCGACCTATAGTGGTAACGTGATGTTTGCTAGCTGTGTGCTAATTGTGTGCCTGTGGATTGCCACAGATGGAGAAAATAAAGTTCTATTTAGATCCGATAGTTTAGTGGCTGAAGTTAAAGGCTAAACTTTTGGATTACTTTTTTTCTACTAGAAACTTTAGACCACTTTAGCTTGCTTGTGTGGTCTAATAAATATAGTGGCTGAAGTTAAAGGCTGACTAAACTTTGGGCCAGATATTTGGAGTATCAAGAGGTTAAACTTTAGACCATTGCATGGGATCTAAATAGGGTTTAAGCCGTTGAATATTCATGGGAAACAATAAATGAAATGCGACATATCTATTTATACTTTATCTTTCTATAAAATTTAAAGGCTAAAAATATTTTACATTGACAATGCATGCAAATATTCATGGCAATAACATGACAATGTACTATTAAGCTTGTATTAAATTAAAATACAACTTTGACAATTTTTCTCTATGCAAAACACAAAAATATTTACATGTAAATATAACATAACTTTAGTTGTTCATATTGTTAATGCATCGTTATAGTTAAATGTTGAGGCCTTTCATGAGAAGCTTACTTTTCCATGAGAAGAGCTAGCTGTCCATTTTGGTACACATCACTAGATTCATCAACAAGAATTGCAAAATAATCACCACCAAGGTCTTCCATGAGAATCTTGGTTTTCTTTTGCACAACAATTAGCTATCTCTCTTTGAACTTTAGGAGAAGTCAACTAACAATTATTTGGGGCACATTCTTCAAAACCATCTTAGCAACCTCTTCAAAGTTTTTACCTAGCATATTTAACAACTCTAAAAAATTTCTTTGTTAAGAGAACTTTGGCTTTCATCCAAGAAATTTAAATATGACTTTCTTCTACTGTAAACTGGGCTTATTAGGGATCATGGATTTGTGAGGCTAAAATTGAATGAAGTCTGTTGTTATTTTCTAGGAAAATGAGGAATGAAGAAATCAAATATTACATTTCTTTTACAGAAGCATGAGACAAAAAATGTTGTAACTTGTGGTCCACATTTTCCAGTTGTTGATGAAAGGTTGTCTATTCTTGCTATAGAAGATCCTCCAATTGAGAATCACACATGACACATCTATATGATTGTAGTTGTGGATGAAGGGACATGTGAAGAACAACAAGAAACAACTACAACTACACATTCTATTGGGATAAAGTGTCAGTTGAAGCTGAAGAAGAAGAGGAAGAAGAACTGCCTCCAATTCCTGATGTTGATTCCATTGAGCATGATCTGGGCAAAAAGGATCCTATTTCGACCTTTGATGTGAATGAACAAGATGCCATCAGAAGAAGATACATTTTCAAAAGGTCCATACCATCTTTATGCCTATGATTATCCATCTCGTCTCTTCTGTTTTATTTAGTTTTATAAGTACCCTTGATTGAATATAGCAAAGAAAAGGATACAAAGATTACTGTTTCTATTGTATTTTGTTTGGTAAAGAAAGTGGAAAATTTACTGCAGATGGTGATTGGAATATGGGAACTAAATCACAGTCATATCTACTGAAACTTTTTTGGACTTTACTGTGTTACATATGAAAATTTTTTACTATGACTACCCTTGTTTAAAATCTTGGATCCGCCGCCGGCTATGCCCGACCGCCTGGCCCTATCTAGCAGCCCCTCCATACACGTGTACACATGTACATGTACCTAACAGTACATAACATTCTCAAGAGTAAGATGTTTTCGAAGTTCAGTCGACAACATTGTTGCTGAAGAGCTTAAACTTGTCGGCGTCCAGCACGAGCTTGCGGATGGTGGCGAAGGCGCCGATGGCACCTACGCCGGCGAAAATGACCATGACGGCCGTGTTGACCAGGAAGACTGGAGACCGCCGCGGCGGCGCGAGCGCCATGTTGTACAATATAACGGGGAGCACGAAGTCGAGCGGGATGAAACCAATGGCGCCTACCACGCCCACGATGTCGCCGAAGAATGGGAGCATGGCGGCCATGAGAGCGCAGAAGGCCAAGTACAGCGTCCCCGCAGCCAGCCAGCGCGGGACGAGGTTCCGCGCGCGAAGCGGTCCCGGGCCAAGTCGGGCGGAGCTCTTCTCCATGATCTCGTATGCCACCTGGGAGTAGACGAGGCCGATGGTGAGGAGCTGGAGGAGGACGAAGAGGACCGCGACGCCTAGCAGCCACGCCGGAGCGAGGGCAGGGCCGAGTCCGCATGAGGCTCTTGAGGACGTTGGACTGCACGTGGCTGCCGAAGGCCCAGTACCCGGTGATCGACGAGAGGAAGAAGGTGAAGACGATGACGGAATAGCACAGTACCAGCGCCTTTATCATCTTCCCAGCTGCCGGTGGCGCCAACGTCGCCTGCAGAAATGATCAAGTTCAAATATGTTGGGCCGGGGTAATATTTCGTTTTATGTGGGCTATAAATTCATGGGCCTGCTAAAACTAGCTCAATGAGCAGGGAGCCCAGCTCTGTTTGTTTCCGTCAGTTTACCATCATGCATTCATGCTGTTTGGTTGGGACAAGAAAGGAACTCTTTTCCCCGTCCATAGAAAGGGAAGGAACTCTGGCAATTGGGATCTAAATTGATTCAATTTTACTCTAAAAAATTGATTCAATTTTCTAACACCAAACCAGATCTGGTCTTGCATGACTATTTAACTCAGCTTATAGCTATCTCAGAAGGTTCAATGTGAAATATACCTGGATTTCAGGCAGTATGCCATTGCCGAAGACAGAGGCAAGGATGGAAATGGATAGAAAAGCGTCGAAGGCCTGCTCGGACTTGGACGAGCTTAGCGAGTAGTCCTTTGCAGGACCATTTTTGGACAAGCCTGTCAAGAATTAATGAGGACATAGTTAAACGCTAGTAGTAGATTACTACTCAACAGATTCTATTCTCCACGGGCTACACTTCATCTGGCAAGTTATAAAAAAACAAACTGAAACACATTGGCCAAAACTGGTGCTCTGGAACTCAGAGCTACGAACACCAGAGGACATATATAGAGAGAGATATAAGATATCGCTGACAGAACTTTGAAAATGTGAATTACAGCTAACAGGGCTGGTTAAATTCTTACATTTTTTTGGCAAATACTTAAACTCCTAGACATGAGCCTCCTTAATTATGTGTTCTCCAAACAAAAATCCCAATTCTCAATTCAAATCATGCAACGTCATTCCTCAGTGGACTATTGATCTCGTAGAGACTCCTGTAGGTATAGGTAACAATTGTAAACGCAACATTTGCCACAAAACCGACATCGTTTAAGCAGCACTGTTGTGTTCTCTTGAAGACTGCCAGACTAAGGATTCCACGGTGCTAAGGTGTCGACATACCATTGCGAGTGAGTTTATGCAAACGAAGCATCAAAGCATAATGGAAAAGCTGCGGATGTAACTAGCATCTTCCCTTTTAATCTGTCATATTCCCTACCTAAATGTTTAAGCCTTTTTTCATAGGAATCTAATTCCCCCAACAGGATCAAGCAGTCCTCTACAAAGGGACTGGAATTTGACAGTGACACTAGAGCATGTACACAATGCAAGGAGGGTTCAGGCAATTAATAATAATATTACCTGCACGAGTGCAAGCAGCTGCCACAAGGATGGTGTAAACCCAAGCTCAGGAGCAGCGAGGCGAAGTTGATGTGCCGAAGCGAGTGAAAAGATGGTAGCTGGGAGAGGAAGGCCAGCACGACAGCCACCATGATGATGAAGTGGTACAGTTTCAGGGGACCATGTGGAGCAAGGCTTGTGTACATAATCTGTTTGCGCACCATGAAAGATCAGAATTAAAAAATGGCACTAACCGATGATGTAAGCAGATAGCAGACAACAGAGAGCAAGTTACTGTTTGATTTTCTTGACAACTACTATCTGACAGAGAAAAAATTTTTTTTTTCTTGAAAAGGTAGCAACTAGTGTGAAACAACTACTGAACTACTTTCTGACAGAAAAATCAACTCAATCTGTACTCTCAAGGACCAAAACGATGGACACTTGAAGATAGCATATCAACGCTTAGAAGGACTTCGTTTGTTGTAGACTTGTAGTGATATGATCAGTCGTTATTATGTCCTTTTCAGGACTCAGGAGGATATTCAAAATGGAAGACCATATATTAACACGGGGTTGCACGTCCTTGTAAAAAAATAACGTGGCATATCTTCATATCTTGGGTTGCTTTTTAGGATGAGCTTCTTGATTGCGACTACTGCATATACTTAGTTTACAAGTCCCACAAGCAATGGCATTCGGATATTTTCAGTGTTTCAAATCATCCTCCAAATCATCTGCACCTCAGTCTTGCGTCTAAGAAGTAAGAACAGCCTCCTTTCGGATGTTCTGGTGTGAACTTTTTGAAGAATTTGCTGGTGTGAACTGACTATTACCCTATCAAGTAGGAGGAGTGTGTGCGTGCGGATAAAGTCATCGCAGCAGTTGAGATACGGAGGGCTATCATATCCAACTCATGTGGCAACTCGAAGAAAATCTGGGGAGACCGTTTCTACATTCTGGACGGCAAACCATACGTCAGTGTATATGATACTGATCAATGTACTCCCTCTGTCTCTAAAAGCTGCAACTTCTAAAGTTGTCTTAAGTCAAACTTTTTAAACTTTGACCGAATTTAAAAAAAAAAAACACTATGTACGATACCAAATTAGTACCATTAAATTCATCATACAATGTATTTTCACAAGATACTCATTTTGTGTCATAGATATTGATGTTTTTTTTCTATAAAGTTGGTCAAAGTTAAAAAAAATTTGGCTGACACGAATTATAGGAGTTGCAACTTTCAAAGACAGAGAGGGAGTATAGGGACTAGTGTAACGAACTTCTAACTATGTCCACGATGGAACGACATGCAAGAAGACGTCAAAATGTGCACACAGCTCACTAGTAAACTAACCCTGCATTGTATGTAAGCTGGCATGGACAAAATAAACTTATGAAGCACATATAAGATTCTTCTTGGATGCAACGACGGCTTACCTCGAGGCAGTCGGCGGCGAGGAGGATGGAGCCGATGCTGACGCCGGTGTTGATGGTGGTCTGCACAGTGACCACGAAGTAAAACATCCACCCGGATCCTGCTCACGTACGCACGGCATCATGTCCACCAAACACAAATCACAGTTCAATCAGCAGCAGTAGGTTACCATACCAACGCACCCATGCTAATTTAATGGCAGCAACTAGCCAACGAGCATGCAGGAACAGGACAGCACAGGAGGGCCGGGCGGCACCAGCACAGCAACACTAGCTGATACAGTGACTGAGTGAGTGGGTTTCCCGTGCCCATGGCGTGCACACAAACGCAATTTGCGCGAGAGGCCGGGCCAAGATCGAGTGGGGTGCGCGGCATTAACGCCGCTGTCGCGTACGTGCGTGACGTGGTCGTGGGCGATCGGTCATCGATGCACCCAACGCGTGTGGGGATACGATGGATGGCGGTGCTTGATTGGGTTAGTTGCGTGCCGAGAATAATTAGGCGCAGCACAAGCACAAGCACGGCACGTACTTACCGAGGACGTCGGCGGCGAGCTCGCGGAAGCGGATGTGGCGCCGCCCGCGCGCCTCGCAGTGGTCGAGGACGCGGGACATGAGCGAGTACTCGTAGAAGGTGACGGCGGCCATGACGGAGAGCAGGGTGAGGCCGAGCGCCCACCCCATCCCGCGCAGCGCGTAGGGGAGCGTCAGCACCGTCGGCCCCACGATCGCCGTCGTCAGGTGGAACCCCGCGTGCCACCACGTCCCTGCAAATAATCCACGGAATCCGCCGGCCGATCAGATCAGTTGGCCGCAACTCGCGAAGTCGGGCGGGGAGCATGCGTGCGTATACCCTTGGACTCGAGCACGAAGGCGGCGCCGGCGTCGGCGGCATCGGCCGTGAGCCCCGGCTTGGCGGCATGGTTGACGCCGTTGCCGTTGGTGGCGGTGGCGCCGGCGGCCTCGGCGTCGAACGCGGCGGGCGCCATGGCCTACTAGCGCGCCCCCTCCCGCTTGGTGCTCGTACGTGGACACCAGAGACACACGGCTGCTCGATCTGATCGGACGGAGTGGTTTTCCGGCTGGCTACTCATCCATTTCGCGCGCGCGCTCGGTGCCGGACTGCCGGTGCGCGGCCACGGAGTGGTTAACCAGGTGATGAGCGTGTGCGTGGCGTGGGGGTCTCCGTTGTCTTCAGTTGGAGTTGTGTGGGGGCGGGGGGGAGCGAGGAGTGCTGGAGAGAGCCAACGGCAACGGCACGCGGCCCCCCATATTTATGCTGCTCGATCTCGATGGATGCCATGCCGGGCTGCCGATCGGCGAGGGCCGAGCCTGGCTGCGGTTTACGGCATGCGGTCCGCACGCAGTCGCCCGTGCGTGAGGCGTCGTAGCGACAGCGAGATCCGACATGATGTCGCCCTCGGTCTCGGCAGCTCGGGCGAACCTCGGCGGTTTGCCGGTACTGAGGTTTTCTTTAGGACTTTGCCGGTACTGCGGTTGTAGTAGAATTCATTCGCTAGTTCTAGTTTTTCCCCCTTTTGCCAGTTGTATTTACTATTGCTTCGGTACTAGCGAGTCATCTTGTTGTTGTTTTCCGATTGAATATTTGTCAACTCAAATTACTAATCCATCACCAAGCGCTTCTGTATGAGCTAGCTAATGGCATTGCGGTAGGCGACGTTCTACCTGTGGCTAGGATGACTTCGTCAACCTTGTTAGCATAATAATTTCTTGATCTCCTCCTCTTTTAAGGTTGGATTGGGAATTTGGTATCCTAGGTTGTCTCTTTTGCATGACGAAAACAGATAACATGATCGGAATTCTATTACATTCTACAAATATATATCATTTATAAAGTTTTGTAGTTTATCATAAACACTGAAGCCTATAGTGCTGGTTTTTAAATTCATCTTTTATAAACTTGAGGGAACCAATTTCATTCACTATTTATCATTAAAAGAGTTATAAACAGTTAAACATATCATACTAAACTGACAGAGCTCAAATTCTCACTGAGGGCTTAATTTTAATAACATTTTTTTAGGAAACAGAGGGAGTTTACCCCTACTGAT
This sequence comes from Chrysopogon serrulatus, assembly GCA_015844335.1. Lineage (NCBI taxonomy): Eukaryota > Viridiplantae > Streptophyta > Magnoliopsida > Poales > Poaceae > Chrysopogon > Chrysopogon serrulatus. The sequence continues at coordinate 128,541 of JADLZL010005256.1, read as the reverse complement.
CATAACTAAAAACATGGAAAGATACAAGAGTTATTAAGAAACAAAAAAGTCAAAAATAAAATCAAAGCGATTACACAAAGTTCTCAGCCATTAACCACGTTCGTGTACCCTGCCTGACACCATCATGGTCTATTGGAGCGCAAGGACGACGGACGCTCTATATAGACTTGGTGCGATGGTGCCCAAACCTTGTAGTGTCCCACTGTCCCTCCAATCTACGTATGATACTGGTTTCATTCACAGTCCACTAGTTGTTCACAAGAGATATGGTATGCCTTGTGTCCAGCATCCTTTAAAGTTTTGTCCTTTGATTGCCGTAGTTTGTCCTTTGATCGCCTACGGCGTCTACGGAGTGTGGCACGTGTGCGTGTTTTGGCGAATGGGAGTGTGACACTACCTCAGGCAGCACACCGCGAATGCTGCTGCTGATTCATCCGCGGAAATATCTTGCACGACTTTAATTTGTTCGCGATCAAAAGCTTTATATTTTATGACAGAGCTGTGGATTGATAGTTTTTAATAAATTTTTTTTTTTTGACGAAATCTGAGCAGAACATGCCAAGAAGAATCCCCGCAAAGCGACAATGGGGCGCGTATTTCCGCTGGATTTGACCCTGGCCGTGTATTCTCTATTCTGGTATGGTTGGCACTTTAGCAGCGCTGTGTGTACTGGAAGTCTGGAGCAGCATATCTAGGTGTACGAATCGGAGGCGGCAGAGTTAACGCTTTCGAGTCTGTCCGCACTACCTGCGTGCCGCTGATAGTGCAGCCGTGGAAGAAACGGCGATGCCATGTTTCCAGCAGATAAACTTCTTTAAACACGGAGGATGTAACTCGCCGGATCGGTAAGAACAATCGCACTTGTTATGTGTATGACTTGTCGAGGCGCTACAAGGTGAGATCGCTGATCCGCGTTGGATCTGCGTCGAAACCGAGGCCCAAGTATTCATTCGTACAGAATTTCACCTCCCAGCAATGCCGTTGATTCACGGGAATGATAGCTATCTTAGTGGGGGACAGGGGCTTATCAGGAGAGTTAGAAACATCAGCCCGACTCAATCAGTGCAAACACAGCAGATGGCTCCAACTCCGGCATCCAATTCCAAAACCAAAAGCAATTATCACTAGACACCAGTGTGTACTTGCATAATTGTATTTGTCGCCGAGACAACAGGAACTAAACGTCAGTACCCTGTTATGCTCTCAATACACTGGCGCAAGTTAACGTCAGTACCCTGTTATGCTCTCAATACACTGGTGCAAGTCATTAAACTTACTGGTTTATATTTATACTGGGCATGCGCAACTCCACTGCCACTGCCATGCCCGTGGGCCGTGGTTTTGAAAACTGTTCTTTGGTAGATATCAGATTGACAACTGCACCCATCAGATTTGAAAACAGTATGGACAGGGGTTTCAACCTTCAAAATAAGACTTAGGGTTCAGGAGAGCCGATAATCAATCATATCGGCAAGGGTTTCAAGAATCAAGAGCACATATTATATATACATATAAATGTCAGGGGAAGCATAGCTCTGCCAGTATATTACAAGGCGACAATTGCTCATACATCTAACAATACTTCTGTGCCTGTGATGGGGCAATGTAGCAATAATGATAAACACATTTAAGGAATAGCATGTACAGGCAGAGCAGTGAAGTTAAGAACTGCCTGATAGATTAGAGTCACTAGCAAACGTCGCTTCCATTGAAGTCATGGAATTAGCAGGAAGGATACTATTGGTAGTTAAGTCATTGGACCACATTATCTTGGCTTCTTGAGTGCCAACCTTCGCTGAACACCAAGGATCTGCTTGCAGAGCTCCAGTCCAATCCTGAGAAATCTGAGGTTTGATATCACAAGCCGCAGAAATCATTGGTTTGGCACCCCATGGTCAGCTTTGAAGAGTGTATTATTAGCAAAGCCAAGGCCCTGTACTAGAACCAGCTATCTAAACTCTTCAGGGACATGCATGCCAAAACCACGCTTCAACTTTTCAATCCTACAATAACAAGTAGATAACTGTAAGTAGATGGCCATATTGGAATAGTCAGACCCAGAAAAGCATGCATGCACTGGAAGTTAAATAGTAAGATGCATCCCTCAGAAAATTAATGGCACACAACCTCTTGATGATCCTGGACTGCTCGATAGTTAGACAGCTACACAGTGTGCAGATGCTCCAGGAATATTGGTAGAAAGATATTGGCTTTGAAGAACAGGCCACTTGCATAAATTGCGAAGGTAGAGCAGATGCATATCTACAGTGGATTTGATATTTCACTTGTGGTGCTGGATTTGGTAATTTGTAAGAATAGCTCCATCACTGGTTGTTTTGTTTTTTTATGATGAAACAACAAAAAAGGTTTTTTTTTTTTTTTTTTTTTTTTTTTGGGGACAGGACAACATGGTTTAAATAAAGGATCAGCATGCCCTTTATGTTCCAACAATTCTAACCTGCAAAGAATTTATATGATACCTAGGAATATATACAGAAGAGCCAATTGCTTCAAGGCCTGTTGAAGACTCAAGGATAGCTCAAATGGAGTGTTATTCTAGTGACGTTGAAATGGAGATTCAATATGGATGGAACCTTATGAGTGTGTAAAATTGGGAGCTTGTAATTAGATGTTCTGACAGTTCTAGGTTAGAGTGCAACACAAAACTAAAACATAATTTTTGAAATACCATGCATAAAATGTAAAGAAACTTACGTGGGAGCAAGTTTTCCAAGACTGCGTAGTTTTTTCCCAGTAGCTTCATCAGTTACATTTCCTGACATCTCAATAGAATATGACTTTCCAGATGTCCGTGGTAGTCCTCTTCCTACAAGTAAATCTAAATCTCTTTGATGAAGTTCTCTGCCATTGACAAAAACACCAGTATCCCCACCAGCACAATTTCTGGCCATCGGATAATTAAATTCTCTAATAAATGGCTGTAAAACAACAAGAGTATTCATGAGAAGAAAAAAAAACTAAGAGCAGTAGAAATGTAGAGACAAGAAAGAACTCATCTTACAGGGACAATGCCAATACATTCTCGTCCCATGACACCCCAAAAACCAGCACGGTAGTCATACCTAAGTTATCAACAGCAGAAAGAGATGTCAACATTTAACATTTTCTCAAACAAAAGGAATCTAATTATTGGGTTCAATAGTGCATGCTTAAGATTGATATACAAAATGTATTTCATTATCCATGCCAAAATAATTCTATAGCCAAGCTATAAAAAAGAGCATATTCAAAAAGCTACAGGTAAAGATCCATCCAACAGTTAAGTGAACTGTATCACAGTTGATGCAACCTAAAGGTAAGAAGCTCAGCAGGCTTACACAGCTGCACAGAATATATTTATAAAATACTACATGACTACTAGTAAATATAATTTCAGCAAGATAAAATAAGATGACAGTTAACAGATCAAAAGAAATGATCCTGGCTGTATAATTACATTGCAGGAGGCAATGACAATGACACCAAGAAGAGTAGAGAATGCATCCAAGCGAACATTTTGCATGGTTGGTGACAGGAAGCAGTGCTGTGCTAATGCCATCACCAAATATGTCCTCAGCACAATCAATAATAGGGGAAATAAGAGAGCAATATGCAAGTTTTATGATGTATCGCATTGAGCTACAGGCATTTAGTGGGGACACTAGCAACACCAAACAGGAATGAAGTTTTCAGTATTGCTATGATCCTTTTGGACCAAGCAGGAAGGCAAAATCCTGTCTGGGGATCAAATATTCAAATATGAAAAATGAGCTGAAATTGCTAAAACTGAGTTTATTGCTTTAGAAAGTAGAATGAAGACCAAAGACTAGAAAGGAGAAACAAAGCATGTACAAATAACTTGGGAAAGAATCCCAAAGGAGCTGCTAGTCTTAGAGAACCTCCAAGAGTTCCCCAGTTCCCCTGCCCATCCTTTTAGAGCCAACATTAAGGTTTATGTAACAAAAGTCGCCCTCCAACATTCCCCCATTCACCATCCAATATTAAGTGGTATCCTAAATTATCCTCCCTCCCCTCAAATTTGGGATGTCATGTTGTCCACCCCATATGTTATTTGGGATAAGGTACTGTTGAAGGAGAGGAATATATAGGAAGGATTTCTGTTAGCATGTGCCCTATATGAAGACTTTTGGAATTAAGTTAAGAACAACTCTTGTAGACAGAGGCTTTCTGTAAATCAATAAAATACTACAACACTTACCAATATGAACCTGGGTCAATGGGACCAGCTTTCTTCTCTGCCTTCTTAAGGGCTCTTTCAGAGATTGGATGACCATTAATTGAAACCTTAACACTGTCCATGGACTTATTTAATAAAGAAAGGTCCTTGAAACCCTTCTTCAAGAGACCAGCAAAAAATGATGAATCCCCACTCTTACCAGTTGAGGATTGATCTTCATCTAACCCAGCCTCTGATGAACCACGAGAAAACCCAGAATTTGTCCGCCCATTAATTGATGAACCACTCCCTGCTTGGGAATTGGCATCTTCAGTAAATGGCTGCTGCAGTTTCCCGTCATCTTCTTCAATTTTCAGCTCTTCATGTCTCTCACTTATGCTTCCAGTTTCTATGACATCTTTATTATTTTCATCACAATTGTTGCTAATGCTCTCAGACCCAAGAACACAATTTTCATCTCCTTTGACCTTTGGCTCATATTTATTGCATGTGTCCTCACCTCCAGGGCTGCTATCGCCATCTTTAATATTCATGCACTCATACTTTTCACTTCCATCTACTAGACTACTAGCGTCATCTTCTCCACTATTCTGCTCGTATGTTTTGCTACTATCTTCAATGTTGCAACAATCATCTTCCTTGCTCTTCTGTTCATAACTTCTGCATGAGCTTTCATCTTCAGTGGCATCTTTATCATCTACATTGCTCTCCTGTTTGCTTCTTGTACTAATGCCCCCATCATACTCATCATTAGCATCATATTCTCCTTTGCAAGTTTGGTCCGATCGGTAAGGCATGCCTTGATCATCCTCATCGTTGCCTTTTTCTTGGGCGCACAATGGGTCAACAAGTTTGTCCTCTAGAGCTGGAGATCGTGGGCTAAGTGGACCATCTACAGAAGGCTCCACCTTGCAGTCTGCATCCCTCTCGCACAATATATCCTTTGGGCTACCAATGTCTACAGACCTACTTGGAGAGAAAGAGAGACCCTCTGCTTTTGACTGAATGCTTCTAGTTGACCCACACTCTTTGTCAATTCTGTCATTACTCAATGTCGAAGAAAGTGAATTGTCATCAATGAAATCCATGTTGTTCTGCATGTTGCTGTGATCATTTGAATTGTAGAACATAGAATTGAAATCATCATGGTTTTGATGGGCAGAATCTCGCCTCATCTTATCACTTGAGCTCTGCTCCATTTCAGGCGCATATAAGGATGATGATGGTGCAAAGGGAATACCATTTTCTTCCTCATGCTTCAAACTAATTATCTGACAACAAGACCCACATTGAAACCGATTCTGCTTCCTCCCTATGACTTTTCCCATAGGCATCTGCAGTAGTTTATAACATGAACTGCATACAGAGAAAGGTGCGGCACCATCCACTGGACGGCAGATATGTTCTGCCTTCTTCCTGAAGTACTCTGCCCTCCTCTTCGATACAGACCGATGAGAGTAAAGTGATGACGCCACAGACCTCCGATCATAATCAGATGAAATAGATGGCGACCTCTCGAACCGGTATGATTCATGCTGCCCAGCAAAGTATCTTGCCATTGGGATGTTCTCCTCTTGCGGCAAAGTCCTCTGCCCATGCAGACAGTGCGGACAGGCACACCCATAGTGATGGTAGCTCCCAGGTCCCATCCCACCGTTCTCCCACTGCCTCCCAGGGAGGCGGTAGTGCCCACTAGACTGCCTCACATACCTTTCCCCATGCTCAGGGCGTGGGGGTGCGTATGGGCTTGGTGGTGGCAAGCCATGCCCATACCGCCCATCATAGCGGGAGCGGTGGTACCCCGGCAGAGGCGGTGGCTCAAGTAGATCGGGGAGCATTGAGACCGCACGGCGGCTGACCCTGCGGTGCTCCCGCGGCTGGCCGACGACGTTGCAGGAGCGCGTGATCTGGTCCCTGAGCTCGTCCAGCTTGCGCAGCAGCTCGACGGGGTCCTGCTGCAGCGCGGCCCAGTCCGCGCCGCCCCTCGGGTCGCTGCATTGCGGCCGCTCCTCCGCCCCAATCCTCCGCCTGTACTTCATCTCCTTGAGATGGCTCCCCATGGTGGGGCGCCGGCCGCCTCCCCGCCGAGAGGCGAGGCCGCTCCGTGCTCCCACCTTTCCCCCACCCCACCGGATCGGCAAGCACTGGCGTTATCCTGCACGAAGCTGCGCGCTGCGGAGCCAAATTTGTAGCGGGTTAGAGCGGTGAACGGGCAGATCAGAGGGGGCCCGAGGGGGCGGTGGGGGAATGGAGTAAGATCTGTCGGTTTTGTACAGGAGAAAGAGAGAGAGGGGGGAGGGAGATGCGGAACGGCGCTTACCTTGAGACGGAGCTCGCTGCGGCGAGGCTACGGCTCGGGGGCGTGGCGGCGCCGCCGGTTCCCCATTAGGGTTTGGTCCCGCGGGTCGAGGAGTCCGCCATGAGAGAGATTGAAAGAGAGCAGAGTCCTGGGCTGTGTCTCGGGAGCGAGCGGCGGCAGCAGTGTCTGCGTTGTAACGGAGACGACGAGGGAGGCAAGTGAAAGAAGCTTTTATATAGCCGCGGGCTCCCCAGGGACCTTTTCGCGAAATCTGGGTTCCCGGGGGGCCGGCCCCGGGCGCCGCGGAGTTACGTGGGGATGTGGTCCGCCTTTTGGAACCATCTGGCTGCGCCGCTGACGTGAGGGGTCAAAGACGCGGGCCCGCCTGGAGGCGAGCGCCCGCGGTGGGCCACGGGCGGGCGCACAGCTGGCGGTGGTGGAGCAGGCGTGGCGGCTTCGGTTTCTTCTTCTCCTCCTCCGATACTCCCCATTCTCCCCTCCGCCTCGCCTAAGCATTCCTTCCACAAGGGAAAAAACACACACTAAAAAATGGTGGGAGTACTTGTTTATTTTATTTATCAACGACTTGCCCATCGTTCGTATGAACATGGACATGGACATGAACATGGACGGGTGGTACGGTCATTAGTTGCAGTTCGGTAAAGCTTGCAATTTTTCTGAAGTGCTAACGTAAACGTCGCAACGGGGGGATCGGAATTAAATAGGGTTGCTTGGAGGAGGGAATATGGCGTGCAAGATGAAAGGGACCTGGACTTGCATGTGTTGGTTGGGCGTTGAAGGAGGTATAGTGCTTTCACAACAGAATTGTGTATAAGGGACTGCACATTTAGATTAGATTTTTTTATACGTACAGGAGTAGTGTATATTATAATTAGTTTGTATGAATGATGCATGTACCGGATCTGAGGCCAGATAATAATAGTCTATCTGTGTTCTTGCTCACGGTTTCACATCAGTTAGGTCTGATTAGCATGGCTTTCAACAGCTTGGCTCTTACCGCAAAAGCCTGCAAGAACACTTATGAACCAAAACTCTAACTCTTTCTTCTTTCTCTCCCTCTAACAGAATCTGTAGGAACAATTGGAGCAAAAAACATTTTATCTTCTACTGCTCCAACCGATACAGTAAGATAAAAGATACAGTTTTGGCTCTAACGAACAATGTTTTTTTAGACTTTTGCAGTAAAAGCTAAAGTTGTCGGGAGACATACCAAACCGACCCTTACTAAAAACTGTCCATATTTACTAATATAGGAAAATAGCCGAAAATCGATCTGAAAAACTACGCGTACACATATTGAACGTCGGAGGATCGATAGTGCATTCATCTTCAGTTTAAACCTTTTTCATTTTTTCTGAAAAAATATTTTTGTTTCAACGAAATAGTGTTGCAATTTAAAGCGATTACTGTAGCCAACATCATGTTTCACTGGACCACACCCTGTACGTCCTGTGCCACGGCATCACGGGAGACCTGCACATGCATGTGCAAGTGCAAGGCCATCCATATGCATGCGAGTGGACGCTCGCTCGCATGTGAGCCGTTCGACGTGACATCATCTACCATGGCCTTTTGTTTTGTATAGCCGTGCCACTGTTTTTTCGTGCACAGCACAGGCTGCTGGAAAGACCGGATCGATAGTGTCGTGCGTGGCGTGCGTTCAGTTCCATGTCGCCATCTTACCTCACTTCTAGAACACCGAATTTTGTACTAGTAGGTGGAAGCGTCTCAGTGAACAAAAGCATTTATGGGCATTTCTGAATACTAGTATTAATTCCAGGGTTTCCTTCATCCCAAGTCACACAGGTCCATCTTTAAAAATTTAAGGAGCATATGAGAACGCTTACGCCCTAATGGCTTGTCCGATGATCAGCTCTAATGTAGGGAGCACCCACTCTAATAGCACGTTTGGCAAAGCTCCTAAAGCAGTCAGCTGAATGTATATTCTATACCTATGAAATGAAGGTTGCAAGTTTACAAGTTGCTTATCTGATTCACTCTACACACACAAAACCACTATATGCATAGATCGATTTATCCTAGAGAACAATAGAAAAAATATATTCTTTTTTATCAGAGAATCACTATTGATGGAATACCTTACATGTAGGACGATATAGATAGATGAGAAGGTATGTAAGAGTTAACACTTGGTTTTTATTATTGAAGATGCCCTAGAAGTTCTAAAGTTACACCGTATGCTGTTTTTTTTTTACTCGGTTCATAGTTACACCAGCAGCATCTTGCTTCACTCGGTTCACTAGTTACACCGTCATTTTTGTTTTCCTTGTGCTATCGCAGATTCTCAATCAGCAATCCTTATTTCTTCTTAAATCGATCTTTCTGTGGCTGGCATGCATCGATCACAAAGAAGCATCAACTGTATGGAGTATATATATGGACGCGAAAGTTTCCGTGTCCCCTTCGACCCGGTATGCGTTCCGTGCCCTGAACAAGTTGGTTAGCAGATGACACCGCGCCGCCGATTGTCGTTTGCCTGGATAGGAAAATATATATTCTTTTTTCATTAGGCAATCACTGACAAAATCAGATTCCAACAAAAATGAAAAGGGAAAAAAGACACGGAAGAAAAGGGGCTAAAGACACAGGTGTGAAAAGCAACTTGCTTTTTTGTTCGGCTAAAAGACACACTTTTTCTATCTCTATCTTGTATTTATGGAGTACCTAACTTGTAGGACGATATAGATAGATGAGATCGTATGAATGAGCTAATACTTGGTTTTTATTATTGAAGATGCCCTAGAAGCTGTAAAGTTACACCGTTTGCTGTTTTTTCACTCGGTTCATAGTTACACCAGCATCTTGTTTCACTCGGTTCACTAGTTACACCGTCATTTTTGTTTTTCTTGTGCTATCGCAGATTCTCAATCGCAATCCTTGCTTCTAGACAAATCGATCGTTCTGTGGCTGGCATGCATCGATCACAAAGAAGCATCAACTGTATGGAGTATATGGACGCGAACGTTTCCGTGTCCTCTTCGACGTAAGGTATGCGTTCCGTGCCCTGAACAAGATTGGTTAGCAGATGCTTTATTCGCCGCGCCGCCGATTGTCGTTTGCCTGGACGTGGACCGTGGCTCTCCTCTGTCTTTCACTTGGCAAGGACTGACAAGAGAGATTCCAACAAAAATGAAAACGGGAGATCAGACACGGAAGAAAAAGCAGGTGTAAAAGCAGCGACTACTCCGTTGAATTTCGACATGTCCCAACGGGCAGCAACCAGCTAGTAGTCTGCTTTCTGAATCAGGTGAAAGGTTGTTGTTTATTGATACTGCAGTCCCAAAGAGACTCACTACTACTATTTTCTTTTCAAGTACAAAAAATAACTCCTGGTTGGATTATGTGCTCTCTTTTTCACGTTTCACGTTTCATTGATCAGGGCGCTTGGTTTGGTGGACGTGCTTTCGCCGTCCCTGTTATTATCGTGTCTGTCGTCGATGATCTGAATTCACGGCAGCATCAATCCGCGTCCATCACAAGTGATGAGCAAGAGCAATATAAGATTCCTACACGGAGTACTTTGTATTCGCATTGAGACATTCAGTCCAGATGGACGAGGCGCACGCACGCACGCACGCACGCAGCTTTTACTATGCCGCCGCTGCCGAAAGGAGAGGCGACGGCGGACGGCCTCACGCGCGCGCACGGGGACACGCGAATGCGCCGGACCGACAGGTGGTAGAATGAGCGGTGCGTTTGCCTTTTCATCTTGCCGCTGTCCGTCCTGTCGTCCCCAGCGCGGCCGTGGTCCGTGGGCGGAGTCAATGCTTGTCCGGGCACCGGTGGATCCGTGGTTTTTTTCGTCCGGCGCTCCGCTCTCATCCGCGTTTCCCCTCGCCGCTCGCCTCCGTCAGCAGCAGCAAGCTGAGGCTCTGCAGAGAGCAGCCGGCCATAGTCGGCGAATGTGTCATGTGTCGGCAGACGGCAGCGGCACGGGCCCCAGCGGTGTCACAGGTGTCGGTGTCCGCTGGGTATGTTTCGGTTTCCCCACGAAGCAACAGACGAAAGTTAAATTGTGTGTTATTAATCAGGTGACATGAGCGAGCCTACCGAATTTAAGTGTGTTAATCAGGTGACATGAGCGAGCCTACCTAACTTGGCAAGGGAAGTCAGTCCAGTAGTACTAGTGTGTGTGACTCTGAGAGAGCAGGCCACAGGCACGTCGCTCGCTTGCGGTAGGCTGTAGCTAGCGTGGAACGCGCGCGAGCGGCCAAATGGTAGGCGCGTCGCACGGTGCAATGTGCTGTGTGCAGGCCGTTTATGATTTCGTATTATCAGGGGACGCGATGCAGTGCAGTGGCCGTGACGCGACACGTGCTTTGGCGGTTTTGACATGAGGCACTGCCGCACTGGCAGGGATCGAAATTTTAGTCAGTGATTGCAGCTCAAGATCACGTACTTACTTTTGTATTGCAAACTGCAAAGAGAGAGCCAAAGACCATCCCCAGCCCCAAAGTCAGCAGTCAGACTGTACACTAGCGGCTTTGCCGGCTTCAGCGCTTCAAAGTCATACCCTCCAGTTATTTATATCATATATAAAATTAAGTCATACCCTCCTCGTGCCGGCCGATCAGTCAATCAAATGCGTTTTGCACAAAGCAATAGTGGAACGTTTCGTCAGAATTCAGTTGTGGTCAGTCAATCACACTTCGTGCATATGGCAGGCTCAGAACTAGTTTAAAAAGTTACAACCGTGTAGCATTTCGTTTGTATTTTTAAAAATATTGTCCAATCGTGGCCCAACTAGTACATCTTTACCTTTGTATTGCAGGCTCAGAACTATTTTAGGCCCCTTTAAAACAAAGGATTTTAAAAAAAAATATAGGAATATGAAAAGAAATAGGAATGAAATACTTCAAATCCTATAGGTTTCAGATCTTTAGAGCCAGTGTAGAAAAAGCACAGGAAATAAAACAATTAGGTTGGAATATGCTCCCTATTTTTTATGCATATGATAGCTGAAATGGAATAGGCTCCCTCCATTTCAAACTATAAGATATTTTGCCTTTTCTATAGACATTGTTTTTACTAAATATACTTCTATATAGCAAAAGATATATATCTAGAAAAGCCAAAACGCCATATGCTTTTGAAATGGACGTAGTACCATTGGTCATGACTAGCTCGTATTTTGGAGAAATATTGAAAAGGAGATGGATGGAGTACCATTGATCACGACTAGCTTGTATTTTGGAGAAAAATTGAAATGGAAATGAAAACACCAATATAAAAATAGTGATAACGGTTTGTACAGTTTCTAGCCATTTTTAGCAATTTACCATTTTGAACCTGAAATTGTTATATGTTAGGCTATGTTTGGTAGAATTCCTCTCCGATTCTACATCTGGCTTTTGCGGACGAGCTCTACTAAAAGGTTTGGTTGGATCAACCATTTGGAGCAGTGAAACGGAGGACTCTGACTTCTCCAAAAAGCCTTTGAGGAAGAGCCTTACCAAACAGCGTTATATGTCTTTTTTTCTTACCAAACAATCTCATGCTATTTGAGTCCATCATCTATTCTACAATTTAGATGTGTGATAGCAAAGCATTTTCATTAGTTTAAAGAAAGAAGTAAAACATGTTTGAATGATGGATTCATTAACCCTTAATGTTTTATGTGTGGCCATTTTTTTTTACTAAGCATTTTTTTCTATTAGAAACGTTGCAATAAAATAGGAAAAAAAAGGTTTATACGCACATCGTCATCGTTGACACCCCAAAATATGAGTTACACATTACTCAACAAAACCGGTGACTGTCATTGAACAACACTAATGATAAACGCGACTTACGACCCACTCACAAAGAAAACTCGCGCACCCACCTGCATCTAGTTTTAAGCTTCGTGTTCACTCTACATTATCAATTACTCCAGATAATTATCGACTAAAACCTATGTGCACTAATATTGTTACCATATTCGTTTCCGGTAATATTAATTTTATTTTATTTCTACAGAATAAACTGACGCAAAAACTTTAAGAGCATGCCTGTTTGAGCGAGCTTTTAAACCTTTCAAATCAAAAACTAAAGGCTAGAAGCTCACAATTTGAATCACAGTTTCGCTTGGGAGCTTGGTTTATGGGAGAGCTTCCCGGCTCTTGGCTCATGGGAGCTATTTGCCTTTTGAAAATTTCGAAACCAAGTTAGTAAGTCTGGCAAAAACTCAAAATCCTTAAACCGATGGTGCTACTCCGTAGATCGTTTTTTTTTTAAAATCTTGGTGCTGGCTGCTGGTACAGGATGACAGGAGCCCTCTGATTTTATTTCTAAAATTTATACACGAGGGCCCAATAAATAGATCATTATTAAAGTTGGCCTAGCCCCGGGCAGACAGGCGCATCGTGGGCCGGTGGCATCATCATCCTAGATAAAAAATTTAAATAAGGCAAACGGGCCCATCGAGACTGTAGTTCCGTGGAGGGAGGCGGGCCCGTGAGAAGCTCTGCCCTAGTCGCTCGCAGCGGCCCTGTTCACCGGTCACCGCACAGCTGGACCACGAATCGCTCGTCCTCCGCTGGTTTACCACCAGCGCGACGCATGTGCCGTGTCCTTCCCCGTCTTCGTGGACTTGGCTGGCTGGCTGGCTGTCCACCGCAGTGCGCGCACGCTTTCTCCGCGACGACGCCGCGGGCTACCTCGGTGCGGGCGCCACGTGGCGTCGGCATGCGTGCGTGCGCCGTGGTTGGTGGCGGCGTCCCGGCTTGGCCCATCGCTGCCGCGTCGTTCCCTGCCGGCCAGCCCCGAAACAAAAAACGCGGTTACAGTTCGCCCGGGATCCCATCCCATTATCCCATTCGCGTTGACAGATCTGATCCGCCACTCACTATCTCCCCTGCTCCACTCCTGCCGACGGATCATCCTCTGCCTCCGTCGAGGCGACGACCGTCCGTCCCTTCGCCGGCCTTTCAGTTTTTTTTTTTCTCGTAGCAAATTAGCCGTTCAGTTTATCGGTCCCGCCACTCCTGCGGATACCGTACATTTGCTTGTCCCTGTTTGAAGCGCCACGCGCGTTCGGTTGGGGAGTGGAATTGGTTGGTGGTTCCGTCCCCAACCAAAGGCATCCGCTGCCGCGTTTATATGGAGCAAGATTAAATGTTAGTAAAAAAAAAACGCGGTTACAGTTCGCCCGGGATCCCATCCCATTATCCCATTCGCGTTGACAGATTTATCCGCCAAAAAACTCACTATCTCCCCTGCTCCAACTTTTTCCGACGGATCATCCTCAATTTCCTCCATATATATGGCGACGACCGTCCGTAAAAAATAACCGGCCTTGCATAGTTTTTTTCACTCGTAGCAAATTAGCCGTTCAGTTTATCGGTCCCGCCAAATAAAAATGCGGATACCGTACATTTGCTTGTCCCTGTTTGAAGACTTGATCGTTTCCAACCAAGGGGGGCATTGCATTGGCCACCGGAACAGTTTAGATGTCCGAAACGTCCTTTGAGGTTGGTGAACATCTGGCACCTTTTCCATTTGACGTATTCCATAAACTGTCTCTCAGAAATTAAAACTGGGGTGCGTCGTGTTCGCTGGAGTACTAGTTTGGACAAGTTCGCACATCATATTTGTTTTCGTGTCTAGCCTTACCAAACGTCCAAACACACAGCTAGCGTGACCTGCACAAAACTTATGCAGCTGCCATTTTTTGTTCCCGAGAAAAAGGAAAACTCAAAAAAAAAAAAAAAACAAACGTAAGAAGCCCCAGACAGAAAAAGATCAACGCACGGCCATTTCTCCTCCGATCCATCGCGCTGCCCATTTGCATTTCATCTTCCACCTTCGGCCAGACAGCAGACTTGATCATATTCATAGAAATAGCATCATCATGTCTCGGAAGCACCTCGAGCTGGATGTAGCAGGAGGCAGCGACGGCGTGACCGTGTGCAGCGACGACGGCAGCGGCAGGGCGGTGTGGGACACCGGGAGCTCCCTGTACGACTCGTACGAGCTGGCCGCCGTGCGCCAGCTCCTCGACAGGCGCCTCCTCGCGGTCGCCGCCGGCGTCCTCGCTCTCCGCGACAAGCCACCACCACCAACAGCCGCGGGAGAGACGAGAGGCGAACGCAAGAGCAGGCAGGTCGCGCCGGTCAGCAGGGTCCATCATAGGAAGGTCACGCTGCGTGCGCTCTTCAGGGCGGTGGCCACCTGGGCGGCACGGCCGAGACAAGCTTCGCCGCTCGCCTGTGCCTGCGCTGGCATGGTCCATGACCAGAGTGCTGCCGCCGCGGTCGAGCCGGATCTGCCGTCCCACGGTCAACCTTTGATCATCCATGTTTTCAGTCTTATCTGTTTTTGCATTGGGGCAACATGCATTCTTTTTTGTTTTCTCGATTGTTGTGGTTTTACGTGTCAGTGCTGCCCTGCTCATGTGATTGTTGGTCATGGAGCAACTAAGAACCAAGTTCGCATGAAGACTAGAGACCCCGGTCTGGCTCCAGATTTGAATGTAAAGCACATTAGATCTTCAGGCGGTTTTCTCATGCAAAGGTTGTGGCGGGATGGACTGAGTTTGTTTCTTGTACACAACTTTTTTTGCATCAGAAATCAGAACACGTGTGATCTTTCTGAATTTTCTTCAGCGATGACACGGCTGCTAAATGCAATGCTAGGAATGCAGCAACCTTGCATCTTGCATCACGTCTACATACATAGAGCTACTGACAATACATGATACATCTGTCAGTTGGGCTACTCCCAATATGATAGATCGTACGCCATGCACTTTCACTATACTTTCAGCTACCACTACCAGTACTTACGTGAGTAGCATCGATCAGAGCTCATATGCAGTGCTGAAGTAGCTCTGGGTGACGTTGCTGCTCAGTATCTGCAGCACCTTGCTGTTGTTCTGGCTCACGAACCGCGGCGTCTTGAACTGGCTGACGGCGCCGCCGAGGCTCAGGTAGTGGTCCATGACCTGCGCGAAGGTCCCCTTCCGGAGCACCCGGAGCTCGAGGGGCCAATGGTCTTGATCTTCCTCGACCCGACGTACCCAGCGTCCACAAAGGCCAGGTCCATGCTGTTGGCGCAGCCGCTCAGGACATCTTCGCTGCAGGCGTCGTCGGAGTCGGAGCTCAGCTCCCAGAAGATGACGTAGTGCCCTGGGTCGCTTGATCTGTCCACGAGGCTCGTGAAGTCCACCACCTCCAGCTTCTCCGCGGCCAAGAGCTTCTCCGCCGCTTCCACGGCGAGCTGCAGGTCTTTCTCTGTGTTCTTGTCGATGTTGATGCTGAGGACGAGACTTCTGCGGCAGATGAACTGGAGCTCTGGCGTCGAGTTGTGGAACCCCGCTATCTTCACAACATCTCCCAGTCTGTATCGGTATAGACCTGATGGCCCAATGGCCCATATGAAAAGCAAGAACATCAAACATGTGCCACCCATTTCGATGCAATGGAAACTAGAGCTAGTCACTGATACTACTAGGCATTAAGTTCAAATCTTAGTAGAGAAATCCTTCTCAAGGACAAGGACACAAAACACTGCAGAGTACTGATGAAGTTGGGCTGAAGCCTGGCAACAGAACCCCTAAGGTAAGGTTAACTTGAATCATCAAATGACAAAATAGATGGAAACATACAAAATTCCAATGCAAAATCATGAATTAGAACTGCAGTGCTTGAATGCTACGGGAGAAAGAGATGTATGTATGTACCTGCAAAATTTGTTATTACAACTTCGTAGATTTTTCCAACCTCAACTTCAGTTAGGCCTACAGGCTCTGACTCTATGTAGTGAATGGAGGAACAGTTCTCCATTTCCTCCCCTTTTGGCTTTTCCAGAGGAATGAACTCGAAATAAGCAATATTTGGAAGAACAGCGTATGTCACCTCCTCAGGTGGCAGGGTTGGGTTTACATTAGAACCAACCCACCCTTCAGATGCACCATAGTCAGCACTCATCAGTGGTAAGTGTCCAGCATAATATCTCAGTTTTTTTAGGTATGGCTCCATGGACCCTGTCATAATGCCATAGATGTACTTTGCATTTGGCCATAGTGTTGGGATTACCCCATACCAATTACTCAAATTCTGACACTTAATGTAAATTGAGCTAGCAAGCTCAGGATTCGGCCTCAAGATTTTTGAAACAGCTTGGCATATAGATGGTGTGGTGACTCTCTTTGAGAGAACACCATCTCTTATATCAGCACATAGATCTTCCCATACCTCCTCGAGGGTGTGAAATGCATGAACGAGGCTGTGTGCAAATGGCGAGAAAACAAACTGAACTTCATCTGAGTAGATTAACCCGCATAATAAATGGCAGTATAAAGACTGATGGAAGTCGGGACCAAAGATGACTTCATCAGGACTGCAGCACTGAGACATGATCTCCTTCATTGCTTCCTTGAAACGCTGACTCCTGTACAAATTTGTTGTTGCAGTTGTAGCAAGAATGCCCCCTTGGGTAAAGACTTGCTTGCTCCCGTAAACAAATTGCAAGGCTTTTCCATTGCCAATAGTATATTCACTGCAAGTATGCCAAACATTATTTTGGAACTCTGGATCATAACACTTAAGGATAATTTTTCAGACACAAAATTATTATATAGTAATATCACTGTTGAGGATATAATTTATAAAAGAAGCAGTATGTCACAAATATAAGCGAAGTTCCATACCGATTTCTAAAAGCATATGAGGTTCGGAATATTTGAATTGTACTCTCAAGCAATTCATCATTGAATGGCAAAAACTTGGGTTTTCCCTGCGTCGTACCAGAACTGAAACAATAATCCAGAAGCAACAAATTTTAGAGTTCACCTAATTCAGATACCAGTTGATGCAATAAGAAAAAACAAAAGTCCAACTAGTACCTTACGGAGAGGGAAGTGATGGGCTTCCCAGTTAGCACCAGCGAGTCATCTCCATCGGCTATCCTCTGGATGTAGGACTCTATGTCACTATGCACACATAGAGGAATGCAAGATTTAAAGCTCGTTGAATCTGTTCTCCTTCCAAGATTGAAGCGATTCAGATATTCAGCATCACCATTCAGTTCAAGAATCTTTCTCAGTGTATCCTGCTGCACGCATCTAGCATCATGCGTTAGCAACTCAAAATCATCAATGATTTCTTCGCTGCTGCAGATTGTCATCGAAACTTGTAGCTCAAAACCTTATCACCAGCTTGTGCTGTGATGAAGAGGAAGGTCTGCAAATATCCACATCAGAATGAAACAACCACATAAACCACTTGAAGAACCATTGCTGCAAAGAAAATTTAAATGGAATGCCTTGAAAGTTATAAAGGGAAAGACTATCGTTGCGGGACATCTAGAATTACATGTTATTCATGTGCATCATTCCGCATATCTAAGACTGAGCTTTTTTTTTTTTTTTTTTTGTGAATATCTAAGACTGAGCTGGATCAGCACTAGAATGGAAAGGAAGTGCAAGCAACTTCATTACCGACAAATTAGGCTACATATCATGAACTTTGCCATGAAATGGGTGGAGGAAACAAACATGTGGATACCTAACAAAGCTAACGACCAAAGAAGGCAATCTTTATGAATATATGTCAGTGGACGACAGAAAAGTAGCGAGTCTTCTGACATACAAAAATAAAGGGAGAAATGGACGCCCACTTCTACTGAAGGGTGAGAGAGTCTTTGATCTCATGATGTCCTCCTATCCAAGAAAAGTTAAGCCCAAACTTTTGAGCAGCAATGTTGATAATTACAAGAGTGCCTATGTTAGGTACTATGCCTTAGTGGTGTATATGTTAACTACCTTAACAGTGAGTCAACCCTTTTCATGATGAACAAGTTACTTCGGTCACCAATTTTATAAGACAAACGACAAAAGTTGTGACAAAAAATTCTTTTGAGAAGTAACTTCCGATGAGTTACTCCTCAAAAGCATTAGTTGGCTACTTCTGTGAGAGGCAAATTTACTGAGTCAACCATGATACACATCATCCCATTATAACCCACCTAAGCATGAAATTTCTCAACTGTTTCTGCATTTCTAGAAGAGCAAACATAATCATGAAGAGGAGGAGACTAGTCTCTTCTGGCAAAGCAGATTGTCACAGACCGCCACACAAAACACATTTAGTGGATTGCTCAGGAAATTGCAGGTAAAGAAATGACTTCACACAGTCAAACACATTTAGTGGATTGCTCAGGGAAATTGCAGGAAAAGAAATGACTTAAGTACAAAGATTGCTTCCCCATTCGAGGCACTGATGCAACTAAAATGGCAAGAGGGGTACACAGGTGCAGACGCTTGATGCATTTATTCATTCCTGTACATCTGAAAATGGAGGAAACATGTAGGCCTACTATAAGGTCCCCGACAAAAAACATGGGTCCTTGCTTTGACCTACACATATATTGGAGAAAAAAGGGTATCCCAGTTCCCAAACAGTACGTCTTTCACACTTGGTTCTCACACGTTGCTGGCAAAGAAATAAAACTGCGACACCACTACAATAAAAGAGACAGATAGACAACCCTGAATCCCCAAATCAAGGAGATTGATTTCCGACAACCCTGGCGTCTGGCGACGGGATTCCTCGACTGGAGAGACAGATAAAAATTTTAGGGGCCTGCACAGCAACAAGAGTTGGGAAAGAAGCATGCTCAGATCCAAAGGAGGGGCCGGGGGAGCGGTTTTCCAATGCATCAGAGCAGCTGGTATCTGCAGTTCGGAACTGTTTCGCCAAAAAAGGTTGTGCAGGAGGGTAAGGGCTAATCGACAGAGCAAGATGAGAATATTCATGCGGCATAACCTCTCGTTCATCGACATATCGCCTCCCCTCCGAGTACCATTAAGAAAGTGGAGAATCCTGGTGCAAGAAACTAAGAATCGAACTTTTCTGATTCCTCCCCAAGAAGAATTCTATCGGTAATCATTTAAAGTTCACCCTGAACCAGCAAATTCCAACCTTTTTGCAATACAGAGGACCGGCAGGCACTCACCGAATAACAGAGGAGCTTAAGAGGCGGCTTGCGTGACGAGGACGGGGCGAGGAAGCCGGATGCCCGGAGATGGAGGAGAGCAGTCAAGCTGTCGCGGATTAGTGGAACCGGGGATGCTTGCTGCGTCTGCGCGTGGGGACGAGGGCCGAGGCCTCGAGGAGCTTTGCCGCTGCTTTTATAGCCGCCTGGCCCGGCGGCAGCTGCTGCTCACTCCCGAGTTGGACTTAACCAACACGCACGGATCGGAGTTGGGCATTTCGATCGTGACAGATGCGTAGCGAAAACAAAATTTCGAATTTTTATCATAGAAAATGGGGATGTCACTTCAACAGCCATTTGTTACTTGGATTTTGATTTAGCCATGTTGTTGCAAAGCTTGCACCCTTACTCGGATCTATTTTAAAAAAATGCACACATGCGCTAAAGATTATTGGACGAGCAAAGATGGCTAGCGTGGACATATGTTTGATCTATTGCTTGAGTGTGTTAGGAACTATGTTGGCAAGATTCAGCTTACTGTTCTACGAGAGCCAAATCCACTCCCTATCCGAGTATCTCGTGGCTTGCACTGACGCAAATGAGTGCCAAACGAGGCAAGAAGTGCTTAGAACCTAGTAGTCTATTGTTGCAAAATTGTCCTCATGAGTGAGCAACGAAAAAGTAATACTCCTTATGAGCAGGTCTATATATCATAGATGTATTTTAAGGAAGTGGATCAACCTTATTACGCATATATACTATCTTATTACATCTTACTCGTGCTTGCAATTTAAGGAAGAAGCATCTAGAAGCCACTACAGTACAGAGAGTACAATTCAGCTCCTTCTTGAGCACAAAGAGAGAGCCTCCACAAGAGAAGAAAAATAAGAAGAAAAATATACAGAGATTAGAGATGAGATCTTACAATTGACCAAGAAGTATTCGTCATATGATGGTTGTGAAGGGTCAAATCTATATTCCTTGTGCCTCTAATATGAGTTTCACCATTATTTGGCAAGATTCTTCTTTACTCTAAATAGCAGCCCCAAATCTTGTTGTTATTTTCTAAATTCTACAAAATCTTGATGCATGATTGTCTCTAATGCTATTTAGAGATTAACTTCCTGTAATCCTACAAGTAAATAGTGGAATAAGATTTGACTTGTTTGGTCCTATAGTTTTTACCCCTTGTTTGGATTTTTTAGGTTAAATCTAATGTTATGTGAAAAGTGGCCGCAAGTAGTTGTAACTGTATTGGGTGTGTAGCTACTAGGGTTGATGTGTTGACAACTAGTTATAACCTGTTGTTATTCTTGTCATATTGATCATATAATTATATGTGTGACATGTACATTTCCTTTCATGAGTATTCCCTCTGTTCTAAAATATAGTTCATTTGACTTTTTTTGACTTGTTTGGTCCTATAGTTTTTACCCCTTGTTTGGAACAACCCCACAACCCTAAGTTTGACCACTCGTTTTATTCAAAAATTCTACAAAATATCATATATTTTGTTGTGGGTTATTTTATTAATAAAAAATTTTCAAGAATAATTTTAATTTGATTATTTTTTATAATTTTTTTTAATAAGACGAGTGGTCAAAATTTAGGAATAAAAAAGTTAAACAAACTATAATTTAAAACGAAGGGAGTAGGTGACTATTTTGTGCTGATTTTATATTATGGTGAAATTACTGCTTGAAATCAGATGAAAAGGGGTAGGGTGCCGATGAAAAATTGTTGCCGGAAAGCAAAATTATTTTATAAATTAAAGTTTTCCTTTGGTATATGAAGAAGGGAGTCGTTCTAACAAAGAATGATTTGGTTAAAAGATATTGAAAGGATGCACTAAGTGCGATTTTTAGTTCTAAAGAGACTATTCGACGTCCTTTTTTTTTTATTGTCATATGGCAAGATCCATTTTGAATGCAATGTTTACCATTTTAACATGCAACCTCCTACTAGTGTGGTTTATTTGTTTGTTTCTTGGCTTGCTATTTTTTCAAAATCTTAAAATCAGATTTTAATAAGTGCTACCGCCTTATTTCGGCTATATTATGTAGGAATGATTTTGTTTTTAAAAAGACTACTTCTCACTCATTCTTACAGATTGTTTTTAAACTGACATATACTAGATCAAACACTGGTCACAACTATCTAGAGAGGAAGAGCCGAAGAGGGAATATCACTACAGGAGGGCAGCCGCCTGTTGGAGACTCTGTTGATGGGATTCTTCAACAAGTTCGGATGAAAAAAACCAATAGAATAGAGGCCTCATCTTTGTCTCTTTTTTTCGCCAGTTAATTGTGTTTATCCTTGAAGTGAATTTGGTCTAAAAATGTGGGTCTATAAGCCGAAGAGGGAAATATCACTACAGGAGGGCAGCCGCCTGTTGAAGACTCTGGTGATGGGATTCTTCAAGAAGTTTGGATGAAAAAAAAAAAAAAATAGACCATTTAGCATGTATTTGTGTGTAAATTCTACATCAATCCCTCACAAACTATGTGAATTAGAATGTACTTGAGTAGTCAAGCAAGCCCTTAATCTAAATATTGATGGTGCGAAGCCATAGACCATTTAGCGTGAATGCGTGATGCGACACAGAAGACCTGAATAATGTCGGATAGTGACCCTAAATTCCTACTAGTCATCATTGGTATCCCCCTAAAAAAATAGGTCATCTCATATACATTGTGCCCGTTTGTTTCAACATCCAGTATGTGTGCTGATATGAATCCAGGATCGTTCATTTTGAAATTGCGCAAAGGTAGGTAGAAAGTCTTGGTCCAATAATCTCAGGGAGCGGATATATATGAATGAATATACGAGTAGAGCATCGCGACAAGATCGAGCTCCTTGAGCTCCCGACACCCTCTAGCTCAGCCGCAAGGCATTGTGGTGTGTAGAAAGCTAGACGAATATGATGTCGACGCAAGGTGATACATCAAAGAAGACCTTGGTAATAGAGTTGAAGAAGTCATCAGCGAGAGAAAGACGAAATGATTGCATGAAGTGGACAATTCGCAATAGATTGTGGAGCTGGACAATCAGCACTACTGCGCTAGAGAAGAGACTTGACGCTATCTGTTCGTCGAGTTGGGCTAGAGAAGCTGAGGAAGAATGGCCTTGCTATAGAGAAGATGACATCCATGACTCCGTGCATGAAAGGGAAGAGGAGTCCACCTTTCTGACAATTTACTATGCAACTAATTTTCCTCAAATTATTGTTCCCATTTTTAAGCCTAGCTAAAATTGATCTTCAGTTTCATGAGATATATTTTGTTAAAAATATATTTTTTCTGTTTACAAAGGAATACCAGGATATTCAGTGGAAATCGGTCTGACGAGGGTCCATGGCATGTGCGTGTATGACACGCAACATTGTTAAACAAACTAGTTAAAACTATTTTATACCGATAACCAACACCATGTCACCTTTTTGTGTTCATGATGATACCGACTTGTACCTTCTTACTTAGAAAGCTTTTTTCCTTTTTAATGCTGTACAAAGGCTTTTCATGTGAAATTTAGGAGAACGTCACATGATAAAGGCTACCACTAAGGTTTTGGAACATGGCTGTGGTTCAGAATCCCCCAACGTTTTCTTTTGTCCCTTTTCGAAAAAAAAAAAAACGGTTCCTTTTGTCCAGAAGGGCAACCCTGGGTGTAACCTTTCGTGTTAGGGAGAAAGCATGCCTTGGCATTGGCAATGAAATGTTAAGTCTGAAACCTGGGAACCATCCGTGTGCACGCTCCCAGTGCAAATCCGAATCACCTTGTGGCTGTAGCTAGTGGATGGACCACAGCTAATGGAACGCAAAGCAGCCGTCTCATTGGCGCCCTGAACTCCAAATGCCAAACGAGTTTTGCGAGATACCTCCCATCGAATGAATGTGTCTGCTGAAAATTTGTCTTTATGTTTAGGCATTTTTTTTCATCAATTACCGGCTGTCTGTAACACAGTTTGTACTCAGCGAATTAGTTTACTATAGTTTGGGCGTGTTTTGATGGGCTAGGGGTTATTATGCCGTTATGGGAATCTGAATTATAGATAGGGACTAATCTAGATTCTGAATAAGAAAAAACTGATGACGTGTTTGGATTTGTTGATTCTAGCTCAGATATTATAGTTGGTTGATTGAATGGGTCTATTTTCATAAGCCCTCATGCCTTCAATCTAGTTAACAAAGAGTAACTCAATTTATATATATACATTTTTTAAACAAAGTAACTCAATTTATATATATACATTTTTTTAAACAAAGAAGAAACTGACAGCAAGTAAATCAGGTTTGGGTGTGTTTTGATCGGCAAGAACGTCTTTTGCCAAGCTAGCATTAGGTATTATCACTTATCAGGTTTGATGGAGATTTTTATATTTTTAACATCTATATAAGTACTAGATTTTAGTTATCTATCTATTGTCTCTCCAGTTTATCGGATTCTCGGAATCCCTAACCCATCTTAACCGGACTTTTATTTGTCGGATATATGTAGAGCTTAGCTTGTCTGATATCTACTTCCATTGGCAGGTAGCTCCAGTGTACTGCACAGCTGCCCCTAGTGCTTTCTTCGCTTTCCTCCCACGTGTAATTGGTGCTAAAAGAGTTCAAATATGCGGCTGTGCAAGTTTGGCCCGGTTTTGTAGGTAATTCTCCACTTAGGTTTGTCAGTTCGTCACACACATGCACAACACGCTCTACTTGTCTAAATGTTACTTCGATCCATTTATTCTAAATTATAAAATATTTTAACTTTTCTAGATATATATTTTTGTTATACGCTTAGATATACACTATGTCTGGATACATAATAAAAATATTATATTGAAAAAGCTAAAATATTTTATAATTTGATATAAAGGGAGTATGTTATTATTATCGTCAGTCAGTTGTCACTCCGTAAGACCACCAAGAAGATCATCAACGTCATCTGTTCTTTGTTTTCTTTTTCTTTCCTTTTATATGAAGTGTCTGTTTGATTTGTTTGGCACATAAATAGCCATTCTTATCTTAGATGCTATGATATTGTGAATCTGTGCCTTTCAAAAATATTGAGAAATCTGTGACAAGTTGCATACTCTAGGCTGTGTTTGGTTTGGAATAAATTTCTAGAATGGGAGATCTCATCTCTTTGTTTGGTGGAAGGATAGTTCATGTTTTATGTGTGGTAGAGCTTAGATGATATGCTACAGCTAGCTATAACCAAGTGGGTATGCTGTGGCACCTACTCGGTGTTGATCCTATAGTGCTGTTATTAGTTTGGGACAGGGCCGTTGCTACTGCTCGAGTAATACTGGCTAGTACTCGACGGGTGGGAAATCGATTCCAAATGGTTTCAACACATGGTTTCACAATTCAGACTGTTCACTCTGGTGTCAGATGATGCTCGATGCCAGCAACTCAGGATTGCGAACCTGTTCAGGAGAACGCTACAGCCTGCAGAGATGGCATCGTCGTCAGACGGTCGCAGTTTTTTTTTGTCGCAGTTTTTTTTGTTGAATTAGAAGGTTGAATACTGTGTAGTTGGGCCGGAGTAGGCTTGATAGGTCGGCTCAGCCCATGTGGCTGACTGTTCCTTTGTTGCGTATAGAATGGCGCCATTGCTGGCGCTAAGCGAGCGAGATCGAGGTTGTAAAGAATTGTTGTAAAAAAAAAGATTCCAAACTACTAATCCTGTTCTCATTCATTCTTTTCTCTTGATATTGGAATGACTTATAATTTGTGATGGAGGGAGTACTAACAGGAAGCTAGGTGGAGGTGGAATGGGTTCAAAAGAATAATATTCCATAATATGTAGGAGAAAAATGGTTTAGGTTCACAAGAAAAATATTCTAGCTTCATGTGTAAAATGTCCTAGACCATGATAAAAATGTCCTAGCACGTTCAAGATAAAATGATTCATGCCAGATATGAAAAATATTCCAGGTTTACAAGAGAATTTTTTTGCTTCATGAGAAAAATGTTCTAGATTATGAAGAAACATGTGTTCAACTTAAAATACAAATGTTCTACCGCCAAGAAAAATCCATGATTAAAATAATAATGGATGAGATAACCTTTACAAGAGATTTTTTTTTTGCTTCATGAGAAAATGGTTCTAGATTATGAAGAAACATATGTTCAACTTAAAATACAAATGTTCTACCGCTAAGAAAAACATGCCACGATTAAAATAATAGTGGATGAGATAACCACAATGAATTAATGATGGACAAGGAACTCACAAGATATTAGGAAATAAAGGGGAATTAAAGCATGAAGAGAGAACATTTTTACATAGAACTAATAAATAAAGAAAACAATAAGTGGAAAATAAAAATATACACCATAGAACATCTCATGAAGAAAGTAGAAACAATCGAGATTATTCTAAGAACACCCAAAATACACCATAAAACATCTCATGGATACTACTGGAATAATTGAAAACGTATTGTGGGACATCCATGAATACTACATGAACACAAAAAACCCACCATGGAACATCTCATGGCCACTATAAGAACATTGCAAAACACATCATGAAACATCTCAAGAATACTATGAGAGCAATTCAAAATGCACATGAAACATCTTGACAAAAAAAAGAGAAAATAAAATGACAATATTACATATTCTAGTTTAGAAGTAATATGCCTATCCGCGAAAGTAATACTATACATACCTAGTAGTAAAAACAAGAGGAAGAAGAAAAAATCAAATAGGGTACCAAAAATAATAAAAAAAAGGAAATAAAGAAAAAGGGAAAACAAAAAACCACGTAATAGAAGAAGATAAAAAAAAGAGAAATAAGGAAATAAATAGGAAAAACAAAAAATGAATTATCGGACTGAAACGTTTACCTGATATGGGCTTGAAACATGTAATGAAAAAGAAATAAGCTATTCCTTCATAGGCTCAAATGGAAATTGTGCGTGTACCAAAAAAGAAATAAGCTATTCTGTTATAGGCCATATGAATTTCAAGTTGAACCACAAAATAATTAATAATAGTAGCACAAAATAAATGGACAAAAGCGCGGGCCCATTGTTATTTACACCACCCTGTACATGAATCTTAGTCATGATTTCAACCACACAAAAGTGGAAGATAAGAGCACAAGAAATCTTCTGGGATTTTTGAGTTTGTTGTCTTCTGCTTTTTTAGCAAATCAAAAATTGCCACATAACATATCCCGCAAGAGAGAAAAAAAAACAAAAGTACAGCACATGATAGTTTTTAGAAGATTTTGATATTGGTTATCTTCCAATATTGGAAAATCAAAATCTGCCATGTCAAAAAATACAAAAAAAAGCAGCACCGTTACTGAACACAAACACCAAAACTCTGCCATGCTCAAAACTAAAAAAACTACACAATTACAGTACAGAAACAACAAAAATCTGTCCTGTCCAAATTTACAAAAAAAAAAAAAAAACAGCATAGTTACTGCACAAAACAGCTGAATCTGCCACGTCAATTGCTCCACGGCAATGCTGCAGCCATGTCGACATATGAATTCAAGTCGAACCATGAAACAATTAATAATAGTAGCACAAAATAAATGGACATATATAGATCACATGTTTGCATCAACAGATTGGCTAGAGTTTTTTCCGAGAACAGACCTTCAGGCCTTGGCGTCCACTGGGTTCCGATCATTGCCCACTCTTCCTTCAGGGGGGATGTTGCCAGTGACTTTTATAAAGGATTCAGATTCGAAACACATTGGGCTCATATGCCATGTTTTTTGAAACGGTGCAGGAAGCTTGGAGTAAAGAGGTCCATACACAAGACGCCATTCTTCAGATTCACGTAAAGCTTTTTGCGTACGGCCAAAGCATTGAAACACTGGAGGCGGAAACTATTGGGCGGTTACAAGCTCTCTTGGGCCATCCTAAATATAACCTTATCCAATCTAGAGAGAGCTCAAGAACAAGACCTTTAACACCGGAAGAGCTTGAATTCAAAAAATATCTTAAGACCAAGTCTCTAGGGATTGCTGCAATGCAAAAAGCGAGAGCTCGACTGTAACACCCGTGTTTTTGCATCATTTTAAAAATCACTAAAAATTTGAACTTTTTATAATTTACAACAATTTAAAACTTAATTAGTTTATTTCTCACAAAATCATATTTAAAAATCTTTTCCAAAACCATTGCATTAAAATTCACCATATGCATCGCGTGCTTGATTGGATTGTGTGGATGATTGTTTGCCGTGATTGTTTGAATGCTTGCTTGCGTGTTTGTTTGCTCGCTAGAATTTATTTTGGCACCAAATAATTCCTCCTTGATCTCTTCCCAAAGCCCTCCGTATTCTCCAAATAAATCCTTGATTATTTCCCTTGAAAACCCACCTTGTCCCCTCTTTTGTTTTTTTTTTTCCAAATTCTCACCTCTCAAATCTCCACTTGATCCAAATTCAAACCCTTTCAAATGTGCTCTAGTTTATTTCTGGGAATAGAAAAGGAATCGGAAAATAGAAAGGCCACTCGGGCTCAATCTCCTGCCTCCCTCCCCTTCTGGCCCGCAGCCGCGGCCCGCCTCCCCTCCTCTCCAGCCTGGGCCGGACTAAGCCGCAAGGCCCAGTAAGCAGCCCAGCAGGCCTAGCTGCAGGCCCGCCTCCCATCCTTCTTCCTCCCTCTCACACACACTTACACGCGGGGCCCACGTGTCATCATCATCCCCTACCTCCAGCCATCGACGAAAATACCGCGTAGGCCGTATGCCGCGCCCGCGCCGCGTGCGTACTGTTCCGCACCGCCTCCATGCGTTGTCGTCAAGCGGGGCTGCTCAAAACATCAGCAGCACTGTGCCGCACCGCCTTCCTCCATCGTCGTTTCACTGGCGAGCTTCCAACGGTCGCCGGAGATATTTTCTCCATGAACCGCCTTCCTGTAGCGGCTGCCCGGCCATAAATAGCCGACGAGCCCTCCATTGCCGGCAAACCGTGCTCGGACGCTAGCTCTCTTCCTCCAACCCGAGCTCCCTCTCTCCCTTCTCTACCTTTCTCTTCTCCCTCTTCCTCTCCTTGCTCTGCTCGCTTTCGCTCGAGCGCCTGATGCGAGGCGCTGCCCGCCCTCACCAAGCCGGAGCACCCGCCCAAGGCCGGGGACACCGCCGCCCGGCCGGTCTACGCCGCCGTTACCTCTGCTTCAAATCCGAGCACCGCTGCAGCCCTCCACTTCATCTCCCTCCTTCCACACTCACTGTCCGATTGCGCGCGCCCGGCCGCGGCGCCTTGCTTCCCTTGCCGTGCTCCATCCCTCTCTCTCTCTCTGACTTGAACGGCCAGAGCGGGATGACCCGCGGCCCTCGCCTTGCCGGTCCGGCATGCTGCCTCGGCGCTGACCAACCGCGGAGCCGAGCACGCCAAGCTCGCCGTACCACTGCCCTGCCTCGCACTCGCCGGAGCTAAGCCGCCGGCGTCCAGACCACCTCCATCCCTTCCTCCTCTCTAACTCCCTGCTTCCTTCCACTCCACTCCTATGCGCAGAACGCCGACGGCGCAAGGCCACCGGTGCCCAAGACCACCGCCGTGACATCCTCTCCCTCTTCCTCCCTCCCTTCCTTTTCTCTTTTGCCGCACGGACGAAGACGAGACAGAGACAGAGAGACACGGACGGGCAGCACCGGAAAGGGAGAATGACGACATCCCTGTGCAACCAGCAGGAAAGCGCCACCTCGCTCCCTGGGCCCCACAAGACAGCAGCAACAGCCGCTCCACTCCCTTTCCCTTTCTCCCATGAGCATGGTTCACGTGAAATAAAGAGAGGGCAGGAGCTAGTCCACCGATCGGCGCACAGGGATCACCAGCACAGTACCAGCAGGCCACACCCACCAGCTGGACCCACGCGTCAGGCGTCCAAGAAATGCTAGGTGCACCCGAAGCCGTGTACGCAGAGGAGAGAAAATACATTTTCCATGTATAGAAAAATTCCCAGAAAATTTCTAAATAAACTAGGTACACCCCAGATCCTACCCTATAATTTCCCTACCATTTCCATTACCAAATTTCCAGGAATAATTTCCAAAGTATATTCCCTATTCCCTCATTCCAATTAATCTTTAGAAATTCATATCTTCATCATCCCGTTCCCAATTCCAGAAAATTCTACCACCATAATTCTTCTAAAATCATGCCCTAATTATCCATGTCATTGTCCCCATTTTTGGTGCTCATTTAAATTCTAGTAATAATTGGTTGTTTCTCTTTTCTTGTATAATTAGTACTAACCCGTTTTAATTAATATAAATGCTAACCGTAGTAATAATCATCTCAGTAGTGCTAGCTAACCACATACCCATGAAGGTGAGTAGGTTTTGGTAACATGTCATATGCTCCGACAAGTCCGTACCCAATCACCAAAAATAGATACACCAATATATATACACACACACGGACATGTCCGATACCCTGACACACGCCCCGTGTGGCTAACTCCGCACCACCGTAGTTAACTCTAGTAATAACCCTCGCCGTAGTAGTAACTAACCTCATATATATACGCACACACATACATGGTAAGTCCTGTACATAGAATTATATATATACTCGGGCATATACCTATGTATGGCTAACCTTACCCTCCACCCCTTGTAACACCCCGGTGTTACGTTAACCTAAACATGCCACATGTCATCATAAGTATTGCATAAGCATCCATGATTAGAGAACCCTAATTTAAATGCCTAAAATGAGTTTACAATTCTAGGGTTTTGTTTGCGCTCTTTCATATCGTATGTGTATGTGTAGGTCATTAAACTTCACCTACAATTTTACTTTTGTTTATAAAAGTGATTAACTAAAATGAACCTTGGTGTGTACAAGTGCTTGGTTAACCCTGACTCACACCCTAACCGTGTTTTACAAGTCAAATGAGGTGCAAGAAACAATCAAATTTGAATTTGGAATTCAAAATCCCAAACCCTAGCTTGATGGCTAAGTGTGGGAAATTGAATTTCATTTTCAATTTTGATGAGCTAACCATAACTAATTTTCTAAATAAAAGTTGCTAATCAATGGCACCACTTCAAAGTATGAAGTTTGTACTTTGAAAGTATGCTATTGGTTGGGTTTGAAAAGTTCCACAACACCACTAATTAATTGCCCAAAATTCCAATTTGAAAAACCTTTCAAAAGGGAGATTTTCAAAGTGTTTTTGCCCCTTTTCCAATTTCACCTCAAAATATTCAAAATTTGGGAAAACTCCAAAAATACAGTTTGTGCATCTCTTTGAGCTCTACAACTTTGGTATATAAAGTTTTTCAAGTTTTTGAATAAAATTTTAAATAATTTTAAAAGTTATTTGAATTGCAAAGTATCCCCTTTTGAGTTTTAAACTCTAATTCAAAAATTATTTGGTTTCATGAAAAACTTCATAAATAAAAGTTGTAGATCTTGAGAAAGGGAACAACTTTTATTTTTGGATATTTTCATCTTTTATTCAAGATTTGAAAGTAATTTTGAAATCCCAAAAGTTGAAATTTAAACCCTTTTTTCAAATTTGAAATGCAATTCAAAAACCAACTGGATTCTGACAAAACTTGTTAAATCAAAGTTGTAGAGCATGAAAAGTTGCACAAGTGATATTTTGGAAGATTTTTGTGTACAGTACAACTTTTGAATTTTGAAAATCAAAAGAAAAGGTGTCCCTGTGCTACAGTGAAAAACAGGGGGGTGCCCATGCCGTGCACTGCTGCCGGCGCCGCCGTGGCATTCTCGCGCCATCGCCGGTGATGCCGCGACGCCAACCACCTGGCCACGTTCGTGAACCTGCTGGCCACCTCTCCGCCCGACCTTGTCCTTTAAATACCGAAGGTCGGCCGTCATCATCTCCTTTTTCCTCCACCTTGCTCGCCGCCGGCTACTCTCTGTCACCGATCAAATTCGCGCAATACACTGCACCGCCGTCCGTGCCACCTTGTCTACAGCTCCGCCGAATCTTTGCGCTCCGTTTGATCCACTCAGCACGGCCTCTAGCCACCGGAGCCGCCCGCGTTTCTTCTTCTTCCTCGGCGCCGGCCAGAGCGCCGCCGGGGGCTGCTTTCGCACAGCCAGCTCCCTCCAATGGGCTCCAGGTCAAACCAAATCGCATCCTAAGCTTGCCTTGAATTGGGGATCACCGTCGGCTCGCTCTCAAGCATCCTACCGTACCACCCTTGCCGGAACGGAGCATCGCCGCCGTGTGCGCTCTGCTACTCCACCGCCGAGCTCCGCCTCGCCCTGGCCAGTTCCCTCCGGCACACCACCGAACCAATCAACATCACCAATAACTCCGCCTAGCCTCCCTGGCTCCCACCGGCCCATCCAATTCATCTCTACGGCCGCGGTTCCGCCGGAACGTCGCTGCTCCGCCGCCACCGTGAGATGCCGAGCCGCCATGGCCGCCGTTCTTCTCGTTCCAGTCATCGATCGACGTCGTGTTGCTGCTTGAAGTGTTCGCCGTGGAGAGAGGAAGGCGTTAGCGTCGTTTGCGCCGTTCTTTGCCCTCGCCGCCGGGGCGAAACGCCGGCCGACGCCCATTGCCGCCGCCTGTCTGATCGGAAAGAAGAAGAAGGGGAGGAAGAGCCCGGACGAGCCGGGCCCGCCGCCGATGAAAGAAAGAGGGAGAGAAGGAGAAGGCCGCCCGGCCTTACAAGGAGATGGGCTGTGCGGGCCGTTTGGGCCGCACAAAGCCCATAGAGAAGGAGAGGGGTTTTTCCTTTTTCCTTTTTTGATTTTAAATGCTGAATTTCATCTTTTTGCAATAATTTTATTTGGGCAGATAAAATATTGACAAAAATATGTGTGTGATCTCTGAATAATACTCTTTACAGGAAAAAAATGCTAACTTTGATTTTTGAGTAACTTTTATTTATGCAATAAATTGCTCTTTTAATTGTTAAATGCAACTTCCATGATTTTTAATAATTAAAATATAAGTCCAAAAATTATGAAATTTGTTTTGTGTGCTTATTAGATGATAATGATCTTAATTATGAAGTTTGGTTAAGTTTTGACTAAGTTTTGTATTATGCTTAATTAATACCTTGTTTAATTAATGTTTAATTAATTAATTATGTGGTTAATTAGGGTTTAATTAATCCCCAATTAGCAAGTTAATTAGTGGCTTTCAACGACTGTAAAAATGGTCAATAAATTAGTAATCACCTTTAATCACTGTTAGTGTTGCTTGATTTTGGGATTGAGTGATGACCCTAGGTCATTAACCCTAATGACCTTCGGCATTTTATGTTGATTGCGCATCGTTAGTCCGTCGTCGTCGACGCTAGTTATACCTTCTTAGTGCAACTATACCGTGAAGGAAAGTTGTACTCAAGATAGGTTAACAATCGTTGCATCATTATCGCATGCTCTTTTTATTCTTGCATCGTAATCATGCATTCCACTCGTGTAGTCGTGTCGTGCCTCATGAGGGAGTTAATCCAACTCCAGTTCTTGAAGGAAGTGATCATCGTGAGAAGGTTGGATCTGATCTCGGTGATTGGGTAACTGCTCCTAACTTCGTCAAGCCCCAAGGCAAGCCCCGGATGCATTCAACCACCTCCTTGTATTTCGAAAAGCTTTTATATTGTATGTTCCTGATATGTTGCATTAGGTAATAGGAGTTGTGTGATATCCTACTTTGATGCATTTACCGTACCTTGATATATTATCCTCGATACCTGTTTTGATTTATAAAATGCTTAGTATACGCTTCGCTCTCTGATAGCATAGTCTTTATAAATAAATGTTTTCAAGTGTGATAACAAAAGTTCCCCTTGAGGGCAATTACGAAAACCTGATGTTACTTGTTGGTATCCCTTCACTTTGATCGGGTCAAGGGTACGCAACAAGAGCATGATGATGAGTAAATTGAGACCGGGTGGAGTGACTTGCACCAGGAGGGGCTAGTGCCCTGGTGTAGTGTCGTCCACTTGTGAGTCGGTTAAGCACCGTTCGTTGCCTTGGCCCTTGGATCATGAGGTTATTGGATAGTACTAGTCGCATGCTAATGGCGGTAAGCTCCCTTGTATGATCTATGCGAGAACGGACAACCGGGACGGGAAGTAGCGTGTACCCATACTACGAGTGCACCCGTCGACGGTTGTGACTGACGGCGTAGGAAGGTGGTGTACTGTACTCCCGTGGCTAGGACCCGTTCTGGTCTGGAGAAATGCAAGCGTGAGTTGATGTATGTGAGATGTTCGGTCCTGCATACATCGTGTGGCTAGGAAGCCCCAGCTGGGTATATGAAGCGATTCGAATCGTCGTGTGCTCCACGATATGGGAGCCGTGATCCTTGCACCAGCATCGTAGTAATAATGAAAGTTGATGATGGAAAGTTTTGAATCCGATACATGGTTGATAAGTGATTGATGTAGCAAAGTAAGGATTGGCTTAGTCGCTTCTCTGCAAAGGTGTCTTTGATTCTTGCTAAAGTCTTACCTTGATTCCTATCAACCAAAGATTCCTCGAGTCTTCTCCCTCTTTTTCGTCGGGTAAGTCTTGCGGAGTACTTTTGTACTCGTGGTTTGTTTGACCCCTGTTGCAGGTGTTGACTAGTGAAGCTAACCCGGTCATACCAGTGGGCTTGGCATGATCGAATATCTTCCGTCTGCAAAGTTCTTTTCTCGCGTCCGCAAACTCAGTTAAGTGTTGTTTAATCAAACTCTGATCATCTGTTATACTCTTCTTTTTTGTAAATCTTCCGCTACTCTATTGTATTTGAATAAAAATAATTGTAATACTACAATATCTTGTAAGAAGTGGATCCCGGAGGATCGTGGTGTCATCGGGGTTTCACCCGACGTAACATTCTCGAGTTATGTGGTACACAAGTACGGGCCGACAGAGGTCTTAGGGACAATGTCAGGTGCTTGTGGGCCATATAATTTAGAAGGTTCTGCCACAGAAAGGAGAAGGCCGCCAGCGCGCGCGGGAGATGGGCTGTGCGGGCCGTTTGGGCCGCACAGTGGCCCATAGAGAAGGAGAGGGGTTTTTCCCTTTTTCCTTTTTGATTTTAAATGCTGAATTTCATCTTTTTGCAATAATTTTATTTGGGCAGATAAAATATTGACAAAAATATGTGTGTGATCTCTGAATAATACTCTTTACAGGAAAAATGCTAACTTTGATTTTTGAGTAACTTTTATTTATGCAATAAATTGCTCTTTTAATTGTTAAATGCAACTTCCATGATTTTTAATAATTAAAATATAAGTCCAAAAATTATGAAATTTGTTTTGTGTGCTTATTAGATGATAATGATCTTAATTATGAAGTTTGGTTAAGTTTTGACTAAGTTTTGTATTATGCTTAATTAATACCTTGTTTAATTAATGTTTAATTAATTAATTATGTGGTTAATTAGGGTTTAATTAATCCCCAATTAGCAAGTTAATTAGTGGCTTTCAACGACTGTAAAAATGGTCAATAAATTAGTAATCACCTTTAATCACTGTTAGTGTTGCTTGATTTTGGGATTGAGTGATGACCCTAGGTCATTAACCCTAATGACCTTCGGCATTTTATGTTGATTGCGCATCGTTAGTCCGTCGTCGTCGACGCTAGTTATACCTTCTTAGTGCAACTATACCGTGAAGGAAAGTTGTACTCAAGATAGGTTAACAATCGTTGCATCATTATCGCATGCTCTTTTTATTACTGCATCGTAATCATGCATTCCACTCGTGTAGCTGTGCCGTCTGCGGAGGGAGTTAATCCAACTCCAGTTCTTGAAGGAAGTGATCATCGTGAGAAGGTTGGATCTGATCTCGGTGATTGGGTAACTGCTCCTAACTTCGTCAAGCCCCAAGGCAAGCCCCGGATGCATTCAACCACCTCCTTGTATTTCGAAAAGCTTTTATATTGTATGTTCCTGATATGTTGCATTAGGTAATAGGAGTTGTGTGATATCCTACTTTGATGCATTTACCGTACCTTGATATATTATCCTGGATACCTGTTTTGATTTATAAAATGCTTAGTATACGCTTCGCTCTGCTGATAGCATAGTCTTTATAAATAAATGTTTTCGAAGTGTGATAACAAAAGTTCCCCCTTGAGGGCAATTACGAAAACCTGATGTTACTTGTTGGTATCCCTTCACTTTGATCGGGTCAAGGGTACGCAACAAGAGCATGATGATGAGTAAATTGAGACCGGGTGGAGTGACTTGCACCAGGAGGGGCTAGTGCCCTGGTGTAGTGTCGTCCACTTGTGAGTCGGTTAAGCACCGTTCGTTGCCTTGGCCCTTGGATCATGAGGTTATTGGATAGTACTAGTCGCATGCTAATGGCGGTAAGCTCCCTTGTATGATCTATGCGAGAACGGACAACCGGGACGGGAAGTAGCGTGTACCCATACTACGAGTGCACCCGTCGGACGGTTGTGACCGACGGCGTAGGAAAGGTGGTGTGTACTGTACTCCCGTGGCTAGGACCCGTTCTGTCCGGAGAAATGCAAGCGTGAGTTGATGTATGTGAGATGTTCGGTCCTGCATACATCGTGTGGCTAGGAAGCCCCAGCTGGGTATATGAAGCGATTCGAATCGTCGTGTGCTCCACGATATGGGAGCCGTGATCCTTGCACCAGCATCGTAGTAATAATGAAAGTTGATGATGGAAAGTTTTGAATCCGATACATGGTTGATAAGTGATTGATGTAGCAAAGTAAGGATTGGCTTAGTCGCTTCTCTGCAAAGGTGTCTTTGATTCTTGCTAAAGTCTTACCTTGATTCCTATCAACCAAAGATTCCCCGAGTCTTCTCCCTCTTTTTTTTCGGGTAAGTCTTGCGGAGTACTTTTGTACTCGGGTTTGTTTGACCCCTCATTGCGGGTGTTGACTAGTGAAGCTAACCCGGTCATACCAGTGGGCTTGGCATGATCGAATATCTTCCGTCTGCAAAGTTCTTTTCTCGCGTCCGTAAACTCAGTTAAGTGTTGTTTAATCAAACTCTGATCATCTGTTATACTCTTCTTTTGTAAATCTTCCGCTACTCTATTGTATTTGAATAAAAATAATTGTAATACTACAATATCTTGTAAGAAGTGGATCCTGGAGGATCGTGGTGTCATCGGGGTTTCACCCGACAGAACATTCTGAGTTATGTGGTACACAAGTACGGCTGACAGAGGTCTTAGGGACAATGTCAGGTGCTTGTGGGCCATATAATTTAGAAGGTTCTGCCACAGAATGGTATCAGAGCGATTCTTACAAAGATACTTGTAGTATTACTTTGCGAAAACTTCAAAATAAATTTACAATTAAAAGTTTTTGACAAAACAAAGTAAAACTTGCCTTACGATCTTTCTAAAGTTGCTGCAAGCCGTCGAGAAGACTTTTCAGAAAACCCTGAACAACAACTTTGAGGAGTCTCCGAGTCTTCTCGAGGAAATCCAATGAGGAGGCAACTTCATCAACAATGCCTTGCCGAGAGCCTTCCGGTATCCTGTCTCATTCTGCAAGACTAATGTGTAAAGTATTGCCCTATAGTGAGTTGTGAGCGGTGTGCTGACTAACGTCGTGAAGACGTATAGGACGAGCATGCATCATACATATCGTATAAGATAAAGGTAACATGTCCTTCTTTAATCCAACAATAGCTATTGATTGCATAGCTATTCAGATCCCACTGATCTCGTCCTATATCTCGATTTGCTAAGGGACTTTTGCTTAGCAAATACCTGAAGATAACTTTGATTTCCTCGTCTATGCATGTGTCTTATCTTGGTCTTTCTAATAATGACACACGCTAATTTTTCTTGACCTCGTCATTTCGACCTATTTCATGCGGGAGTTACCGAAATGGTGCTTTGCGATGGTACTATGATCCACGATCTCGATAAAGCGTCGAAACCTGGGGTCTCCTGTGTGCTGCAGCCACATGAGTTACTGCTGGGCGCTCGTTTGTATTGAGATCAATGATCATCCTCCATCACATTCCACCATTAAGGTACTCTCTTGGGATTATTCTTTGAAATCCCAACTCATTGTATATATTAAACTTGTTCTTGCGTATCAAAACTTTATTTACCTTAAGCTTTACAACCATACATTAATCTTGGTTGTAACCCTGAAAACCAACCCTCTTGAATTATGAGATTGTTGAAACTTAATGTGCTTGACACATTTCCTTTTCCATTACTCAAGCCCCACCCTTCTTGGGTCTTTTCCAATGAGTGTCACCTTGGTTTTTTTTTTAGTCTTGACACATGCTACCTTATTGACCTCGTCACTTCAATATGCCTCATATTGGAGACACTGCAATAGTGTGTGATATTGGTATCTCGACCCGTGACTATGCTACTGTGTCCGGAAACTAGGATTTCCTAGAGGGCACTACTAGCATAGTCGGTGTTCCTGATACAGGGAAACCCACTATTGTTGTATTCTTTTCTCTAATCCCTATATACGTAGTTCCTGTAGATACTCTCACCACCAATAGCTATCTCTTGATTTTAATAGGCCAACCCAAACCCTATTGTTTTATGAATTTCTTACAAGTCCATATACTTGATACATTTCCTTTTCCATTACTTAACCCAAACCCTTGAATCTCGGGGACGAGATTCCTCGTTAAAATGGGATATAATGTAACACCCCTGTTACGTTAACCTAAACATGCCACATGTCATCATAAGTATTGCATAAGCATCCATGATTAGAGAACCCTAATTTAAATGCCTAAAATGAGTTTACAATTCTAGGGTTTTGTTTGCGCTCTTTCATATCGTATGTGTATGTGTAGGTCATTAAACTTCACCTACAATTTTACTTTTGTTTATAAAAGTGATTAACTAAAATGAACCTTGGTGTGTACAAGTGCTTGGTTAACCCTGACTCACACCCTAACCGTGTTTTACAAGTCAAATGAGGTGCAAGAAACAATCAAATTTGAATTTGGAATTCAAAATCCCAAACCCTAGCTTGATGGCTAAGTGTGGGAAATTGAATTTCATTTTCAATTTTGATGAGCTAACCATAACTAATTTTCTAAATAAAAGTTGCTAATCAATGGCACCACTTCAAAGTATGAAGTTTGTACTTTGAAAGTATGCTATTGGTTGGGTTTGAAAAGTTCCACAACACCACTGATTAATTGCCCAATATTCCAATTTGAAAAACCTTTCAAAAGGGAGATTTTCAAAGTGTTTTTGCCCCTTTTCCAATTTCACCTCAAAATATTCAAAATTTGGGAAAACTCCAAAAATACAGTTTGTGCATCTCTTTGAGCTCTACAACTTTGGTATATAAAGTTTTTCAAGTTTTTGAATAAAATTTTAAATAATTTTAAAAGTTATTTGAATTGCAAAGTATCCCCTTTTGAGTTTTAAACTCTAATTCAAAAATTATTTGGTTTCATGAAAAACTTCATAAATAAAAGTTGTAGATCTTGAGAAAGGGAACAACTTTTATTTTTGGAGATTTTCATCTTTTATTCAAGATTTGAAAGTAATTTTGAAATCCCAAAAGTTGAAATTTAAACCCTTTTTCAAATTTGAAATGCAATTCAAAAACCAACTGGATTCTGACAAAACTTGTTAAATCAAAGTTGTAGAGCATGAAAAGTTGCACAAGTGATATTTTGGAAGATTTTTGTGTACAGTACAACTTTTGAAAATAATTTTGAAAATCAAAAGAAAAGGTGTCCCCCCGCTTTCAGCTGAAAAACAGGGGGGGTGCCCATGCCGTGCACCGCTGCCGGCGCCGCCGTGGCATTCTCGCGCCATCGCCGGTGATGCCGCGACGCCAACCACCTGGCCACGCTTCGTGAACCTGCTGGCCACCTCTCCGCCCGACCTTGTCCTTTAAATACCGAAGGTCGGCCGTCATCATCTCCTTTTTTCCTCCACCTTGCTCGCCGCGGCTACTCTCCACCGATCAAATTCGGCGCAATACACTGCACCGCCGTCCGTGCCACCTTGTCTACAGCTCCGCCGAATCTTTGCGCTCCGTTTGATCCACTCAAAGCACGGCCTCTAGCCACCGGAGCCGCCAGCGTTTCTTCTTCTTCCTCTCGGCCCGAGCGCGGGGTCGCCAGGCCGCCAACCCGCTCCCTCCAATGGGCTCCTGTGTCAAACCAAATCGCATCCTAAGCTTGCCTTGAATTGGGGATCACCGTCGGCTCGCTCTCAAGCATCCTACCGTACCACCCTTGCCGGAACGGAGCATCGCCGCCGTGTGCGCTCGCTACTCCACCGCCGAAGCCCGCCTCGCCCGGCCGATTCCCTCCCAAGACACCACCGAACCAATCAACATCACCAATAACTCCGCCTAGCCTCCCCGGCTCCCACCGGCCCATCCAATTCATCTCTACGGCCGCGGTTCCCGCCGAACGTCGCCGCCCCGCCGCCACCGTGAGATGCCGAGCCGCCATGGCCGCCGTTCTTCTCGTTCGATCATCGATCGGCGCCGTGTTGCTGCTTGAAGTGTTCGCCGTGGAGAGAGGAAGGCGTTGCGTCGTTTTTGCCGCCAAGCTGCCCTCGCCGCCGGCGAAACGCCGGCCGACAACCATTGCCGCCGCCTGTCTGACGGAAAGAAGAAGAGGGGAGGAAGAGCCCGACGAGCCGGCCCGCCGTCGATGAAAGAAAGAGGGAGAGAAGGAGAAGGCCGCCAAATACAAGGGGGGAGATGGGCTGTGGGGCCGTTTGGGCCGCACAAAGGCCCATAGAGAAGGAGAGGGGTTTTTCCCTTTTTCCTTTTTTGATTTTAAATGCTGAATTTCATCTTTTTGCAATAATTTTATTTGGGCAGATAAAATATTGACAAAAATATGTGTGTGATCTCTGAATAATACTCTTTACAGGAAAAAAAATGCTAACTTTGATTTTTGAGTAACTTTTATTTATGCAATAAATTGCTCTTTTAATTGTTAAATGCAACTTCCATGATTTTTAATAATTAAAATATAAGTCCAAAAATTATGAAATTTGTTTTGTGTGCTTATTAGATGATAATGATCTTAATTATGAAGTTTGGTTAAGTTTTGACTAAGTTTTGTATTATGCTTAATTAATACCTTGTTTAATTAATGTTTAATTAATTAATTATGTGGTTAATTAGGGTTTAATTAATCCCCAATTAGCAAGTTAATTAGTGGCTTTCAACGACTGTAAAATGGTCAATAAATTAGTAATCACCTTTAATCACTGTTAGTGTTGCTTGATTTTGGGATTGAGTGATGACCCTAGGTCATTAACCCTAATGACCTTCGGCATTTTATGTTGATTGCGCATCGTTAGTCCGTCGTCGTCGACGCTAGTTATACCTTCTTAGTGCAACTATACCGTGAAGGAAAGTTGTACTCAAGATAGGTTAACAATCGTTGCATCATTATCGCATGCTCTTTTTATTACCGCATCGTAATCATGCATTCCACTCGTAGTCGTTGTCCCGTCGGGAGGGAGTTAATCCAACTCCAGTTCTTGAAGGAAGTGATCATCGTGAGAAGGTTGGATCTGATCTCGGTGATTGGGTAATCGCTCCTAACTTCGTCAAGCCCCAAGGCAAGCCCCGGATGCATTCAACCACCTCCTTGTATTTCAAAAGCTTTTATATTGTATGTTCCTGATATGTTGCATTAGGTAATAGGAGTTGTGTGATATCCTACTTTGATGCATTTACCGTACCTTGATATATTATCCTGGATACCTGTTTTGATTTATAAAATGCTTAGTATACGCTTCGCTTCTGCTGATAGCATAGTCTTTATAAATAAATGTTTTCAAGTGTGATAACAAAAGTTCCCCCTTGAGGGCAATTACGAAAACCTGATGTTACTTGTTGGTATCCCTTCACTTTGATCGGGTCAAGGGTACGCAACAAGAGCATGATGATGAGTAAATTGAGACCGGGTGGAGTGACTTGCACCGGGAGGGGGCTAGTGCCCCGTGTAGTGTCGCCCACTTGTGAGTCGGTTAAGCACCGCTCGTTGCCTTGGCCCTTGGATCATGAGGTTATTGGATAGTACTAGTCGCATGCTAATGGCGGTAAGCTCCCTTGTATGATCTATGCGAGAACGGACAACCGGACGGAAGTAGCGTGTGTACCCATACTACGAGTGCACCCGTCGACGGTTGTGACCAGACCGACGGCGTAGGGAAGGTGGTGTACTTGTACTCCCGTGGCTAGGACCCGTTCGTGTCGGAGAAATGCAAGCGTGAGTTGATGTATGTGAGATGTTCGGTCCTGCATACATCGTGTGGCTAGGAAGCCCCAGCTGGGTATATGAAGCGATTCGAATCGTCGTGTGCTCCACGATATGGGAGCCGTGATCCTTGCACCAGCATCGTAGTAATAATGAAAGTTGATGATGGAAAGTTTTGAATCCGATACATGGTTGATAAGTGATTGATGTAGCAAAGTAAGGATTGGCTTAGTCGCTTCTCTCGCAAAGGTGTCTTTGATTCTTGCTAAAGTCTTACCTTGATTCCTATCAACCAAAGATTCCCGAGTCTTCTCCCCTTTTTTTCGTCGGGTAAGTCTTTGCGGAGTACTTTTGTACTCGGGGTTTGTTTGACCCCTGCTTGCGGTGTGACTAGTGAAGCTAACCCGGTCATACCGGTGGGCTTGGCATGATCGAATATCTTCCGTCTGCAAAGTTCTTTTCTCGCGTCCGCAAACTCGCTTAAGTGTTGTTTAATCAAACTCTGATCATCTGTTATACTCTTCTTTTGTAAATCTTCCGCTACTCTATTGTATTTGAATAAAAATAATTGTAATACTACAATATCTTGTAAGAAGTGGATCCTGGAGGATCGTGGTGTCATCGGGGTTTCACCCGACAGAACATTCTGAGTTATGTGGTACACAAGTACGGCTGACAGAGGTCTTAGGGACAATGTCAGGTGCTTGTGGGCCATATAATTTAGAAGGTTCTGCCACACCCCTTCATCCTAATCTAACTCTAGGCGCATACATATGCATGTGCGTATGCGTCACTAACCTAACCCTCGGCGTATATACGTGCACGCATACATGCCATTCACCTCGGCCACCACCTATCTATAGCTAGCCTAAACCCTACGTGCAGTATATATAAGTATGTATGCCCGTACCTAACCACCTAGACCCTATCTCTACGTAAACCCTCCTAGCTAACCCCGCCAAACCCTAGTGGACCTATAGAAGTAGGCCAAGCTGTCTATGAAAACTTGGTCAAGTTTTCTCTTTTCGTGTTCACATAATAGTGAAAGATAATAATATGGTCCGGTTTTCTATCGATAACCACACCACGCTAACCCAGCCCGTAGGAACCATCTTGTTGGATAGTTAACCTACACCTACCTCTTATTTCAAGTTCACATAGTAATGATAGAATTAGGATAAACCCCTCCATCACCTACAACCCACCCCGTCGGATCCCCCTCCTTGTTTTGGTTGATCGTGCTTGCTTAGATCATGCTTGTTGTGTATGCATTGTTTGGTTTTGCTCTTTTTTGTTTGTCAAGCAATAGATCGCGTAGACTAGAAGACATACAAGGACCCGATGGATCCCTGAAGCATGGTGACGTCAAGACTCGAAGGATTGCTACTACACCAAGACGAAGTACCGCTATATCAAGACATTGGAGACAAAAGCGAAGGAATCAAGACCCCTTGGATATACTCGTCGTCGTGGCGGAGGCAAGTCCTAATTTCCCCCCTTTCTACCACCCTTCCATCTTACTCATATAATAATTAATTTACAAAGGACCATATGAGATAATGTGATATCGTGATCACATGACAAGGGAATAACATGATAAAGTGACTATATATACTATGACTTGGAACGGGTAGGGGTAATCTAGGTGTAGATTACTTGGCGGATATTATCGCTGAAGGATATCCCCGTCGGAGATACCTGTTCTAGTCACCCCTAAGGACCGGTTCATAGTCTCTTATTCATCCCTGTGTGACATTTCGTACAGCCACACGTCTATATGGGTAGTCTTGATCTCACACCCCGTTAGGTTGAAGTACATTTCCACTTAGGGGGCCGGTGTAGGCAAACGGTAGAGCAGGAGACGGCGTAGGATGCTAAGTGATCTTCCATGGTCTGGTTGGGCGTGGACGCTATGTGATCTTCCACGTAAAATTGTTGGGTGCACATTTGCTAGCTATATACATATATTCATATATTCTAAGTGTGGATGCTAAGTGATCTTCCACAAAGTGTGTGAGGGCATGGGTTGTGAGAGAGCTTCCATGTCCGGGTTAGGCGTAGGAAGAAGAGTGGTTTTCCCCGCTTAACTTTTTCCCAACCCCTGAGCGCCGTAGTGGAAGTGTATGGAAACCTAAGTTTCGCGTACTCTCGGGTACGAGATCTCGGTAGTTCTTTTCTAACCCTTGGCCGGGGAAGGAATCGTAATTACCGTGTGGGGAAAAGTGTACACCCTCTGCAGAGTTATTAGAATCTATTCGAATAGAAACGTCCTTGGAATGGGCAAATGCCGGGATGAGACGCTATGATTAGACTACAACAACAATGGACAATCTGGTAAGATGTATTAATGAATTGGTAACCATAACTTAATTTGGGAACTGGTGAGGATGATGAATACCCTACCAGGGCCCAACCTATAATTATAACTACTACACCTTTAACCTCCATCCACCCAAAGTTAGGGCTTGCTGAGTACGTATGTACTCAACCCCCCCTTCTCCCTATGTTTTTAGACAGAAAGCTGCGGAAGTATATCCGAGGATGAAGCCATTCGAGAGCCTACACCAGGATGGACTACTGGAGCTACACGAGAACAGGACGCCGAAGGATACATGAAGACAGAGCTGCATGACTATGTGAAGATGCTACGCTAGGACTACGCTTAGGACTACGATGATCACGATATAGGAATAGCTAGGGTTTTGTCCGCACTCCGGGTTGCCTG
This sequence comes from Chrysopogon serrulatus, assembly GCA_015844335.1. NCBI lineage: Eukaryota > Viridiplantae > Streptophyta > Magnoliopsida > Poales > Poaceae > Chrysopogon > Chrysopogon serrulatus. The sequence goes on along the minus strand of JADLZL010005256.1, from coordinate 84,246 downwards.
TAGGAATGGAGCCACGATAATATAGAACCGCTGTCTTAAAACTCTGATATATACTATAAGGCCAGTGGCCCAAGCTATGTAAACCTGAACAATGTATCATGTTTTCCCAGTAGCAATAAAAGTATGCTTTTGATATCAATCTTGTTTAATTGTGCGTGTCAGCTACTGATCTAGGGACTGACATATGATGCACAGTGGACCCTAAAAATTAGGGGCCGACATCGACAACACTCAAGAATTACCTGGATCCGCAAAGGGGACACGAACACGCGATTTTTTCAACTGCATTCCAATCACAGAAGGAAGAAGACTTTCATTAGCACCCTCATGGGAGACACAGGCTTAGCGATTTCCCAAGAAAATAAATCAAGCTGGGCGCATACACACTTCTCAAACCTCTTGGGGATGCCGACTGCAAGAACAAAAAAGCCATTAACTAGGAAGCTTTAGGCTATACTAGTCATGACCTTCAGGACCTAGACGCCCATTCACGAACAGAGATACATGAGGTAATAAAAGAGATGCCTTCTGAAAAGGCACCAGGGCCGACGGCTTCATAGGATTTTTCTACAAAAAATGCTGGTCAATTATAAAGGAAGATCCGATTCAAGCAATTATGAGTTTCTACAGCCACCGAACTGCACGATTAGAGCTTATTAACGAAGCAAACATTGTCCTACTACCAAAGAAACAAGACGCCACTTCATTGTCGATTATAGGCCGATTAGCCTAATCAACAAAGGTGGTCAAAATTATCACAAAAATCCTTGCCAATAGATCGGCGCCACATATGAATTCTCTGGTTTCAACAAAGACAAAATGCATTCATAAAGAAGAGATGCATTCATGATAATTTCATTTATGCACAAAGAGTGATTCAACTTCTACATAAACTACGAAGGCCGGCTTTGTTTATTAAGCTAGATATTTCGAAAGCCTTCGACTCCATAGGTTGGAGTTTCCTTCTCGAAGTTCTCGAAGCGTTGGGATTTAGCACAAAATGGCGAGACCGGATAGCAGACCTTCCGGGTACAAAGAACATCTAAAGTTTTGATCAATGGTGAACCAACCGATGCAATTACACAAGCAAGAGGCCCGAGACAAGGAGACCCACTATCTCCGCTGTTGTTTATTATAGCAATTGACCCTCTTCAAAGGATTATCGAGAACGCAGCACAAAGAGGAATCCTTAAACCCGTATTGCCAAAGACAAATAATTTACGTTGCTCCCTTTATGCGGATGATGCTGCTATCTTTGCAGCCCCGTCAAATAATGAGTTGGATAATCTACACAAATTACTTACTTTCTTTGGGGAATGCTCGGGCCTGAAGATCAACATTGCCAAGACAGAAATTTTCCCCATAAAAATGGACACCACGGCGATTAACCAACTACTACAAAACTTTCCCCGAAAAATTTGCAAATTTCCTGGAAAATATTTAGGCCTTCCTCTCCATGTTCGTAAAGCTGCGCAGATAGAGGTTCAACCTTTGATAGACAAGATAGGGGCCAAATTGCCGGGATGGAAGGGCAGGTTCCTCTCCACACCCGGAGAGAGACCCTAGTTAAAAATCGTGTTATCGTCTCGGCCGATCTACCATATGACGGCATTCCCAGAGCGAAGTGGTTAATTAGGAAGATCGATCGACCGCGAAGGAGCTTCTTATGGAGGGGAGAAACGCCCGATAAAGTATACGGGGGGACACTCCATCATCAATTGGCCGACTACATGCAGACCCAAAGAGAAAGGAGGCTTAGGAGTCCCGGATCTCGAAAGGTTTGCAAGAGCTTTAAGACTTCGGTGGCTATGGTTCCAAAGTGGAAACACAAAGATAGAGCTGAACAAACCGGAGTTACCAAAGGGGACGGTAGAGATAAAGAACTGTTTTGCGGCATCCACAATAGTAACGATAGGCAACGGAAAAACAGCTCGATTCTGGTCATCATCTTGGATTGATGGAAGAACAGCGAAGGGAGTCGCACCAACACTCTTCCGTAAAAAGCCAAAAGAAAAAAAAAAACAGTGCAAAAAGCCTTGGAAGACAATCGCTGGATATCACATATAACCCCTCTAGTAATGGCACAGGAAATACGGGAATATGTCGCTCTCGGGAAATTGTAAGCCAAACAGAACTACAAGAGAATAGCGAGGACAGCATTAGATGGCGATGGACAGCCAGACGGAGAATACACAAAGAAAAAAGTGCCTATGGCATTCAATTCCACGGAAGCTTTAGTAAGCTCAAAATGCTACCGATCTAGAAAGCAAAGGCGAGAACCCAAATGCAGATTCTTTGCTTGGGCGTTACTGCACAAAAAAAATCCTTACAACAACAATTTGATCAAGCGTAATTGGCCAAATGATCCTTTGTGCAAGCTATGTGGAACAGACCATGAAACTCCAACACACCTTTGCAAGGATTGCATTTTCACAAAGCAAGTCTGGTCCATTTTGAAACAATGGCTTGGTCTGTCGATGATCGATACGATTACAATGACAGGTCCCTTCACGGCTCTTGGCGTGCAATTAATCGTTCTAGGATTGACAAGGAACAAAGAAGGGAGTTCGATGGCATCATGATATATTTTTGGTGGAACATTTGGAAGGAGCGCAATAGAAGAACTTTTCAAAGCAAGACTTTCTGCGCCCATGCGGTAGCGCTACTATGCAAAGAAGATATAGAGCAGTTTCCAGGTTGGCGACAAGAGTGAATGTTAGAACCCAACAAAATAGTAATTTCCCGGTTTGTTTGGGGTTAGGATCCTTTTTTGGTTTTCTCGAGTGGTTTTCAAAGTTGCGGTTGCTTTGCGTCTACTAGTTGGGTCGGTGGCTTCAGGGGCGGGAGTAGTTTGGAGTCTAATCTCCAGTGTATGACTTATACTTACCTTTTTCTTTTGTTTTCTCTCGTCTAATAAAATTCTGGCAAAACTCTTGCCGCTTTCTAAAAAAAAAGCATGGGCCCATTGTTATTTACACCACCCTACATGAATCTTAGTAATGATTTGAACCACACAAAAATGGAAGATAAGAGCACCAGAAATCTTCTGGAAGATATTTAGAAATTCTGTATTTGATTTTAGAATTCCGTTATAGGCTCAAATGGAAATTGTGAATCATAATTCTCCCGTGGGCTGCATATAAGCTTTGAATTATGCTTTGGTGGGCTAGCACTTGTGTAGAAACGAGTAAACAACAGGCCATCATCGCCCGCTCGAATATAAAAATAATTTTTCTCGTTGGGTTTCATTCAGATTCTTACATGTGCTGTTACAATTTTCCTTGGGGAAAACACCCAGACATTCGAATTTTCTTCTCTTCTACTCCCAAATGATAAACATTTTAGCTTTCCTAGATACATCATTTTACTGTACATCTAAACGTAGTATATACCTAAATATGTAGCAAAAGTCATGAATTTAAAAAAGCCAAAACGTTTTAGAATTTAGAACAGATTGAGCAGTTTTCATTTTGTGATTAATCATTTTGATTTGGTCCAAACGAGGATAAAAACTCAATGCAAAATCAGTCGGGCGATAGGTAGCCAATGAACCATGGCAAGGCCTAAAATGTTTCTCTCGGGACACTCAGGCACATGATTAAATCACGGGAGAGGGAGATTATAAAGGTGCAAAAACAATCCAGGTGCCACAATCAAACTTGCAGGCAAAGCTCTATGCAAATGCAAAACCGAAGAATCTAACCAAGAACCTAATGGGACGAACCAGCCAATGCAAAAACATTGTTCACAAAAAGCGAGCTGCTGCGAACGCACACCATTCCAATTTCCATGTTCGCGTACAAGCGTAGCTGCCTCCTTAGTCCGAGGCGTTCCCGGACGTCGGCCGCCGCGCCGGAAGCTCGGGCTTCACGCCCAGCGTTTTCCTTGTCGCCGGCGGAGGCTTCACCGCGCTCGCCGGTTTCACCTTCTGCTGAGACCCTGCAGAGACAATTCAAAGTACCATGTTGAGAATCTGGATACGATCAAGTTTTCTTCAAGAAAATGTGGCGACAGATCGAATGCAACGCACCTCCTTGTCTGGGCGGCGGCGCCTTGCCGTCCGCCTTCCTGACCGGAGTCTTCTTGCCGTCGCTGCTGTCCGGGCGCGACCTCACGGTGCCGCCCGACACGGTGGACGCGTCGTCGTCTGGCGTGGTCGCCCCGACCCCGTTCTCGTCGCCGCACAGCGAGTTCTCCTCGCTGCCGGAATCCGTGGCGGCCTTTTCCCTGCTGGCGGCGTGCGCGCTGCCGGCGGTCTTCTCCTCTCCACGGTCCTGTACGCGAACATCTGGAACGGCACGTCCGCCACGCGCGGCGGCGCGCCCCCCGCCCCGCTGCCACGCCGGGACCCGCCTCAGCAGCTGCGCCTCGATGTCGAGGTAGTCAGCGGCCGGCGCGGCCGGCGGCGCGTCGGCCTGCTGGCCCTGCTGCTGCTGCTCCGGGTTCATGACCAGGAACCGCTTCACGTACCGGAGGACGCGGCAGACGGAGGCGAACGGCGGGCGCTGCGCCGGGTCGGCGTGCCAGCACCGCTTCGTCAGGGCGACCAGGTACTTGGGCGCCTGGAACGGGAACAGCGGCCGCTCGCCGGCGCGGATGTTCTTGCTCGTCTTGTCGCCCTGCAGGTGGTTGTCCTCGAACGGGACCTTGCCCGTCAGCAGCTCGAAGCAGATCATCGCGAAGCTGTACACGTCCGCCTTCTCGGTGTGCCTGTCGCCGCTCTCCTGATGCTCCAGGAACCTCCGGCGCGTACCAGATGCAGTTGTCGTCGTCGCCGCCGCCGGCTGCGTTGGCATTGGCATTGCCATTGCCATTCGCAGACGCCTTTGAGCCGTTTGTGACGCCGCCCCGCCGCTCAAACCCCGGCGACCTTGACGTGCACGTACCCGTCGGGCTGCCGCGGCGGCTTGACGAGCACGTTGGACGGGTTGAGCTCGCCGTGGTAGATCTTGTGGGCGTGCAGGTACTCCATCCCGCGCGCGATCTGCAGCATGATGTCGACCGCGACGACGAGGGGGAACGGGACACGCCGGCGCGGGAAGCTCATCTCCTTGACGTAGCTGCCGAGGTCCTTGGCCATGAGCTGGTCCATGACCACGAAGTACTCCTTCCTCTCCTCGTCGTGGAAGCAGTAGGCGGCGTGCGCCACGTTCGGGTGCGCCACCGACGAGAGCATGGAGACCTCGGCGTCGGCGTCCCCGATGAAATGCTTCACCGCGAAGCTCTCCCCCATCCAATGCGCCTCCTTCAGGTGGCCGCCGAGGCGCCGCCGCACGCTGTAGTCGCCGCTGAGCAGGACAGACGCCGGGTGCAGCTTTCCCCGCGGCGCGGCCAGGACGTCGGCGAGCCGGCGCTCGCTCTTCGTCAGCTGCCTTCGGCGCCGCCGGCGACTTCATCTCGTCGAGCATCTGGGACAGCAGCCACCGGTCCTCCTTCCACGCCGAGTCCATCCGCGCAACGAGCTCCGGGGACACCAGGTACAGCCTGCCGTAGGCGTGCTGGAACATCCTGGGCTCGAGCATGCTCCGGCCGTCGTACTTGCTGGCGAGCACGACCCGCCTCCGCGCGATCTCGCCGGCGGCGTCGCCCGGCGATCTCCGCGGCGGCCTCGACGGCCTCGATCGCGACGGCGACGCACCAGAGGATGCCGTGGAGGTGCTGCTCCACGCACTCGGTGCCGGCGCCGCCGCCGCGGCGCGCGCCCACCAGCTGCCGCGCGGGTCCAGGCACTGGCGGACGTAGCCCTCGGCGTCGCGGAACGCGCGGTGGAGCTCGCGGAACGCGGGCTCCAGGGCGCGCCACTTGGCGCCGCGCTCCTCGAAGCGGAGGTGCGCGCGCACCTCGCCCGTGACGGCGGCCAGCGCGTGCGCGCAGGCGTCGGCCAGGAGGCGGCACTGGCGCGGGTTGATGCGGAGCTCCGTCTCGAACGCCATGAGCGCGTTGATGGCGCCCACCGCCTCGCCGAGCTGCCGGAGCTGCTCCATGTATCCCGTCGGACCGGCGATCACCGATCAGTCTTGCCGATCGAGACGAGTGGATTCTTGCTACGGATTGCTTGATCCTTGGCTCTGGGTTACTGAGATGAGATGGCCTCGGTTTCTGCCGATGCAATGCAAGCACAAGACGGTTATATGTCTCACAAAATGAGCGCGTTTCCATTGGAGATGTTGGACTCCAATCCAAGTATGAACTGACAAAAGAGAGATTTCTCGATATGTCGCAAAATACAGCGTGAATTGACCTCATTAGCCATTACTACTTGCTTGATGCGTCGAAATACTGAAAATACACATACAGTTAAACAAATGCTGGGATCTGATTTGGGTATGTATTTCTGGTTTCTTATTAAGAATTACAGACACCATGTATGTAGCTGGCCTCCTTTCTCTTCGTTTCTTTCTACCTTTTCAGTTATCTCTTTTTTTGGGATGAAAACGGATGTTGCGTGTGAAATCGAATCAAGACAAAATTTATCTCAGCCCACACTAAACTGGTGAGCAGGGAGTACATAGGACCGGTGAATATATAATCTAAAAAAAGCGAGGCAGAAAACGCATGTTTTAGCACAAAGATTAAAATTAGTCGCAAAGACAAGGCACAAAGATTAAAATTGAGTTGCATATCCCCAAGAGCAGGTGCGAAACAAACCGAGAGAGAGAGAGAGAGAGAGAGAGAGAGAGAGAGAGAGAGAGAGAGCTTACTGGCGGAGCGCGGGCGAGAGAACTGGAGGATGATCGCCACACCACACCTGGGGGCCGGCCAGGCGCCCAGGCCAACACAAAACAAGAGGCAGGATTGGAGTTGGAAGAAGAGAGGGCCGGCCGATCACGATCAGCCGAGGACCCCCAAACCAAACAAAAGAAAGAATCGTGCAGGGAAATCCTTATCTGAACAAGGACGGTGTAAATTGCTTGCGGTCTGAGTGAGGAAGTGGTCAGAATGGAAACTTCCAAAGAAGCACGGCTTTGACGAAGAGACAGACCCCAGCTAAAAGGCACGACAAGAGGAAAGGAGGAGTCACCAAAGCGAAAGAGGAAGACGACGACGGCAGACGGGCGAAGCCTCGCAAAGAGACCCTGCGTCTGCTGTGTGGGAGGAGGAGGGAGAGGCGATGGGGAGTGACGTGATTTTGGAGGGGAGAAGCCTGGGCGTTTTGTTTTCCGGCCACCCACGTCCGCTAACCGCGGGAGTTATGGAGGCGACGCTCCGTTTTCCTTCCCGACTATGGAGTCTGGACGTGGAGTGGCAAACTGCCTGCACGGTGGTTTTTTCCCTTGTTCCACGTTCGGGCGGCCACCGTTTGGGACACCCCCACCCAGCCACGGGCTAACTAGATCTTTTTTTTCTTCCTTGCTAATAACGGAACGGCCCTTGCTGTCACGTCACCACGTGTTTGCACCGTAAGTCACCTGGATGGATGCCTTGGAGCCTTTTGGCACGAGGACGCTTGCTTGGCCTGCTCAAGAGACGGCCCGGCACTGGCGGCTGGCCATTTGTCATCACCGCCGGCCAAGGCGATGCTGACGCCTGACGACAGACGACCAGGTGTCTGAGTCAAGCAAATGTGGAGTACTCAACTAATATTAAAAAAATTCAGTGCTAATCTTATGAGCTTTTTTTATAACAATCTTGTGAGTTCAAGCTAGCCGCTCGGACACAAGCCCATTCCTTTTACTAACACACATCACCAACACATCGAAGGATTTCCTACTAAAACAATATAAACGCTAGCTGAAGCTTCACAACTACAGTAGCAGTCACCAGTCACATCAACCCATTTTTGGGGCTGCTTCACCGTGCGCCAACCACACCAGCAGCTTGTTTCAGGAGCCAAAGATGGCCGGCAATTCTTTTGGCTCCGGCCGGGGCCGACCCAGTGTGTTCGGTTATTGTGCGATATGGTTTGGTTGGTGCGTCCTGCTCCGGACGGTTACCGACCCAACCCAACGGCGTGGAACCGCCTTTTCCGTGGCCCTGGCAAAACCCAACCACAACCAAATCTACACGGGGATTCACTGAAAAAACTTATTAGCCTCCTGAATGCTCTCCACCATTTTCTTCCCTTACACTATATAGTTAAGTTAAAACAATATACTAGTACCACATAGGAAAGCTCTGCATTTAGCATTTGCCATACCCCATACGTTTCAACATCAAATGTGTCCGAGTTAGAAAAATATATATGCAAGTCAAGGAGTTTAGGTCAAGAAAACTTGACTTTGACAATTTCATCGCACGGACCAAAACAGTTGAGAGCTTTTTAGGTAGTGCGATTTTGGCAAATAATCTAAAAGGCGTGAGTTTCAGTCAAAAGCTTTTGCTATGTCACCCTCTTTAGAAATTAGAAAAAGATCACATCACTCTGGACTTGTAGAAATACAGAATCCCGTGCAGGTCTATGAAACCTGTGATGAGCATTTGTGATTTGTGCTGCTGCGGTCTATGACAAACAAACACAACTGAAGTAAGTTTGCATGATTTCAGAAGTCCAGACTGATCACCTATTTCTCAGCCGACAAATGCCGAATCCATGTGCCGTGCAGGCTGAAATTGGAAATGTGGCTCATTAAGCTAGTCTTGTTGCAGTGTCATACTTCCTTTAACTCAATTTATAAGACGTTTGATCTTTTTGACACTAAATTTTACCACTCATCTATTAAAAAAAATTATAACATCATTTCTTTTATCGTGGATTGCTTTATTAATAAAAATTCTTCAAGAATGACTTATTTTTTTCTATTTTTGTATAATTTTTTAATAAGACGAGTGATCAAACTTAGAGAAGAAAAAAAGTCAAACGTCCTATAATTTGGGATGGAGGAAGTATTTTACTGCATCATTTCTTTTACTGCATGAGTCTGGATGCTTTGACTGTGCATACAGTCAGGGTGTTCGGCTAGTCACATAAATTGGTTGATAAGACAAGTTAGTTGGTTTATTATGAGAGAAAAATACTGTTCGAACGGCTGATAAGCTCAGCTAACAAGACAAACGAGCACGACGAGTACGCCTATGTACGTGCGTACGTTGACTTCATGTGCATGGTGCTTGCTTGTGTTGACGTTGGTATTAGCAACGTTAGCTTATGTTAGTGCTGGTTTTTAATTTCAAAATTTTATAACTTATTAATACTATCTCCAGATTAAACAAATTATATATCTATTTTGCCTATCTCAACAAGCTCTTCACAATGTTAAACTCTATTTTAGCATTTGAGATTGTTTTACAATAGTGAATATTTGAGCTATTATTAAAATCTTTTGTGTAGCAATTCTCGCAAGTACTCTATATATTATCTTTTTATGCATATATCTCGGCATATCCTTTAAAAACCTCTACAACACCAAAAAAAGATTAGCTAGATTGCCTAGAAGTTGGTTATGTAGTTATGTTTTTATCATCTTTTTTTATTATATAATACAATATAGACACTCACATACACGCACACTCACCTCTATAAATGCACGTACATAAACTCTATCCCTGTGAACATCTTCAAAGACTGAGCTCGCAAATCCTTAAGATGGCGAAGTCACCATAAACGCCTCACTATCGGCGGGAACATCGCCTGCCACTGAAAACACTATACCATTAAATCTTAGAATATTCGGTCTGATGGGGAGTCGAACCATCGACCCTAGAACCTTAGGTGCTACTAGTACTATGGCTCTTGTAACTACAGAGCTACAACCCTTTCAGTTTCACCATCTTATTGATATATATGTGACCAACAATATGTTGCTAATTATCTGTTGCATATCGTTATATTGCACCGATTTGAAGTATTTGTGGATGGTTTAATTCATCCGGTTCAAAATTATCAAATCGACGATTCAACCAGTTCTTAATGGTTGTACCAATGAACCAAGAGTCTCACCGGTTCAATTTTCGGTCTGGTCATAATAACTGTAATTGATGGCATTACCTGGCAACATCAACTGAAAGAGATGGTTGGGCTAAAATTTAGTTCTTGTCACATCAGCTATTTGGTTCCTAATTGGGAGAACTAAGCATGGGCTAATTACAGAACTAATTACAAAGATGGATTCTAATTTACGAGAAGAATCTATTAAGGCTAATTAATCCATTATTAGCATAGTTTATTTAGCATCACATTATCAAATCATTGAACTATAGATTTGCCTCTCAAATTATTCTCAATCTATATAATTAGTTAATATTAAATACTTGTAATTAATATCCAAACATTTGATATAAGATAGAGACTAAACTTTAGTCCCTAATACCAATGCAAGTTACAGCCACTCACATAAGTTTAACTCCTCAAACCCTTTTAAAGGTGCAAACAGTTTCATGATCATAAAAAAGAGTGAGAAGTAGAAGGTGACGCGTGAGCCCATTTCAGAAACCAAACACCCCCGATAAGGTGATCAAGAACGAAGTAAAAGTGGAGACCGCACAATATGCAGCAACAAGGAATCAGTTGTGACTATATAATGGCAAAACATGTAAATTATCAAACAGATGGAACCATTTGGGCCCAATTAAGGCCTTTGAGCCTTCTTTCGGTCGCTTCAATTTTCCTTTGCCCGGGTACTACAGCTCTAACCTGTAAGTGCAGTGCAGACAGTGGGGACACGGCCCAAACCACCGTGGGTTCCTGGATATGCTAGAGGTTAGAGATAAGCAGCGGAGAAACAAGTCTGCATTCTGCCGTTCTTTTTTGTATCATAAGTTTCTCCTTTTTTGTTTCATCATAACACGTGGTGGCGTTCTCGTCATCCCCTTCTAAACACCCGGGTGATTTTCATCGTGGCGCTGGTTGACCTACTTGAAGGCTCACGAAGGCCGCCACGAGCTGAATCTGTTTGTTGCCGATGCTAGGTTGCTTGGGTAGTCTCTTCGTTGTGTTTGGTGGGGGCGGCGGCTTCTCCTTTTCTTTCTTGTTGGTATAGGATTTGTATTGCATTTGCATCCTGCATTCTTCTTCTTAATTAAAAAGAAACGCAAAGCTTTTGCGTTTTCGAGAAAAAAAAGAGACAAAGCAAGACAGACGCCGGACAAGCTCTTCTCTTCATTTTACTCCGGGGTGCTGCAGGAGCTAAATGCCTGAATCTGCTTGTTCCGTCAACTTTAAGATCCTTTTTTTTTTCGATTCCTTGATTAATTCCCAGATTATCAATCAGATAAGCTCGGCTGCGCAGCTGCGCTCCTGGCACAGATATTTGAACTCTCCTATTAATAAGCCTCAAACTGCTCTGAACTCTCCTACAGCGGGCTAGTTAACTGGCAACAGGTGGACAGGATGCCCCAACAACTCTCAGGCTGTCCCCAACGGTGGGAAGGCAAACGCGAGACCCATTGCCTAGTTTGGGTATCGCACAGTCAAAGAGAATGCGACCCAAAACGAAGCTTCTCCAACAGCCAACACCCAACAGCCGACGCATCCTCATCCCTACCCATCTGCTCCTGTGCGGCGTCCACCCCCCGCCAGCAGCTCGTCGGCGCCGCCTCCACCACCCGCACCTCGCGCTCTCCCTTTGCTAAAGGTCGTCGTCCTGCCCGCCCGGGCTAGATCCGTTAACTGGCAACAGGATCCGGACAGGACTCCCCCAACAATGCAGTCCGCTCGTGGTGTGGGCATTAGGCCATGTACAGCGCATGGAGGCGCATTTGTGCCTATCGAAAATGCATCACCTGATCGTCATCCGTTGGAGAGGAAGGCAAAAAGAATGCATTTTAGGTTTGCATTTGTTGGAGCAGTCTCGGCCATAAGCGTCGCTTGGAAGGGCTTTTCGGTAAGCGTCCAGGGCTACAGTGGAAAGTTTTTGTAAAGGCGCTTAACTATGGCCAGCTGAGGCCGTTACATCACCGGAAGACTTGGAGACCACGCGGGATTTGCCTTGGCGCCGCGGCTGACGTCGCTGCTCGGCGGAGCGTCGACTCCGTATGCGAGCGCCCGGATCTGTCCGACCTGGAGTCCACGATGGATTATTAACTGAATAACTGCCTGTAACAACCTATAAGCGCCCTGCATTGTATAGGCCCTTAGGGCGTCCCCAGCGGACTAGCGAGGTCGCCGGCTTGTCCCATGTGGAGGAGAGAGAACCCTCAAAAAATCAGCAGCCAGCGACTGTTTCGTCACTATCTCGCACGACTCCCAAAGCTTTTACCGTCTCTGTTCTCGTGGACCAGCCTCACCTCTTGCTTCAGCTTTTTTATATTTTAATGTTTCTGATGCCAGATCAGCTAACGATTTCCACCAACGCCACTACGAATGCCCTTAGGGCGTCCCAACATCAGGCTACGTAGATAGCTGACTAGGATCGGAGCTGATGTGGATCTAGGCCACACATCAGTAATGGACGGAAGAAGCCCCAACTCTTGGGGTGTTTGGATTGTGTGGAAAAATTTTTTTTCTGTGTCACATATGTCGGAGAGATGTTGGAAGGGGGTTTCGAATACTAATAAAAAAACAAATTACAGAACTCGTCAGGAAACCATGAGACAAAACTTTTAAGTATAATTAATCCATCATTAGCAAATATTTACTGTAGTAGCACATCGACGCCGAAGCGACCGCGCAGCAGCCAAGCTGGCGGATGTGGATCACCCCCTAAATGACACTGTGCCGCTAGAGGCTCTCACCCTCCAAGGCATCCAAGGTCGTGTCGTGCTCATCATGATCATGGGGGCTCGGGAGGGGCTCCTCCAATGCCACATGCTCCTCCTCATAAGGCTCCTGCTTTCTGGCGGTGTTGTCTCCTTTCTGCCGCCTGCGGTTCCTGCTCCCATAGGCACTGCACCACCCACTGCCACATCTAGCCCAGCTCCAGCGCCTCCAACTCTACGGAGCCGATTTCATCTGTAAATCCCCAGCAGCAGCCAAAGCCCTAGGACCAAGCATTGGTTGTTGCAGTTCAGGGAGACCCACCTGCACTCAATGCTGCTGCGACTGTGGTTGCTACGGTACAGGGAGTCTCCCCTGTCCCAGCTCACAATCCTCTGGCTCCTTCTGCTATTGGAGTAGCTGCTGCTCAGGGAAGCCCACTTGCACCCAATGCCCTTGCGTCTGGGGTTGCTCCACCTGCTGCCCCTTCTCCCAACCCTCCGACTCCATCTGTTGTTGGCAATATATCCCTTGCTCCTAACCCTCCGGCTCCCTCGGCTGTTGGCAGCGCCCCCTGCTCCTAACCCCTGTCTCCTACTGCTTTGGCAATGTTAATCCCAACGATGTATGTGTTTTCGGTTCTTATACTCCACCATTCTTATTAATTTGGATTCTATTTTGTGGTGATCTAACTTAAATTGTAGAGGAACTTCAACTGGGAATTGGGCCATTTGGACATTGTGTCTCAGGCTCCAAATACTCTATACCAAAGGAGGGATGATGATACGAAGAACTGGTAGCCAGAAAGAAATGTTCAGTACACTTAGGGCTATGTCAGGGTTTGCTATTGTTGCTTTTGGTGTGCTTGCGTCTACTATCTCTGTTGATCAGTTCTGTAATTGTCTTTCATCAGTCATCACCCTCTCTTTCGTTGTGGTCACCCTCTCTTTTGTTGTGGTCTTGTGGAAACCTTATAAACGGGTTGCTCTTAGGGCCTGTTTAGATCAGTGACGGACACAATATTATAATATTGTGTGTACGAACTATTTTTTCTTTTATTTTATTCCCAATCACATCTATAAACAAAATTTTAATATCTACTAAATAACATTGATTCACACCTATAAACTCTAAAATTAGTCTTATGAAGGTGCTCATAAGGATAGAATTTGCGTGTGTGCATTTATATGAGTGAGTGTGCGTGGGTTGTGACCGTTTGTGTCTGTACTGTGCAATTCGTAAAAAATGACATTAAATATGTGATGTTACATTCATAACTCACTTGGTGGCTTGTAATATGGAATGAACACCCAGATCTACATATGTATTTATAGTGACAAATTTGTACACTTTTTCATATTTTATAATCTCCCTTGTGTTTACTTATTCCTTAGATTTTCTCATCATACAAAATATCTAGATCTAGATTTTTCATGTAAAATTTTATTTGCATTTATCTATTTTCTGAATATTTTTATTCAAAATATAGTATTGTATTGCTTAAAGTAGGATAATTATATCTTATACATAATTGGCATTTATCTAGAAAGTTTCACAAGTATAAGTTTTCTATTGTATAAGATAATAGGAAGGCAAATGGATTAACCTGCTAACATTATTTTGCTATGAAATAATTTTGTTCTTTTAATAAAATATTGATTTTTTTTGCTATAAAAGTTATTTCTAATCTAAAAAAATATTGTTATACAAAAGAGTAAATAAAAAGATGTTTTAGTTATAAAAACAATCATTTGCTCTTTTAACTAGTGTCAAGTAAGAGTGGCAATATTCTTAGTTTATTAATTATACATTATTGTTAATTGTACAATACTTTTTCTAAATGAATATTTATTTGTTATGTCAAGATTTCTTTTGCTTTGCCTCATATTGATATTTTTTAACTTGTATGCCATTGTTTTCGGTTGAAGTTTTTCTATGGACTTAGCACCTCTATGCGCCTCTACTTTCTTCGTGCCTTGTTGATGATAAATACTCGCTTAACCGAATTTATTATGGTTTATAAAATGTGACTATTCTAACACACTAAATTATTTTGTAATCTAACATTTAACCTTGTTACAACATAAAAGACTCAACAGGAGATATTAAACTGTCGGTATTCTTTATTAATTCTTATTGGAGCACATAAGATAAATTTTTTAGTGAGTTCATACTAATTTTATTGTGGTTAGCAATGCTCTTAGTTTACGGGAGCTATTGTTTCATGTTTAGCATAAAAATATTTAATATTTACTTGGAAAATTATCACAAAAGACAACTGTTTTATTTTTAGAAAAATATTGTTATAAGGCGTGTTTGGTTCGCAGGTCTCCCTCGCCTCGCCTCGCCCAACTCCACTGGCGCAGAAACCGGGACGCTCGCCCGCGTCGGAGAGACGATCCGGCTCTCCCACGGGGCCAGCCAAACTTCGCCAGCGCAGTACCCGAAGAGATAGGGCGAGGAAACCAAACGCGTTTTCTAGTCGCTGCCCTCTCTCGGCCAGGCGAAGCGAGCGCCAGCTACGGAACCAAACGCGCCCATAGATATTCTCGTGAAAGTGGATTCTAGCTTCAATAAAAAAATATTCAATTTGTTATATCCAACGAGAGTATCCGAGAATAGATATGAAATCAACGAGAGAAAAAAAATTAAAGAAACCATCATGTGATCTTTAGATATTAGAAAATAAAAAATAAGATAAAAAAATTAATGATTCAAATTAAATAAGATATAAGAAATAGACGGATAAAATAGGGCAGTATATCATATACCACCCTAAATCAGACACCGCCTCAAAATTAAAAAAAAAAAAAGAAAGAAAAACGGCCGCCAAAGAAGCCCGTGTTGTCGATGCAACCTGCCTTCCCTCGTTCCGTCTGTCTCTCTCGCTCCCCTCTCGTTCTCGGATGACTGGTCGGCCGCCGCCGCCGCCCTAAGCCAGACGCTGAGGCTTTGGTTGATCTTTTCGCCGGCGACGAGCGCTCACCAGGTACTCCCACCCCATCTCTTCCCTTCCCTTATGCTGTGCGAGGCTGAGCACTGGAACCCTAACCTAAAGCTATTTACAGCTATTTGATTTGACAAGCCTCCTAACTTCGAAGTTTTTGCAGAAATTATTGGGTGTACATGTGTACACCCATGTCCCTTCACTGGATCCGCCCCTGGTTTGGATCCCAGCCGCTAGAAATTAGCACTATATCACCCATGTCCCTTCACTGGATCCGCCCCTGGTTTGATCCGGCCGCTAGAAATTAGCACTACATTCGGATGCTAATTAGAAGGACGAAACGTGAACTAATTTCAAAACTAATTGCATAAGTGGTGACGGATTGGCGAGATGAATCTATTAATCATAATTAGCCCTTGATTAGCCCAGGTTTACTATAGCACCATATAAACCACCAAGTGGAATAAATGCTACGTGATGGTGTAGCTGATTTGATATTCAGTTTGCTGTGGTATTCTCTGGATAGTTTAGTCAAGCACACAAAATTTACTCTTAATTGCACTTGAATTTCCACTGTTCTGATGAAAAACTTGTGCTCTTCTCTCTGCTTGTGTTTTGAAGATAAGTCAGCGCCAAAAGTCTTACTGTTGGAAGAGGAGCTCAACTATCGTCAATGGAAGCCAAGTTTTTCCGTTTCCTGAAGCTTGTTGGGGTTGGCTTCAAAGCGAGGTCAGAGAGCCAAGGCCGCGAGCTCTTCCTGAAACTGGGCTACAGCCACGAGGTTCAGTTCACCGCTCCTCCAGCGGTTCGTGTCTTCTGCTTCAAACCCAACATAATCTGCTGCACTGGCATCGACAAGGACAGGGTGCACCAGTTCGCCGGCGCTGTCCGAAGCTGCAAACCTCCAGAGGTGTACAAGGGGAAGGGGATCCTGTACATTGACGAGGTTATCAAGCTGAAGCCTGGGAAGAAGCAAAAGAAGTGACGACTCCAAGGTAGATCACCATTGTCTTTGGCTTTTAAGTTTTAACCCCTTGAGACGACCCATCCTTCACATTTGTAGTGATGTGGATCTGGTCTGTTTGTGTTGTGCTAGACAGATCACCATTGTCAAACTTACCTCAGTTGCAGGCAACACGATGTATGTGGGTCATGTAATGAAGTTGTAGTACCATGAGTGGGAATAAGTTGCCAGTTCCTTTTTTGTTGACATCAGCTGGAACATTGCTTTGCAAACTGGATTGAAATTTGGGTCTTTCAAAACTTGGACCTCAGTTCCTTTCGAAAATTTGAGTGATTGACTGCTGCAAATCGAGTGTGAACTGTGAACATGACCTGAGAACTGAAAGCGAGGACCCTGAAATAGATGCTTGTGGCATTGTAGTACTACTATCATTTATACTGGCACTCAATCTGTAAAACTGCAACAATAATAAAAGATTAGACTGTATCAAGTTTATCCTTTTGTACTCATCGATTTGATCATTGCCAGAGTAAGATACTGAGATAAAAATAATGCTGGTATAGATTTATCTATTGTTCCATACAGAAATACAGAACGCCGTGCAGGCCTATAGAAACCTGATGAGCATTTGTGATTTGTGCTGCTGCGGTCTGTGACAAACGAAGACGACTGAAGTGAGTCTGTAGGATTTCAGAAGTCCAGACTGAACGAACGCCTATTCTCAGCTGACGTCGAATAAAAGGAAATGCCGCAGCCATCACAGCCCTGTGGTCTCAAATTGGAAATGTGACTCATTATGTTAGTCTTGTTGCAGTGTCATTTTATTTGCAAAGTATCATTCCCCTTTTTTGTATTTTTTTTTTAAAATATGGTTAGTTTTGCATCAGCGAGTAGTGATCCATGAGAAACGAATTATGTGGATCCATAAGGCTTTCTCCAGTCCAGTGGTGAATCTGTGGGTTCGATTCCTGGCAAAAAGGCATATAAAAGAGAATGAGTCTGATTTGGTCTCTTCCTTCTCCAGTGTTAGTTTTGTATCTCGTTTCTCTCCTTCTTCCTACAAAAATTAATTATTTAATTTAATTTAATGATGAGTAGAAACCAATTCTTAATTATTTAATTTAAGGGCAAGTGGACCTTATATCGATCAACCCTTACCTGGTATTCAGATTCAGATGTTGTATTGAAGCAAGACAGAAGGGTGATTTTCATCGTGTGGTTGATCTGGACACAAAGAAATGATATAGGACCAGCCGAACAGCCTGAGAATTACTTGGTTTATTCCCAGCTTGTCAATCAGATAAGCTCGGCTGTGCAGTTGCGCTCTTTGTACTAGCAGTATACTAAACTCTGCTTCTTATTAATTCATTCAAGCCAGAAATCATTTTGGATCTTTAAATAAAAAAATGTTCTCGGTCCTTGCAGTTGTTTTCTCTAGTTTCACAACGGGCTAGGCAAACAAGCAGTAGGTGAACTGGAAAAGAAATAAAATGAACAGTCGAGATGGTAGCATCAAAAACAGTCGTGGACTCCGTGTGTATGTCTGTCACTAAGGACAGTGGCCCTGCTGACAATTATGTGGCCTTCTTCTTCTTCTTCTTCTTCTTGTGTGGGTATTAAATATAAGCTAATTATGTAAATCACGTCTCTTTTTCTTCTTCTTGGACAATATTTATCAAATACAAATAAACGTAGGTAATGATCTGAACAAGGGTTTAATTAAGTAGGTATGCTCAAGCTGATAATGAAAAAATAAAAGAAGAAAAGTCCACCTGGTCATTGTGCTCTCCTTTGCAAGCCAAAATCCCTGAAAAGGTGACAGTTTCGATGGCGGCACTGAAAGTATCAGTACAGTACGTGGAAAGACCCTGCACATTTACAGCGAAACACCAATATATTTTATCTGTCATTTCCAAATCTTTTAGACAAAACACCTTGGCAAACGACAGAAAAAAAAAAAAAAAAAAAAAACTGCATTAGTAGCACGCCCCAAATCAACTTTCCAACAAGACAAGATTTGGTGCCTAGATTAAACTAGAAGCTACGTTCCTCGTGCTGGCCTCTCATTTGTGACTTGTTTTCTCCCCTGCTTCCCCTTTCATGTCAGCTACGCAAATCGGCAAATGCCACACGGCTTCTGAATCTTCGTGTGGTTCCTGATGCTAATTTTCTTTTGTGTGTTTGTGCTCTTGTCAGCAAGCGTACTTTGTTTGGCCTACCATCTGTGACTGTGATCCGGACAGGAGGGGGGATGTGGATATCCCTAAGCATATTCTCTGGATAGATTGGGTAATAACCACACAAAAGGAGGCAGCATTGTTTAATTTTCAGTAATGCCAATGAGGGCACGCGTACCAAATGCAGTTTGCTCTTGTTTTATACAGTCAAGTAGATCTTTTTTGTATTTATAAACGTCATTGTGCAACCTATATTTTCTCATCTTTCTGCTGAGAAGTCGGCTTTAAGTTGTCAAGAAAAAGCGTGGAAGAAATCCGAAGACGATGAGAAGCTAGGATATTATTGTACTATTCATGAGTGCTGTATGTTTTCTAGAAGATATAAGAGAGTTCTTCTTCTTTATATTAAAAATAAAAAGTTCATAAAACAGGTTGTCCAAGCAAACACAATCTCAAACAGCGAGGGTGGCTCATGGAGTAGTTAGTCTCAATTGCCGGAGCTTCACCGACTATTCATTGGTAAACGTAATCACAATCACATCGTAGGCAATGATCGCCTCAAGCTCCATCTATGGCAAGATGTTTGATTTAGAAGCTTTGGTGAGACTTTTGTAGCATCTTCATTGCCACACCCCTTCGCTTGTGTCGGTCGGTATTTATGAGTATGGGTGGGTTTGGTTGTCTACATTCAGCTGAACCAGGCTGGCTAGATGCAGGATGTCCTTGTTTGGTTGTCTAGTTCTATGGGTTGGGCTAGGTTCTTGGCATGCAAGATGCCCCTTTGCAGCTAGGCTCCGGGAAAACGTGAGAATCAGCCGTTTCTGCCGAACCAGGCTCGGGTGGTGCAGTGCTTAGTTGACTAATGACGTTGTTAGCGTATGATTAGTTTAATGTGATCTTTTTTCATAAAATAGGAGGAGCTTTATTGAAATTTCAACACAGTACAAAAATACAAGGAAGTTAGAATAGAGAGACAAGAAGGGGAAAGGGGACTCTAAGAAACAGAGAAAGAGGTAAAAAAGACAGAGCAAGTGACGGTCAGGAACCAATCTATCTTAGATTTGCTATCCATAAATCTATTGCTGGCGAATGGTCCTTCTTTGCTCTCAGCAATAAGATGATTAAGGTTGTCATGGGTCTAAACTCCTCCAAGATCGAATAATGGAGAAATTAAGATCTGAACGGCAGATCGGAACGGTTCTGAATAGAACAGTCGCAATCCACGCATTGATCCGCGGAAATCATGGAGCAATTGACGGCGAAGAAGACGGCGGGATCGGGCGGGGCCCGGCCCCCGGGCGGCGGCGGGCGGCGGCACAAGGCCCCCCCTGGAGGAGAGAGAGCGAGAGCGAGAGAGTGAGAGTTTCGGGATTAACCATAACTTTTCTTAATTGTCTTAAAATAAAGGTTCATCCCTTTTATAGGGCGGCTAACAAAACGCTAATAGGCCTTGGCCCGATAACTCTCTCAACTTAACATAACTCATGCTAATTTACGAGGACGCCCTCGGGGGCGTTTGACTGGTGTTACAAAGACATAATTAGATAAAATAAGAACTTTAGAGTATATTTGTACAAAATAAAAATCATAATTATAATATTTTTGTCTCATGCAACATATTTTTCATATGGACAATCAAACAATATCTCTTCTTATTCAGGTTCTAAACGTACAACCAACCAAACACATAAGTGTTGCATGTACTGAGCCTGTTTCATATATGCACAATGCATGCATAGTGGTCTCTTCACATAAGAGCTGAAAAAATTATATTATCGCCATCAACAAGGCGACGAAGATTCCTCGTACTCTCCACCTGTCATCAGCCTAACAGACATGATAGCAATATACACCAAGAACAGAAAATAACAATGCACATCGTACCTGAACAACAAAATTAAAGCATATCAGGAAACCCCTCTGGCTTATATTAGAGGACGGTCGAATCGTACACCATTTGCACTGTTGGTGTTACCACTTGTTTGAGTTGCATACGTACGTGCATACGTGTAATGCAAACAAATTAATTAATACGACCAAGAAAGAAACGTGTTGGCAGTTCGTCTCTGAAATATGTACAATAATATACAAGTACGGTACTAGGATGAGCTGATAGCTGAATCCTTGACCTAGACGTCGGACAGTGACCCGAATGAATTGGAGGTCCATCTCGGACCCGTCCATAAAGGGTTCTTGGATATTCCCAGAGGACGATGGCATCAAAAGGAGAATATGCGCTCCAGGAGGCGTTTAATCCTTCCCTCGTCGCCCGCTCTGATTTGTGTGTGATTTCGGTTGGGTTGGGTTGGGTTTTGGGCTTGCCACGGGATCTTGTGATTTGGACGTGCAAAAACCTCAAAGGTTTCGCACGAGGGCATCATCAACTTAACGGCGAACGAGAGAGGAAACATCTCGTCTCTCGCTTTCATAGTTTCATGCACCAACAACAATAGGCGCTACCTTTAATTAATTGAAGATGAGTCATCTCCCTGTCCGCCGCGCGCCCATATTTATTGGGCTTAGATATGTGTACTAATGCCATCTTGATTAGATTACGCGCGGGAAACAACATATGCTTAAACTAAAATACTCCCTCTATACTCATAAAACTTGACGTTTTAAATAAGATTTAAGTCAAATATTAGAAATATAAACTATCAATAACTTTAAAAAATATGGACCTAAAAATATTTAGTTTAAAAAGTAAAACTTATATGTATAGATTCATCTTAAAACCTATTTTTATAAAAGTAATTTTATTTTTATTTTCTTATATATTTTAATAAAAATAATAAATAAAATTAGATTTTAAAAACCGCGTTCTTATCCAAAATAAAATTTTATGAGTACTGAAGGAGTACTATAGTAGTACTACACCGTTTCGATCGGAACAAGTAGGTGGCCACTTTGCTTGCTTATAGAATAGTACCCTCCCCTGCACCATCAAAGCGGCATCATCGCAGTTCGTGGTCGCAGCATCTCAAAGTACAAATTTCGACCCAAACACACAGACCGACCCTCCTTTAATTTATTTCCGCAGCGAATTATTCCAAGAAACAGTGCCAGACGACATATTTGTGCCGGGTCCGGTAGTAACATACTGTAGATAAACAATGTTTTTCTTGGGTGATCGATCGATCGATAAGGGTCGGGCTGGAACACAGGACAGGATGAGACAGACGAGACGGTGCCTCTCATGTTTTTTTTCGAAATCGCACGCGTGCTTCATTAAGGGAGACGGTGCCTCTCATGTCATGTGTGCCAAACAAAAGAAGTGTGCCATGTGTTGTTTCGATTACGTTACTGTACGTACGACACGCGGCCGCGCACGCACCTTATCTGATCGTCGCAAGAGTGAGTGAGACTTGTACTACAGCTCGCTCGCCGATCGAGAGAGGTCAGGCCGGACATGGAGGAACCAGGGATTTGTTCCATCTGCCACCGGACCGGACGAGAGATGCGTGCCGAAAAGGACGCGGGCGGCCATAGAGATGTCCGTGGACGCGTCGTCACAAGGGACGCAGTCAAAAGGATCCTAAATCCTAAATCCAAATTTAACGCCTAAACAGCATGCCCAAATCATTTACAAAATAATACCTACACATCCTACCTCTAATCCCAAATTCCCCAAAGTACACATCCTACCTCTAATCTTAAATCCTAAATCAAATCATAACCTAAATTCTAAACTAAATCTTTGCTCAATACGATACCACCGCGTTTGGATCTGTTTCTCTTTTTTTTTTTTTTTGTTTCAAACTTCCAAACGCAGCGCGTCTTTTGTGTGTGTTTAATTATGCTTGAGATAACCTCCCGGCTTTACATTATGCGATCTCAGTCACATGAACACACGCACATTCCATGTTATTATAAGTATTTTCGAAAGATTAAAACTAAGTCATCGATGAAGTCATCAACGACACCTCAGTGTCAATGTACGTCACATGCCGCAGGTTATACGGCCACACCCAGATTTCGACATATGTGATAGCTTTTTTTTTTTTTTGTGGTTTAATTATGCTTCAAAGCAGCAAAGACAAAAAAAAAAAAAAATGAAGGGGGGGGGGGGAAAATCAAGCGAACTTCACTAAGCACGAGATTTCGTTTCTTTTGGTATCATCCATTTAGATCAGAACGGCAAAAACAAAATTTGAAAGGAGATCGAGCAACGGTGGACAAATACGGTACAGGAGGCTGTCTCTTGCAAAAAAGTTTGTCACTGAATCAAATCAGAGTACACTTGATAAACTAAGAATAGCTCAGTTAGCCAATTAGATTTCTCATGGTATAATATCCACGTGTTCCTGCTGGGATTACATTAAAACTATACCGCTTATATTTACTTATATGAACAAATTAATATCATATTACACGTTAGTGGGTGATTTAGCACTCCGGTATGAACAACTAAATATATGTTAGCTAATGGCATCGGTTTTTTTTTTCATATAGCTTGAATGAAGACATAATTGTATATGCTAGTGGAGACACTTCTTGTGTGGACCCACGTTGCTGTTGACGTACGTGGCGACGAGATGAAAGAGTGAGAAAGAGACGGATATAGCAAAGTACCAAGACGAATAGGTGAAAAAAATCATGAGAAGCTCTAGCCTTCAATCCTTAATTTATTTTAAGAAAATCACTTTATGGAATTAACCTAAAAAATCAGCTAGGAGCATGCCCTAATCTTCCATGAAACAGTCTCCCTTTTTATATGCAGGAGGGGACATTTCGAGCGTCACGTTTTAACCAAAACATTCCACAGGATATATTTCCTTTATACTTGAAAGCTTTAACTTCTAGAGTTATCTTAAGTTAAATTTTTTTAAACTTTAAAACTTTTAAATTTTTATTAAATTAATACTTTTTCAAGTCATAGATATTGATGCTTTTTCAAAAAAAAAAAAACGTAATTTTATTTATGATATTAAATTAATTGCGTTTGATTTTTAAAAAGCTGCGTTTGACCATTCGATATTTATTTAAAAATTTTATATAAATTAAAAATAAATAAATTATTATCAAAATATCTCTAATGAAAAAACAAGTTTTAACAAGATACATGATATTTATATAAATTTTTTTTTAAATAAGACGAATGGTCAAAAATGCAGTGTTTAAAAAAAAAGAAAGAAAGTTATTTTGACGGAGGGTATATTATAAACTACTATGTTGCTGAAGAGAGACAGAGAGTATATTATAAACTACTATGTTGCTGAAGCATTTTCTTGCCTGTTGCTGAAGCATTTTGGGTGCCGAGGCACGAGGGCGTGTCCACTTGTCCGGACACGGCGCGCAGGACTAACAGTAGACAAACGTGCAAACGAGGCCAAAAAAGCGAAAAACAAAACAAAATACTACTACTCCTACGTGTACGTACAGTCCAGGCGGCTGGCGGCACCGGCACCGCACCACGGACGGTGGCGAGCCGCTGCCGCTCGCGCGGGCCCCGCTACCTGGACCCCGCGCCGCGCGTGGCGTGGCTGGCTACTTGCCGTGTTCCGTCTGGCGTGTGGGCCCCACCGTTGGATCCGGGCCCCACGGCGTGAAACGTGCGCGCCCGTGTGGTGTGCTGCGTGCTGCTTTGCTGTCCTCGGCACACGCGGCTGCTCGACGGCCCCCTTTTTTTTTTTTTTTGCCCTTTGGTTCGGTGGTTCCGGACGGAGGGATAAACTACTAGCGTCACCCAGGCATTGTCCCCAATCCCGGGTGACGACTGCTGCCGCGGCAGCACGGACGGGACGAGACGGAACCACGGGCAGGTTCAATGGACGGTCCTGCTACGGAATAATTGAATTTTCATGGAACCATTTATAGCAAATACGTATTTATATGGATAATTTTGTTAAAAAACTAGATTCAAAGATCGCCCTAATCGATAATATTTATTATTTATAAAATTGCCGTTGCTTTATGGATATTTTTATTTTGGGATAGATATATAGAAGTGAATTCATATTTGTTAGATTATTATATAGAAGTGGATTCATATATTTATTTCCTTATTTTTTTGGATAGATATATAGATATGGTTTCAAATATTTCTAGATATTTATTAATACAAAACAGGTAGTTCTAATATAAGTTAGCAAAACGTGTACTGTAGAGATATGCCGGAAAACAAATATGCACTCAAACGGATGAGGATATGCTTACACCATCTAACATATATGCACTCCATGTAATATGTGAGATCTATTCATCTGATATTAACAATATTTTTTTTAACAAAAAAGAGAGAGTTCTGAACCATCAAGTTTTTTTCTCCTCTGAACTTTTTTTTTGGTTTCAACTGAGCTAATTTGGCCATTCCTCCTTTCAAACAATCCTAAGAACCTCCGTTATAGTGTGTCATCGTCACAGTATGACTGAATTAAATTATTAATTCATCCATATACAGAGGATGGATCGACGATTGCATCTGGACGACAGGTGGCGACCCGGTGCATGTGCAGATACATCGCCTTTTCCCTCCTTTCCTTTGCTGCTGCTACTCACAAAGACAAAGTTGGTGTGGCCTCAGCGATTTGCTTGCCGCGGGCGGCCCATCATCGCCTTTTTTAGCAGCTCGCTTGCGTTCTCTGGTTTCCTCCTCTCCTCTCCTCTCGGTCCGGCCGCTTCCCACCGCTCGCTCGCTCCTCTCCCTGTCGTCTCCTCTCCTACCACAACCACAAAGAGCCGCCCGTGGCCCGTGGGGGCGCTGTTTGCGGCGGCGGGTCTCTCTCTCGTGCTCGCAACGGCCTCAAAAACCCTACCGACTCGGTCGGCGCTCCATTTGGATCGTGCCGGGGGCAGGGGCAGGGCAGCTGCAGCTCGTCTTGTCGTCGTCGTCCTCCAGGTGCGTCGGCTGTGTCCAATTCCCTCTCGCGGTGCCCGCGCTGTTGATGTGTGTGTGTGTGTGTGTGTGTGTGTGTCGCCGTTGACGTGCTGGGTCGGCGTGGTTTAGGAGCTTGCGGTCGGTTGTGCCTCCGATTCTAGTTTGATTCGTCCAATTACTGTAGCTCCTCGCCGGAAGGGCGAGGTGAGCTTTTCGTTTTCAGCTTTTTCATCGTGTGATTTGTGATCGAGTATCGACGAACTCGTACAACTCTTCTGGGTTCGATTGGCCATACAAGGAAAGGAAAAAAAAAAGGATTTTTAGGTTCTAGTATGCCACCTCCTCCCCTGCCGCGTGATGCGATTTTCTTTATCGCCCGTTCTATTTAAATCTGTTCAGGGTGGGCAATTTGGCGCTACGAGGTCTCACCATTCAGTTTGTTGTATGCTCCTTTTCTAGTCGTCCGTTAAGTTTATAGATTGCTGTGATTGCTAGTGTAAGGACGAACGCATCAATCCATTTGACTTTGGGACGGATTTTACATCAGATTCGTCTCTCTTTTGTTAACTTGCTGACGAAATTTGAAGTCCAACTTTTTTATTTGAACGGTAATTTGAAGACCGTTTCACTGGAAATTTTTTTTTAACTCCCTATCATTTTGACGAGTGTTCCTCGTTTGTTCGATTGCTGATTTGCTGTATGCGATGTTTAGATTCCTGCCGTAGAACAGTGATAATACTGTCAGTACTCCTGATGGTTATTATTGGATAATAACGTGACCATTTTGTATCTGTATATTCCATTTTCATTGGGTATGCGAAATTAGTCTAGTATTCTAGTAATTAGCTGTGGTTGGTATGCGAAATTTAGCTTAGATATTTTCTTCTGTATTGAGCTATTTCCTCTATGCTGGGTATCACAAGGCTATTAAGTTACCATTTTGTCCCAAAAAGGATGACGTTTTGGTATATTCCATTTTGACTCGATTTGGTAAATGCGAAAATATTTATATCTCCAAATAAATTTATTAAAAAATAGATCTAAAGGTTTTCCGGTAATACTAAATTTAGCTTAGATATTTTTAGTATTTATAAAAATTGAGCTATTTCTCTATGCTGAGAATGACATCCTTTTACAGTTAGCCAATTTGACACTCCTTTTTCACTACAGAAGTACAAATAGATTATTAAGAGTGATGCTTATTATGATTTGATTCTCTATCTGATAACCAAAATCTTATAAGGACTGCTATGTTTTTGCAGTGCTTAATATGATCCAATTCTCTGTCTGATATCGGACTATGTTTGCAGGACATTGTTGTTGTTGATAACTTGATATTGGATTTTCTTCCTTCTCTGTAGAGGGCCCTGCTTCATTTGGTACAATTCATAATCTTTGATACCTTTAATTACTTAGTGCTATTTAATATCCTTTATGTTTTACTCCTGCTCATTGTTAGGTGTATTATTTCTTATTATACATAAACTTGAAGTATGGGCTAAAATTTTCCCAGGGAAAAAAGGTCGTCTTTGCCAAGACCCGTCCTTAACCGTAACCTAAAATGTAGCTACAAACTTAGATCGTTAGAGTTAAGCATACAGGCTGCAATGTCGAAATCTAGTCACCCTGATCCGCTGCGTTTAATTTGGCTGCACCGGCAACTGCAGCTACAGCAGAATAAGCACAGCTGATCAGGCCCAACGGGTTTACCAGTATATGAATCATACTCTTATGTTTTTAGTACTACTTCTGTTTTGAGATGAAGCTGAGTATAGATTACTTGGTTGAGGGTGTGAATGGACGCTTAAACCAGGTTAATTTGGGTACCTATTGTCTTATATAATATAAAGTGGCCTAGTTCCTCTTCCTCCTAGATTGATCTTCTTTTTTTTTAAGGTTCTCTATGTTTTTAGAAAAATCCAAAGGTTCAGGTCTATGTTTGGATATTAATGGGCAAGTAGAGTATTTGACTGCTTATTGAACCATGATTGTGTGCTATCATTCTAGGATATATCAATCTTGACAGAGACCCATGATTTCTAATTTTACTATATTCTCGCACTATTTGGATTATATGATGTTAACTGGCTAGTTGGAGACCTCTTTCTAGTCCTTGTCACATGATCTTAGTAACTATGACTGACTGAATTTTGCTTGATCAGCAGATTCGAGCTCATATGGTCTGAATGCCACAACTGGAATGTTGCACGTAAAACCTGAGGCCAAGTTCACTACTTCAATATAGACATTCATACACAGAAAGTGGAGAGACATGGACCGTGATGATATAGCTGGTTTTGTCAGTGGAGGTTGCTATGAGTCCTGACTTTCTAACACAGTATATATAACAGAGTTATGATATCCAGAAGGCAGGCAATTGTTTCTTTTCGTTTTCTAGTTGGTTTGCATTTGATGTTCCACAATCCATAATTGGAATGGATAGAAGTACTCAAGACCTTGAGTTTGCTGCTGGTATCAACTCCTTGAAGCCATATTTCTGTTGGAGCACAAGACAAGACACGACTGTGCACAAAGAGAGTACACCAGAGGCATATTCCAGCTTTTCTATTTCCAACTCAAAAGCATCAAAAAGGAAGCAAGGTGCTATGTCTAGAGCAAAAGGTACTGGAAACCCTTTACTCACTTTGGGTTTAGGCTGCTCACCAAGTTCAACTGATAACAGCAAGCTAAGTTCTGGCACTGCTTGCATAACATCTTCATCTTTATTGAAGGAGATTGATGAGAAGTCTTCAGTAAATCTTGGCCTTAACCTTGGGTTTAATATTGGCAATGATATTGGGCACTGCCAACAGAAATCCCATGCTGATTTTGAAAATGTGCTCTCGACAAACTCTCCTAAACTGGATCTTCAGTTGAGTTTATCTACTGGTTCACCTGAATCAGTTGTCATTGATGCAAATATGATGTCACCAGTTGACTTGAAGATGCCGATGACCAATTCATCACCCACCAATGTAGAAGGACCAGCACCACGTAGTTGGGTTTTTGAACATCCAATTGTTTCATCGTCATATGCTTCTGAAGCAACACATGCTTTTCCATTATCAAAGAAAACCAATGGAGGCAATGCCTCTGTGCCTTCTCCTGGCATGTCGTCAACTATGTTTGCAAGTGTGAAAAGTCCAGTTGCCTCTACTTCTGAGACAACTAGCTCCCAACTACACAACAGTAACACTAAAAGCTGTCAGTTTCCAGGATGTATGAAAGGAGCAAGAGGGGCATCAGGGCGTTGCATAGCCCATGGCGGCGGTAGGCGTTGCCAGAAACCTGGTTGTCAGAAGGGTGCTGAAGGGAGGACAATCTATTGCAAGGCCCATGGCGGAGGCAGGAGATGTCAATTTCTGGTTGTACAAAGAGTGCTGAAGGGCGCACAGACCACTGCATAGCTCATGGTGGTGGCTGCCGCTGCAGTCATGAAGGTTGCTCCCGAGCTGCTCGTGGAAAATCTGGTTTGTGTATCAAGCATGGTGGTGGCAAAAGGTGTCAGAAGGAGAACTGTACCAAAAGTGCAGAAGGTCATTCTGGACTCTGCATTGCCCATGGTGGTGGAAGGCGGTGTCAGTTTCCAGACTGCACAAAGGGTGCTCAGGGAAGCACAAAGTTCTGCAAGGCACATGGTGGAGGAAAGCGGTGCACATTCGCCGGATGCACCAGAGGGGCTGAAGGTAGCACTTCATTTTGTAAGGGCCATGGTGGAGGCAAGCGCTGCGCTTTTCAGGGTGGTGGCGTGTGCCCAAAGAGTGTGCATGGTGGCACTCAGTATTGTGTTGCCCATGGTGGTGGGAAAAGGTGTGCTAGCTTTGGTTGCACTAAGAGCGCTAGAGGGCGCACAGAGTATTGTGTGCGTCATGGAGGTGGCAAGAGGTGCAAGTTTGAAGGCTGCACCAAGAGTGCACAGGGGAGCACTGATTTCTGTAAGGCTCATGGGGGTGGTAAACGATGCTCATGGGGCCAGGCAGACACAACCTTTGGTGCTGGTGCACAGCAATGCGATAGATTTGTTCGGAGCAAGACTGATCTCTGCTCAGCTCATAGCGCTTTAGTCCAGGACCATTGTGTTCATGGTGGTGGTACATTGGGTTCTGCTATCTACCAGTTTGCGCTGGATGTCAAACCTACTGAGGCGAAAGTTCCTTCAGTGAAGGGGGATCCACATGAGATCAATGGTGATACAACTTTACTGGATTTGGGTATTTCTGTTCTAAATAGTGGTGTTCATCCTCCTGTCCTGGCTCAATCTATGATTGATCCGCTGCCAGAGGGCAGAGTTCATGGTGGTGGGCTGTTGGCTTTACTTTCGCAGGGCGGAAGCAGAACAAGGGCTGGTGGCTCAGAATTGTGATTCGGGCAAGACGGTGTGGATGTGAGGCTATGATGATCTCCAAGAAATTGATGATTGCCTGCAGTTTTGATCAGTTCCCAAGTTTGTGTTGTGATGGACTGAGTCACTGTTTCAGATTCCTCCAATTGTGTTGCTCATGCTCGGGTTCCTTAGGATCTACCCGGAAAGCTCTTAGAGATGATGTATTGTGTTATTTCAATTACTTAATGTGGCCGTAGCTGTGGCTGAAGTGCCCTTTTGTTTCAGTGCATGTAATCAGTTAATTTAATGCTCATATCTGGACTTTTGATTTAACTCTCAGCAACTTGCTTATTTTATAGGCTGTAATCAGTTATTGCGCTGAGTATAATTTCACAAAAGCACTCCATACATGTATACTAAGGCCCTGTTTGTAGCTCCTAAGAAAAGTAAGAATGAGTTAGAACAATAAGATTTGCACGCTTGGATTCTAGAATCCACAAAAGCACTCCATACATGTATACTAAGGCCCTGTTTGTAGCTCCTAAGAAAAGTAAGAATGAGTTAGAACAATAAGATTTGCACGCTTGGATTCTAGAATCCAACTATCTCCCTACTATTTGGAAATTTTCATTATGCAAAGGCAATAAGCACCATAAAAATGAGATGTAAGTATCGCTCTTTTTATCTGGAATTTTACTGAGAATGAAATCCAAACAAAGCTTAAGTTTTCATGCTTGACACCTCCCTTTTTTATCTAGAATCTTAATATCAAAATGAGATTCAAACAAACCTAAGTTTACATGATCTTGCATGTTACCAGGCTAAGGGCCTAATTGTTGCATGTTACCAGGCTAAGGGCCTAATTGTTGCATGTTACCAGGCTAAGGGCCTATTTGTTACTACACTAAAATCAACTCTGCTCCATCAACTTGTTTCTAGAGTACCCTTCAGGTGCTCCACAAAAGAACCAGAGTTGATGCTCAAACACCACCTTTCTTGTTTTTCTAAAAACTGCCCCTCGATGTTCCGGAATCCCAATGTTCCACGTGCAGTGAGGACTTTTATTTTATTGCCTGAGCCTTCGAGTACATCTTAACTCATGTGCGTTTTTTGAAAGACTTAACTCATGTGCGTTGAGGACTTAGTTCATAAGAGAGGAGATTTAGAGCAGGATACCAAAACAGTTGATGAAATAATGTGTTTTCCATGTTACAGGATGAACAAAATGAACATAATTCTCAACACCAGTAGACAATAGCTCCGGTTCAACCAAATATATGACAGACTGACACCATCAGTCAACTCAATTTGTACCAAGGAGACGACGCGTAGCAGCTGTTGTAGAAAAGCTCAAGTAAAAAGAACAAAAGCACCTACGCTACCGGAACACAAATTTACACCTAAGATGGCAACTTGACAACTCAATGGCCTAGATATATGTTACAAAATCGCCTGTAAAGCACCCAGACCACCTGGGGCACGGCAAAACTGACCAAAAATATTCACACCCGTCCGGGGGTAGTCAGTGAGGGCTGAGGGCATTAGCCGTAACAAAGAAAGAATGAACCAAAATTTCCCACGGTAAGAATCATCACCCTAAGTATGGTCAAAATGCTACAAATCTACTATTGTTGTATCGTTCGTGCCACCTGTATCATCAGGTGGTGGCTTTATATACTTCCCCAGCGTCTTTTGCCGAGCTCTATTCTTGATTCTCTGGATCTTCTCTCTGGTCTGCTGCTTCCGCCGCTCCTTCTCCTGCTGCCGCATGCTCCGCTCCCTCTCATAGAGACCCTGCCAGAAGACCTCTCCAGTTTGTGGCCAGAGCCACCTCCTGTCCGGGTGATCCAAGTCAAACTCTTCTGCGAGCTCCTCATCCATGCTCTTCAGAGTGGTGTAGGAGAAAAAATGCACTGACATTTGACCTCTCCTGCCACTGAGATGGTGCTGCTCCTGCATTGCGCCCGTCTCAGGATTAACATAGACCATCCGTCGTGCACTGTGGAATGC
Organism: Chrysopogon serrulatus; assembly: GCA_015844335.1. NCBI lineage: Eukaryota > Viridiplantae > Streptophyta > Magnoliopsida > Poales > Poaceae > Chrysopogon > Chrysopogon serrulatus. Next base: position 52,436 of record JADLZL010005256.1, on the reverse strand, counting down.
CCAAACATTCACAATCAACTCCAGAACGCGAGAGTAGCAATGCTGGTCCTGTACAAAAAATAAGAAAATGTCAAAGCAACAACTAATAGCTTTGCTATAAATTACCATGAGCATCTAGTAAAAGCTGGACATTAGGTCCTGTTTGGATCCCTATAGATAGTACGTAGTTATCTTCTAACAATTATCTCTTTTAGATCCAAACAGGTATAGAAAATAGACTAGCTAATTGTTAGCTAGACCTTTAACAACTATCTCACTATCCAGACCAAATCAGATAATAAGTTATTAGCCAGCTAACTATTATCAGATAATGAATCCAAACAGGAACATCATTAAAAAGAAGACGCGGATGATGAGTTTCTATTTCTTATAGCTAAGGAATACATTTCGCACTATCAATTATTCTATCTTCAGAAAATCTAGTGCTCTGGGACAGGATTTGAAAAATAATTTATGTTATCTAAAGATGTGGCAAAGGGTTCACCTTGTGGAGACTCAAGATGCAATGCCCAGTTTGATGGTGTTTGTCATACATTTGTGCATCCAGTGCATCAACAAACATTCTGAAAAGCAACAGCATACTGTAAACACTTATGAAGCATATAGAAAAGCCTGAATTTCTATGGTATGATAGTCTGTCCTATCAGATAAAAGGAATGAACACAGAACAATGCAAGCAAGCAAATAGTGACCAGAAAGACTTTATCCATGTTGATTAACATCTAGGATGGCTGTTATAACAACATAACCCTTTGAAATGATCACATGACAAGATACTAGTTGAGAACTAATCTTTTTTGGACCCTGAGTCAATCAAAGTAAGGCTATGCTTTAACAGGTTATTTTTCCACAAAGTACACAACCCCAAATAACCATTAGCAATTTACTGCTAGCAATGCTGACATAAATATGCTTAGATCAGCTACATCCAGGTGCTCATTTACAGTATGTTTTACATACATATAAAATCAGATGATTAACCAATGCATACATATTTTATCTAGTTAAACATGTAATAACACTCGATTCTCAGTAAGATTCCAAAAACATAACCCATACCTTGAAAACATAACAAATTCTAGGAATGACCGTGTAGGCAAAACCCAACTTTGCATCACAGACCATGTGTCTCCATCATTAGGCATATGTAACAAAGAATTCAGGTCATGATCAAGATGTACACCATACATCCTTTGGAAGGCCTCCAAAACAGCTAACCTTTGATGTACAAGTGCAGAATAGATTAGTTCCACTGTAACTGAACAATAACCACTACGACAATACTGTTGAAAAACATACAACGCAAAGCTGATTATTAGTTAGGATGCTCATACCCATATATATACCATATATGTAGCATATATTATCGTAACAGATCTTGTAGTTCTGTAACGATGATAAACTAAAATAGGCACCCTGGAGCACAAAAACCTTAAATGACTACTCCCTTTGTTCCAAACAGTAAGTCGCTTTAGCTTTGCCCCAAGTCAAACTTCTCAAGCTTTGACCAAGAATATAGAAAAATATACAAAAATCTACAACATCATACAAGATTCACCAGAAACCATGAAATTTGTTTTGATAGTGTATTTATTTGACATTGTAGATGCTGATACATTTTTTCTATAAACTTGGTCAAAGTGAGACAAGTTTGACTATGAGAAAACTAAAACAGACATAAACAATTATAATTTGAAATGGAGGGAGTAGAACATAAAATCCTTTAAATGATTACTCAGTAAATGTTTGGTGATTCTGCAAAGAATGACTATGTGCAGCAGTAACAAAAAGATTATTTGTTCCCAAGCAAAGTTGGGGTAGGCTGGAAATGAAATACAACAAGGGACTACAAATAAACAAACAAATAAAAAATTGACACAATTTGCTCAGACCATTACATTTGCAGAGTTCAAAATTAATTTACCATATGAACTACATTTATCTGGCTAACCTGCAGTTCCCAGCATTGATCGCATCACAGAAAGACCAAAAATCTTTATTAGCGTGGTTTCTTGGATCTTGATCCATCCGAACCCAGAAATAAAAGGAATCTCCATGCTTTTGAGATTGAATGTCTTCTAAGATTGCAGATTCAGCATTGTTTGACAAGCTTGCCTGCTCAGGGAAACAGCTACTCAGTATAAATAAGGTGTCAATTGTTCTGGGAGACAATGTGGATTGTTCTCACTGCACTCAATGCACACATTTCTTACAAAGAAACACTTGTCTTCTCGTCATGTTATCAATCAAATTCATGAAATCCATGGTACCCAACAAAAAAGATATTTAAAAAGAAGAAAAGGCTTCGTAGCATATATGGCAATGCTTGGTTCGTTAGTCTTTGGTTGTTCCTTTAGTTTTTTTTGGTGATTTCTGCTGTACTTGTCCGTTCCCCTTTATGGGTCCTCTTCTTAATATAATGATACTCAGCTCTCCTGTGGGTTTGAGAGAGAAAAAAAAAAAAAAAATAAATATACTTAATCATTACCTTTCGTGCTGTTGCTCTCCAGGACTGAAACCCTATCCAAGAATTTTTATGTATTCGGTCAATTCTGTTGGCAAGAGCAAAGAAAGCTCCAAATTCACCAAGAATATCTCTGTAGTAAACATTGTTGAGAAGTGAAAGACGAGAAGAAGCATCAATATCATCCGCTCCTGGTCTTCGACCTTTTGAAGACTAATGAAAGAGAAGTAAATTATCAACATTATCCATCAAAATATTTTCAAAGTTATACCATATGTTATTCTTGTTAGAGCCATATCCGTTCTGCTGGTAGTAGTAATTATGCTCGTTTTAGTTTCAGCAACTATTTTGCCCAAACATAACCAGCCATCAGTAACTATGCCAATTTCAGTAGAAGTATAATATCTAATGCAAATCAATTTTTGGATGCTAAATCATGAATTCACAAGAAGATTCTTTGATGCAGTTTGGATGGATCAGGTTTGGATAGAGGGTATCATATAAGTGATTGATTCCACCACCAATGATGAGAAACCAGGTGGTGCCTTCTTGGCTGATTATAAATCTGTACAGCTCAAATACTCCCTCCATTCCAAATTATAGGTCGTTTTGGCTTTACTATGTATCTAGACAGTGTATATGAAAATGCCAAAACTACCTCTAATTTGAGATGGAGTGAGTATCATCCATGACACACATGGGAGTTTACACATCATCACCTAACATACCTCAAGAGGAGTTGAATTTACAAAATTATTGCTGTATGCTTATCATTCATCAAAAGCTTATCTATATGTATGTAGTGGAATGCATTACTGGAAATATTTTACAGGACCAGTTCAAGTCTTCAAGTTTGCATTAAAATTTGCTAGTCTATGTGTTTATAGCTCATATCCTCAATGTTAGAATTGTCTGTCAAATGAGTTTACAACATCAACACATCTTTGGAACATTCAAGCTGACCACAATTATTTATCGTGCTTAGTGGTAACAACAGCTTACCAGGCCAACTCCACGATAAAGAGAGCTCTGGTGCAGAAAGGGCCAGGTCCCCTCCCCAAAGAAAGGCTCATATATACAAAGTGGCTGACCTGTCCGCTCAAGCTCCTTGTCATCTCTTTCATGGCAATTCATTTTTCAACCTCTCTACCCTTTTCACATTTCTGTACACCTCCTCCCATGTTCCATGAGGTTGGTCATTCCTGTCCTTCAACTACATAACAATCAACTCCGGTTACTTACTTCAAGCATTGATAAAAAAAAAAAAAAAAAAAAAAAACGAGAGAAAGAAAGAATGAATGACTATGCACTATTGTTGAATATGCAACATTTGCATTTTACCTCGTCTTCCTCCAATTTTCTTTTGATCTCCATAACCTCATTTGCTCTCTGTTCCTCCCAGGCAATTGCAGAGAATGCATCACTGATCTTTGTTGTACTCAAAGAGTTTTCCATTTGGCTGTTATGCCATTCCTGCTCTAGTTTCTGGAGTATCTTGTAGCCAGACAAACTCGTATTCATATGGTGTAAATGCTTCACATCCTCAAATAGGTGCCATTTCCACTCTTGTTTCAGAGCTAAAGGTATCTCACCAGCAGTTAAAGGGCTTAGTGCATCAGTGGGGAACTTGACAACATTTTCTAATAGCACAGCATAGCCTTCAATTGTCTCAGAAGCCATAAGATTCTTGGCATGGGCCTTCCCAGCTGAAGCAATTTTTTGCCCAGCAACAGACACTTTACCATTTGACACTGCTCGAAGAAGAACTTGAGCTAACATGCCAATGTTCTTTCTTGGAAAAAGAAGTCCATTTACTCCATCATCAATCTATGTCATATGACAACCATGTTAATTTATTTAGAATACTATATGCAGTCATCAGTATTTGAACCTAGAGATGAATCACAATCTAATATGAGGTGCAATCACGAACATACATGTTTTCTAATAATTCCAAGGTCTGGAGCTATAACCAGCTTCTCAAGACTCATAGCTTGGACTAGCACACTGGGGAATAATTGCTCCTCGAGACAAGAATAATATATAACAATGTCAGCTGTACCAAGGAGGTTGTCCTTATCTTCAGCAGCAACATGCTCCACTGCACCTCTTGGGAAGCCAACACTTAGAGCAACAGACTATCATGAACCAGAAGACTAATACACGGTTAGATACAATTCAAAACAATCATATTGTAAATAACAATTCACATGATCAGACAGGGCATGAAGACATAAATCACAACCTCAAGGGCCATCCTATGCTTCTCAGTTATGTTGTTCCCAGTGAAGATCTTTACTTTCAGTTCAGATTGTGTACTGTTCTCAGAGCGATATCTCTGTAACAGAGGACTTACTGCTTGCAAGACAAGAGCCTCTTCCATCAAATTATCACCATATGAAAATGGAGTACCAACAATAGCAATTAAAAAATCTTTGGGACTCAAGCCCAAGCTGATCCTCACATCTTCGTGGTAACTTTTAGCAATAAAGCTGTCAGCCTGAAATGCTTCTGAGGTGGGGCCTGGAATCACGAAATAGTTACCAGAATCAAATGCAGCATACATCACCTGCAGGGAAATATTTAATTATATTTTCAAGTCAGAGGGTCTTCATCCATATGACAATGAATCAATGATTGTTGAAATCATAATCAGATTAGAAGTAAGTACCGGTAATATATAGTTTGGGAAAACTATAGCATTTGCCCTGCTGAATACATCTTTCCAAGCATTTATGAGCTGAATCATTCCACTCGCATTATATTCTTTAGCACGATGGGCAAGAGAATATTCATGCACAGTCCAAATGACAGGTATGGATTTGAAAGGCTCGTGCAGAAGACTGTAGGAAGGTACATACACATGGTCCAAATCAAACATCTGACTTTGAGAAAGTATTCTATCAATTTCAAACAGAACAAACTATGGTCACAAAATTGTAGTTATCTAATATTACCTTGAGAATACTGGTCTTGCCTCAATAGAATTGACAAGTATGCCATCATAGCTGCAGAAATAATGCAAATAAACCTGATGAGGAAATAATTAGAAAGTGAGGCTGAGGCCACATATCTTATCAGTAAAGGCAGGACGGGACACATAATACAGTAACCAAGAAGAAAACAAAAGGCGAGATAACTTCTGAAACTTACTCTAACCAATCTACCAAAATAGGTAAGTTTGCGTCTTCAGGTAGTATGCTCACTGGTACTCCAATGGATCTCCAGATATTACCACATGGGCCATCCTCAAGTGAGAAAACCTGGATTGACAATTTGTAAAGCAAATTAAAAGCAGCAGTTCAAGTGAGAAAATATATATGTAGAAAACCTTCACTCAGATAGTAGCATCTAGTAATAGTATGGAAACTACAAAAACAAGTACAGACTGTCAAATTGGAAAGAGGGGGAAAAAATCAAAGGTGATACAGCATAGGTTGAGTCATTGGCCAAACTTAGCAGCTTACTGTGTAAAAGGGCAATACTCCAGGTACCATTATCCAAAATTATGTGCATACATCACCAGCCTCTTGGTTAGGTACATTAGATGTGCTGAATCTTATTTGATGGTCTCAGATGTTTCTTGGGAATATATAAAGTCTAAAAATGTTGCTCATTCACAACCTCTGCAGATAACATTTTATTATACACAAAAAGGGTAAAAATACAGTTCCTTGCACAATTTAGCACACACAGAAGACTATACACCAAAGAGGCAAAGTTGATCAATCTGGATACCAATATGCTTCCAAGTTCTGAAAGAAACTTAGCAGAGGATGCAACTCTCAGGATAAAATGTAGTAGAGGAAGCAAATTCAGCGAAAAAGGATTGCATCTCCAATCTAGCCCTTCAATTTTTTCCATACCACAGAAACTGCACTGACACAAACCTAGCAAAATAGAATCCCCATTACATTACTTCAACACTGAGGACACCGAGCTAAAGCATTTAACTGACACGAGTCAATTGAAGTAACCTCAGAGTTAGCTTTGTGCACCTTCCTTCTACTTTCTAGAAAGTAGAAACGTAGAACATAGAGACCAACAACAAGGCTCATGCATTACTGAATAGGTGCATACATCATACATGGCAACCCAACTTGCTCCAAAATATTGACGATTAACCACAACAGCCCAGCTTAACCATGATGCATGTCCAGTTTTTCACAACCAGCTGCTAGAAGCAAAATTTTAACAAAACAAAGACAAGGGTGCACGTTCCACTCAATCAGTACCTCCATGAACTTGTCTGACGACCGACCAAGTAAATTTCTAGCCTATGGTTCGCGAGACAGCATCTCATCAGTGACGCACCTTCATTTCGTAGCCCATGGCCTCCAGCACCGAGGCGACGCTAACCATCTGAAGCTGCATTGCGCTGGGATACAGGTCACCGAACACCTGCAGAAAGCTCAAACGCGAGCGGCGAGAAAAATCAGAAACCACATGGCAAAAAGTGAATCCCCAACAACCCATCCAAATCCTCCCCCACGCCACGCGACGCCAGCAATCCTCACTCAGCACTACTCACCATGGCAAGCCGCGGCTTCCGTACCCCGAGCCTCGTGACGGGCGTGCCGAGCTCGGCCAAGCTCTTGGCCTCCTCCCTCCGCTCCCTCGCCCATTTCTCGCTCAGCCTGGTGGGCAGGAACTCGACCGCCACGCCCGCCTCCCACCGGACGAGGCCGCCGCGGTCCTCGGTCCCGCCTCCGCCTCCGCCGTGTCCAGGTCCCGCGCGGCGCGGGGGAGCGTCAGCCTGGGCCGCTCGACGATGACGCCCGACCCCGGCAGGAAGGCGACGAAGACGATGGCGACGAAGAAGAAGGCGGCGGCGGCGACTATCCACTGGAGGTAGTCCACCTTCTCGAACAGCAGGAAGCGCGCGAGCCTGGATCTCGCCCGCACCTTCCGCGCGCAGCCGACGCCGACGCCGACGCCGACGCCGCCGGGCCGCAGCGCCGGGCCCGGACCGCGCTTGTAGCTCCCCGATGCGGCGCCGCTGTCGAGGGAGCCCATGCCGGAGTGCGAAAGGCTGAGCCGCTCCTAGGGTTCCGCGGCCATCGGCGATTGGTCGTGCAGGCGAGAGAGAGCAATGGATTGGCAGTGAAGCGGCTGCGCTAGACTCGTGAGCGAGAGAGAGGGGGGGCGCACCTACTACAGCAAGTAGTATTTCCGCAGCGAGGGCGTTGAGCTTGTTTGAGATGGGGAGGAGAGAGAGGAAGGCCAAGGACCGACCAGAGGAGAGAGAGAGGGGGTGCGTGCGAGGACGACGGCGTTTAGGCAGGCGAGGTGAGCCAAGCAAGGCGCGCGGAGGGCCGTCGGATGGAGGTCGGGCGGCCCGAGACACGCGCGGAGCATGGGGCCGCGTGTTTCGGGAAGCGGGCCGGCACGGGATGGGTTTCACGCCGTCTCGGGCTCCGTAAGCCGCGTACTAGGCGAGTCCTGCTGCTGTATCCGTCCGCGGGTTTTGGCGTGGCAGGTGGGTCCGGAGCCTGTGGGGACCCACGCGTCATCCTGAGGGTAAACCGAGTGCCTGGTGGCGTTCGGTTCCTGCAGAAAATGAGCCTTTGTTTGGGTATTTCGAGTACTCCCTCCGTCCGGTAAAAAACGACATCGTAGGACTTTCAAAATTCACGTTTGAGCCATTTGTTTGGGTATTTCGATAAATTATTATTAAAGTATCTCAAATGATGAAATAAGTCATAACAATGACATGTTTTTCTTTTGAATAAGTGCTCCACTGTTTTCGCCAAGCCCACTGTTGTCGCCAAGCCAAGGATGGAATAATAAATGGACATTTGCCCGTGCGCATTTTCTTCTGGACACCAGATTACAGCTCGAATATCTTACAACTGTTTTTTGCACGAAAATAGTTTCAATTTTTAAATATTTTTTGGCTTTAAAAGTAGGTATACCCAATCAACTATACCCTACTCAAGAGATGGCTTAACGCTAGCATTATTATGATTGATTTACGAGCACGCATGGAAAAGTGGCAGGATTTTTTTACGGAAAGAAGGTGCTACCTCCTCCTGAATCCAGAAGTCAAGAGGCGGCAGCTTTGATTCGTCCGCTCGGAAAGTCTTTTGGGGAGCGCACGGAAAGATTACAACTGGACCGGCTATGTCCTGTTGTCTCTTTTGCTACACGAACGAAACGGTCCTATATGGCCGAAAGCTCAGGTTGCACGATTGGTCGGAGGCGTGAACTCTCCATCTTTTTTTTGTTTTCTTTTTCAACGGAAAAACGCCTCTCTCCCCGTCTCCGATCTCCGTTACCGGAAACCGAAAGCTCCTGCCGCGGTAGCAAAAGGTAGTAGTAGCTGTAGAATTGTGGAAAGCATCCTGCTTCCAGCCTGGCCGTTTTAATTCCTTTCCGATGTGTCTGCGCATATATATAAGGTCAAATTGTTTCTCTTTTGAGATGACGCCCCGTTTGCAGCTGATTCCATTCGGGTGTGGTGCGGGAGAAGGCCCAATTTTTCGCAGGATTGCATCGTGAACACGGGACGAATCGTGACCAAGATAAGCAGGACGGTGGAACCATACAAAGAGCAGTGGTCTCCGTGATGCTCCGTACTTAAAAATTCCATTCAGGATGCAGATGCAGTATCCGCATGCCAACCTTGGACCTAAAGATATATGAATAATATGCCTTAGCCTGACGGAGTGGTGGATGAAAAAAAAATGTATATTCTACGGAGTGATTCGTGCACCGAGGCTGTCGCCATCCGCCAGATCTGCTCGCCTTAGATGCTGTCAACGAAGTTGGATCAGGATCCCGGCCGTGTCACAATCAGGTCGCTTTACGACCACGCAAGCAAACAATTCCATCATTGCGAACCAAATATAATTAGAGAAGAACGTGCAGCAACCAGCAAGTTTATCTTGCTTCATGATTCATAATAAAGCATGGAGGAGCCCTGCATTCAGCGTCTGTCACTGTGCCACATGAATGCATGATGCAGCAATTCTGAACCAATGCCAAATCAGGCTATGCATGATTTATTTGCAGCAATTCTGAATTTTAATAAATAATAAATATCATCGATTAGTATCATAATTAATATCATCGGAAAGATCTTTGGATCTAGTTTTTTAACAAAATTTTTGGAGATATAATTATTGGCGTATTTTCTATAAATCAAAGTCAAACTTGTCTATACATCCCACAAATGACAAATAAAAAGGGACGAAGGGAGTAATTCAGTGCGTGCTCCCCTATTTCCACCAGGAAATCCATTTCTGTTGGAAGAGATAGTATCAGCTTGCTACAGCAACAATCACTCAGCAAATAGGACTAGTGAACAGCTCAGCTCATAAGGAAGTAACCGTGCCACCCAGTAGCTCGCTGTTCTTTTGGAGACGAAGCTCCACCCACAAAGGCCATAGGAATCAACATCATATGGTCCATTGCGCTGTCCCTGGAAAGGCAATCATATTTTGATTGATCTAGACACCACGCAGGTTGACCCACAAAGGTACCGACGCTTAGTGCCCAACTACCCACCCATCCCCAGCAACAATGGCAGAGATCAGCAGAGATTAGAGGCTTAAGATCTCAACCTGCAGCCAGCACCGTATAAAAGACTGAACGAACACCAAATTTCAATAGTGCTGATGCCTGATGGTATGCCGCCCAGATACCATGGAGGCTACACCTAGAAATTCTAGGCATCATAGATCCGGCCTCTATGAATTACAGGTATTATATGGAAAGCACCCTTTTCTGATATTTGTCACACCATTTTTTTTTAATTCAGGTGAATGACCCCAGATCTGTGCTTTGCTAAACCTAGACAGCATGTGAACACGTGGGTCATCTGACCTTGCAATAAACAGTGCCCCAGTACTGCTTTTTTTAAATTGTGGCAGGTTAAGATATTAGTCCAGATCATGATCCTTAGGTTACTTACCAAAAATATTATAGCAGATCCAAGACTTTGGCTGGAAGATTTTTCTTTTTTTAAGATTCATTCTAACTAGACTACTGGAGTAATAGCAGATGCTAGAGGCACCGAAGGAGGACAATCCCTGGCATCCTACTCAGCTTTCCTTCAAAACTAACAAACAATGAATTGAAGTGCATTTGATTTTATGACAATCTTTATACTACATATCCAGGTTTCAGCAAAAGGAGTGGCTCTTGAAGGCTTGCTGGCTACACTAGGCATGTACTGCAAATTTAAGATCATACACGGTAGATCAAATAGGCCACTTGATGAAAATGGGAACGACTTTGCAATGTCAAGCAACAGGCTGCAGTTCTTCAGCAATAGACCCTTGGAGAAGGGTGTCATATCGACGTGTTCCAAAGCAATGTATAATTCTACAATATATTGAGTTCAACTTCCTAGGGATGAGCAATTGGCAATAGGTCCGATATGCTGCTGCATGCATTTCTGTTTCTGTATAGTAACAACTCAAGACTACATCCGCTGCATCACTGACTTCACACAATCCAAGATTCTAGAATAGTGGTAAAACAGGGAAGAGTGCTCACCCTCTAAGCCATCACGGTTGTAGCGATTGCTCCCAGTAAAATTGTTGCATGGGCTGCCACCAATTACCAAGTCAAACCCACCTATTCTTCTCATAGTTGACTCAAGCCAATCGGAGCTTATATCCTTGACATCAGCGATTTCAATCAATGTTCCTGATTGGGTTTGCTTCCACCAGGTGTTCAAGACAGTCCTGTTTACTTTAGATATCTCAACAGAGACCACTGTCTTCATACGGATCCCAAGCTTGTGCAGAGCTATCTCAGCTCCGCCAATCCCAGAGAACAAAGAGAGAACATTCATGCCATTTGGAAACATCTCCCTTAGTACTGAAAGATGGTAAGCAACTGTATCCACTTGGAATGAGTTACCTAGAGATCTGTACCTCTCGGTCGTGGTGATTCCCCTGGTATGGTCCTTTGGGAAACCAAGCAGGAACTCAATTTCGTCAGGCTCGAGACGAGCAACTTTGTGTCGACCAATCCAAACCAAATTCCACTTCCTACAATGTTCCAATACATATTTCTGAACTGCCGGGCATGGTGGGTCTTCACTGTTTGCAAGAGCATCATGAATCCGTTCTGTCTGTGCTGAGCAAGCTCTACATGTTTGGATGCAGTTAAAATGTTTTCTTGTGTCCCATGAGGGCCACCACTCCTTGGTATTGGGAAAAGCGCCATGTATCGTCTTTGGAGGAATCGGAATGACAGGAAACCTGTTGCCAGTTGGGAGGTTATGTATGTAACCTCTTTTCCTTGCAGCAGCGCAAAAGAACTTTGAATCAACAAACTCAGGCTGGATGTCATACAGGAAACTCGAGATGGTTGCCCAGACACCTTTTGGAGCAAGAGCCACATTTTCAAAATAGAAAAAGGGTGGTCCAATAGCCTGTTTGGGAAGAAATCTGTCCATTGGCATTACCCTGCCACCTGGCAAGTTGAATCCAGCCATTGGGTTTGGGAGAGGCATTGACTCCACATGCCTACCATCTATGGACCCTCCATTTTCTCGTGCCCCACCCCCGAATCGCTTCCCATTTATCTTCTTCTTTTCCATGAACTTTGTTCGCTTTCTTCTCACAGAGGAACCACAACAATCCAAACCTGCCTCCTGCAGAATTATAAAGAAAGCTTGTGTCACTCCATTAGGTTAAAGGAACATTTTCCTGCGTCAGGTGAACACTTTAACCACATATACCTTGTTGTTTGCATCAAACTCATAGTAAGTGGCTCCAGCAGTCACTGAACGGCAGATTGACTCAACTAACACAGATATATCTGCGTCTTGCCCTGAGTTATATTAAACCAAGTAGACAGAATAAGTTAGTTCCATTTGAACAAGGTCTACATGTGCAGCAGATTCAAATCAGATGTACCGCATCTAGTAATAGCCATTTTGGCTTCATCCTCACAAAAGCCCATGTTCACCAAGGACTCGATCTTTGTGTCCATGCATGACATCTCTTGTAGAAATCCCTGCATGAAAACATAGGAAAGCATATAGAAAGCTACTCACAGATTATTAGAAATAGTGGACAACCGTTCAACAAACAAGTTAGGAATCCTAGGGAAGTCTAATTCATCCAGCCTTTGCTATATGCAGTCTCCAAGACACATGCCCAACACTAAAATCACAAAACTAATCTACTTCTAGATCAAAATATGAATGCAGATCCTCTGGTGGCATATAGGATTACAGCAATGTGCCTATTCCTAAATCAATCCACCATCACAGAAAGAACAAACTATATGTAGCTAAAATTTGATAAATCAAAAGTGGAATAGCACGTGAGTAAATAACCCATAAACTTTTTGGATAAGTTATTTGGATTATGATTACAAGGAAAAGGCATGCTAAACATAAACACACAGATGCTACGCACCCTAATATTACTTTTTTTAATCAAAACTGTAGTGAAGGATGACATTAAAGATATGTAAAGTTGAAGGTTAAAAAGAAAACTCCGTAGAGATAAGGTCAACAAGAACAGATCAATGAAAAGGGACACATATAGCAAAACTATGTCCAACTATGAATATCGCATGCTATTGATTAGAAAGAGATATGAAAAAAATGAAACAAGTGCAAAGAAAACTAAAGATTAAATGGGGAGAAAGATTAAGTTAACAGTTTCATTAGCAAGCTCTTTTAACAAACATATTGAATCATTGGTTTTGCCGAAAACAATCTTCCCTCAAAAAACTGAATGGAATACATGCATTGCTAGCTCATGTTTCTCATAAAGCTATGCAGCTAACACAAGTTTAAGTACTGCAGACAGATTCAAGTACGCCATATGAAAATAAGGAAACAATGAGCTTAAGACGAAACAGAAGCCAAAAAAAAAGTTTAAGCATGATCAGTTGATCGAATTGACAAAGCACAGCAAGTACATTTTTGTAACGAAGACCAAAGGGAAACCATGGAAATACCTCATTACCAGAGTCATCAGAGCTGAGGTGATCGTTGTTGTTGTTAGCAGCATCATCATCATCCCAGTTTTCAGGAATAACATCGTCGTCATCAACAGGATGAGGAACCCAAGCAGAAGAGTGATTATCCACTGAAGGGTTACAGCCTATCTCCTGCATTTCACATCCCTTGTAAAATACAAAAACTATTCCCAGGAAAAACAAGCTTTAGCCCAAATTGAGTTAAAGTGCATTTGTGCATTGTCAAACACCTTATATGTGAAAAGAAGATCAAGTAACGAATCCCCCCCGCGGTCTCCTGAAAGCAAAGGCATCAGTCAATCATAATATGCAAAAGGAAAAGCTACAAGTCAGAAATTAGTTATTAGTATAGTTGTACCATTTTCAATCATGGCCTTCAAGACAATCTCTCTGGAGAAACCCATCCCCACAAAATAATCAAGCTTATACGCAGATGGCGCTACCCCATTGTCTCTCTCGCCATTAGAATCCTTTTTGCAGTTGCACAAGAAAACATCACATGAAGATCGCAACCATAGTACCATATAACAGGCAAAAACATGTAATGAACAAGAAGATAGTCGGTGATGTCAATCATTTTTTTTCTCACTCACCAGCCTTGCTAGCGTGGACGGGCCAGGAGCATGAAGGTTCCTCGACGTCTGAACTGAAACCATCAGCGCTTAAGCTCCCCACTTCCCCATCACCCTCGCTGTCCCAATCAAACTCATCTCCATTGCCGCTCGCCACTTCCCCATCACCGTCACTGTCACACTCAAACTCATCACCATCGTCGCTATCACTGACCAAGTCCTGTAACGCGAGCAAAGCACCACTCTTCAGATACCACAGTTATAGTGATTTCGTCTCAACAAACTCAGTGACAGTGATAGATTTCTCCCTCTCCATGACAATCTCCATCTTGTTAACAAACACAAAATTCAAGTTCACCACTGTAGATTTCAATTCCTCCAAATGAAAGTATCCAAATGGCCCCTAATTCAATTTCGGCGCAAACCCGCAACTCGAGTGCAATGGCAAAACAAAGAAAAACACGGTAGCCGCAGACAAATTCTGGATATCAACAGAAAATGAGAAAATGAAGAACAAAAAAAAAAAACCCATCATAGGGTATGCTGAGGAGAGTAGGGGACGGAGGGGAACAACACTATTCACCATTTTGAAGCCCGCGATGTGACGGCTATCTGAATTCCCCCTCGATCCCCTCGTCGCCTGGGTGGGGAGGCGGCGGAGGAACTCGAGAGCCTCGCAACGGCGCTGGGCTGTCTCGCGCGTGTCACGCCGCCCTTCTCCCAGTCGACTTCAGATACGAAGCGGCCGGAGCGGCGTTCGCCCATGCGACTTTATTAGCTGATCTGTGGGGCCGCGTTGTGCGGGGCACAACTGTCAGTCAAATCATCTTTCTGTGTGCATGGCAGGATCTGCGTAGCCCTGTGGGTGTAACGTGTCCGTGCGTAACTAACCAGGATCTCATGCACGTAGGTGGATCCGTGGTCACTAGTGTGTGGGGGAATGATCTGCTAATGACGAGGTGAGATAATAGTTGGCAAAATTTATCATCTATGTCATTTAAATGCAATTGAGCTGCTTAGCACTTCACTATATAACCCCAATGACAAAATCACTAGAATTTTGCGGCACGGAAGATCAATCAAAAGGTAATCATTACATTAGCAAGGAAAAGAGCCTACAAAATTGTTTTAAAAAACAATAACGGAGAGACATAACACTAGGAAAAACTAATCTAGTAGGATTCTATGCTGACAGCTGATGCAGTAGTTTGAATATATGGAGATCATAACTGAGATTTGCCACCTATTGACCACTCTTCATATAGGGAGCACTTATTATAAGTTATAACAATACAAATGCGCATAGTGTTAGCTTTGTAAGGACACATTTTAATGTGTTCTAACAAGGAAGAAATAATGTCCTTTTTATCCATTGTAAATTGAATATTTCAAAAAGATTATTAGTAAGAGCAACCATTTCGAGACATAACCCATGAATTCTCATGTGTTAAAAATAGTATATACGAGTTTTATCATTCATCAAACTCATTTTATTCCATAATACTTTTATCATATCTCTTCATCTATAATATAGCATGTCAACTACTCCCTCCATCCCAAATTATAAGTCATTTCAATTTTCTTGGAGAGTCAAAGTATCTCAAATTTCACTAAATTTATATAAGAAAATAATACTATCTCCACTTTAAATTATAGTTTATTTAAATTTTTTAACCTCATATTTAACCGATCATCTTATTCAAAAAATTTATGCAATTATAGTCAAATTTTAAGCCATTTTAAAAAAAAATTATTTGCAAAGCAAGCTACAACAAAAGATGTATATATAGGGCTGCGCTAATTACTCCCCATGGGATTAAATAGGTATTCAATACCCGACACCATCCCCACGCCCCGCTCAGCAGGTGGTGCTTCGCACGCCTAAGCAGCTCGTCGTTTTTTCCCTTTCGTGGCTATTGCCTACGTGCGGATGTGTTGCTGACCGTTATTTGTTTTTCTTTCGTGGATGTTGCCTACGTGCAAATGTGTGTTTGTGGCCGTTTTTTTTTCATTTTTTCTGGCCATTTTTAATTGCTCTTTGTGTGTTCCTAGCCGATTTTTTTTATTCTGATTTTTTCTTTATTCTTTCCACCATACATGGACACAATTCAGGAATTCAGTTTTGTGGATTTTTTTCTACAAGGCCTCTTTCTACAAGGCCTCCAGGATGCATATATTTGGCCGTTTTTCATCCTTATGATGAATTACTTGTCAACATTAATACTGCTCATTATCTAAACTATAAATTCTATTTAAATTTGATTCATTACAAACATATCTTGCATGACAGTCTTTACACAGCTAAATTTATTGGTAGCTATTGTTCAACCACAAATATTTTCACCGTATGGGATCCTCGTATCTTGATATGACATAATACCAAATATTTGTTCATGAGAAAATATTTTTTGACAACAATCTTAATAGAATAGTGAATCGGTCCCAGGAGACGATGTTTTCATAACATTTTAGGATAGTATAGTACGTGATGCTAATCACAATAGTACCATTTGGTACGTTATCATAGTTATAAAATGATGTACAGACATCCATTTGTTTTTGAACTGCAATGGTTATGCACAGACATCCGTATTTCCTTCTGATGAACTGAAATTTGCATCATTGAGGGCTTTGGATGTCATTTGTACTTTGCATCAATGCAACACAACTTTTGTGGATGATATTTTCCTATCTGATTATGTGTCCCCGTTCAGCAAATACTTGGGATGTTGCTAACATTGACCTTCATTTGCATAGCACCCAGACCCAGGTTGTTAATACATCCATTAAGTACATTGGCATTATGAAAGTTACTTCTTAAAAAACCTGCAATATATGATACACGTTAAAATTCATGGAGTAATTGAAACCTCAAATATTTGCCCCGAACTAGCCTAGTCACAGATATTATCATGTGTGGCAAGATAAGACGACTTCCATTATATTTAATCTATCATAGAATTAGATTACTTATTGATAATCCATATGCACAGGCAAAAACACTTCTATCTTACATAATGGAGTGAACCATAAAAAACCTCAAATGTTTGTGATTATGATCAAACATTTGCACTTCACAGAACTTGATCTAAAGCAAGGCATTTTATTGTAATAGATAAACCGTGGTGGAAATATTAAGATCGACCCGATGAGCTTCCTAATCTGCAAGAATTAGAACATGAACATGTTCCAAAGCACCACACCAGCCTTAGCATTACACTGAACCTCAAGCAGAATATGGGAAACAAAGCTCATGAAATCTAACTAGTGCAAATTAGTAACAGTAAACTTAGGAGCCATCCCTGCTATATGTAATACACGATGCTGAAAATGGCATGTGTGATATCATAGTATCTATCAATCTAGTTTGAGTGCTTGTACCTGTTTGTGTTTGCAAGGCTACTGATTGTTTAAGGCAGGTTGGGGACTCCAGCTGATTACTGCAAGATCAAAATATGGATGTATTCAGTCAACAAAGATTTTGCTTACAGCAATAAAATAGCTGACCTTATTTGGCCAGCTAGCAGGAGAATTTGGATGTAGTTCCATTAAACAAGACAGAGAACTCAGTGCAAGATTATTTCAGATTATATAGTGAAAAATGGAACTAGGACACATGACCAAAGATTTCTAATTACAAGACAGAAAGGGTGTCACTAAACAGGGAGGAATCCTGGCAAAGACAGTAGGTACAAAAATCCAGTAGTAAGAGATAATCTCATGCTCTGCCCAGTTCACTAGGCTGAAGACAACGTAATCCCTTGATGAAGAGCAGCCTAAAAACCGAATAACGAGTCAAAAGAAGCAGGCTGACTTAGCCTAAAAACCCTACCTTCAGCACAGAATCTTGGGGCACAGAATCTTGGTGGATCTCAAATGTAATAAGATCTTTGGATGATAATAGCCACTGCTTGAAACCTTTGTTAATCTTGCATTTCGAGAGAATATAAGGCCTCCCAATCTGCGACAATATTACAAAACTATCACGATATCAGAAAGGCAATATAGATTTGCATTAAATTTACTATACAAGCTAGAAAGGCAATATAGATTTTTAGCACACCAACTAACAAGAGAAAATTAGGTCATGATTTATGACGAGTAAATTTGAATTATCAACACAAGACAAAAGGTGATAATATTGGGGGAAGAACAGGGTAGATCCCCACTGTAAATTTTATTGAAGTAAAACAACACCAACAACATCTGTATAGTGCAGTAAATGGGTTGCAGAGGAAGGCTAAAGAAAGGAGGGCAAGGGCAGGAAAAGCACCTAGAAACTCCCTTGCAGATTAGCATACTGATAGGCTGCAATCAAGATGGATTGTGACTACATACTAGTTTGGTACCTACTCTATCAGAAGCTTCAGAAATAATTCCTCAAATAATTAGGTACAGAAAAAAAACATAGGCTTATAAAGAAGAGCTAGATAACAAATACCCTTGTCAGAAAAGAATATTTCTGCAGCAATAGCAAGATCAGGAAATAAATGATGGCGGTGGTTGCATTTATATGCAATAATCCTAATTAAAATGCATATATACATTCTACAGGAAGAAGCGTCCAAAGCCAGATGAACATTTCAATGAACTTCTATTTGCATCTAGAAAGATAAAATATTCTGATTAACGCAAGTAGTTAGGAATTACAGGGAAAAGGATAGCACTAACCAGGGGAATTAGAACAGGGTACTGACTCGTTACTCGCACCATCAAAGAAGAGAGATTGGCATATATGTAAAAGAAATGCACTGCATCCTTTTCAAAATAGGAAACTCTGGGAAGCACCACATCCGCATATATATTCACTAAATAACCAGTGTCATAAATTGTGCACCAAAAAAAGACACCTGAAAAAGAGCTAGCAGAGATAAGGTGAAACTAACCTGCAGCAGCATCGATGCCTTTGCATAGAGTAAAATGCTACTGACTAAAAGCAATCCATTATGGAAAGTAGCATGCAATTGATCACTTTACTCAGGGATGGGTTAACAGAGATACAAAAAGCATCCACCCCACTTTTAATCACAGGCCGAGAAAGTAAAAAACAAGTACAATTGGAATTAAAGAAGATTCATGATAAGAACAGTCTGAAATCTATCCATACTGTTCAAAAACCCAACCTGGTGAGCTTTTAGCTCAAAGTAGCAGGCTACCGTGCCCATCCAGTTATTGCAGAATGGTTATCTTCATGAGCAACCTGCCTAATATAGAGCAAAGCCTGGATTTGAAAGAAAATAAAAATAAATTAATTAAAATCCTCAACTTTAGATTAGCAAAAAAAAATTCAATATTCAAAAAGGCTACTTATGAGTCAACACAAATATTTCCATATATTGGAATAGTATTTTGATTGAGATTTGAGAGTCCCTTCAGAGTTCAGACAATTGAAAAAACTGATTGGGCATCTTGTCAGCCTCATTCTCTTGATGGAAAGCAAGGTATTGCAGCAGCTCAACCTTAATTAATCTCTGTTTAGTGATCTTGAAAAGAAAAGGTATGAACTAATATAAATCATGAATATTATCACACAAAGAGTGATACAAGTACTACCACTAAACCATATAGTATATACCATGATTTATTTGTGACGCTGAACACAAATTGTACCATGATTTTGTATTATAGTCACAAATAATAAAATATTAGGTGGTTTGTCATACCTGTTAATTATTTCAACCACAAATATTATTTTTTGTGTTTATTCCACACCCTTATGACCAATTTATCCTTTACTATAAAATTTCATTATTTAAAATTTGAACCATATACAATATTCATGTGCCAACTGCTGAGATCTTTATGATGAATTTATTGTCAACCATAAAAAATCATTTTTCAAAACACAAATGCTGTCACCAATTTCCACACAAATCCTAATGGTTTTTTGGGGGCCCGGCTGATGGACATCGATAGTTCGCACGGAAATGAGCCATACCACAATCCAATTAGCTACTAGTGTCCTCAGACTGAAGAAGTGATTGTGAAAAATAGATTAGAGAGCAGAGGAAACAGTCAGGCCCCCAAAAAATATTAAATGCATGCAACAAAGCATGATGGAGTATTAGATTTGTGCTATGTTTATCTTTCTTACCTGAAGGGGTGAGTGGAGGACCATGGGGCTAGGTGGACCCGCGAGGGAAGCGAGGCAAGGTGCCAAACCAGGTGTAGCGAGCTCATCGGTACCAAACCGGGCAGCAACCGTCAGTAACAACTATAATCAAATTACACAATCAGTTTGATAGGAAATAATTATTAGCAACTAATTAGTGATTAGCCATGGAGTTGAGCTGCATAGATCATACAACAGGGACAGTAAGTGCAGAACCAGAGTAGGAGTCATCAAGTACATAGATTTCCATTCCCCAAAGCACAAGTACAGAGAAAAAAAATAGTTGCTAGTAATAAGAATAATTAATCCAAATGGCAATTGTTGCCTGCATTGCATAAGAAATTTGCCAATCTACCATATAGAATATATAAATTATTTGACCTTTCTTTTGCCCAGTCACATAAAGTAGCTACACGATACAGAAATAAGGTAGGTGCAGTATTTAATAAGCAATGCTCTTGAGTTTTCTAAATTCTAAACGCAAAGAATTTTTTTTGTGAATTTTCCTATTTAATATTCTTGAGAACACTAATGACGATAGTGCATCCACCATTCGCATCCACAGTTGGTATTGGTCATCGATACAACACCAAATCCTTTCCCACTAGTAACTGAAAGGTGCATTGAACCAGCATTGGCAGCCGAGACAAACTCACCTTGCTCCAATTGAAGACAAGCACCTGGCCGCCACCTGCACCAACAATCGAACACTTCAGGGAACACATCTTGCACTTGAATCATCAAATTAAATCCAGAAGGGGAAGGGTGAGGAGTAGGAGATGGTGCAAACGCCGTGCTGGGGAAGGGGGTCTGGAGGAGGGGCACCTGGATCTGCCAGCAGTGGTGGAGGAGCACACGGAGGGAAGGCAGTGGCGGTGGGCTGACGACGGCAACCGCATCGCCAAGCGAGTTGCCACTCCTTTCTCCGGGAGTTCACGGCGGAAGTTGACCACGAGCGACCACGAGAGGCTGTTGACGACGGCAAGGTGTGGGTAGGACGGCCGCCCCAGGTGCGGCGAGCTCGCCGGTGCCGAACCCGACAGCAACCGTTGGTGCCGACCCTAAATTGGGCCTTCAAGACCGCGATCGCGGCCAGTAACAACGGCTAGCTGAGAGGGTGAGGGGATGATGGGGAGGGCAATGTCGTCAGGAGGGCCCTCGGTGACGGCGAAGCTGGGCTCGTGGGATGGAGGTGCCGGCAAGCTGGGCTTGTGCGGCGGAGGGGGCGACGAACTGGGCGAAACCGGCGTCTCCTCCCCACGATCTCGAAATTATAATTAAAAAAAATGGATACGGTAACAGAGAGAGGCAGTCGCAGCCTCGCAGGTAACTTTTTTGGGGGGCAGGGGGAGGTTGCGGCGCGTGAGCGCGCGTGGGTTCGCTCGGTCGGGGTCCGTGTTTTAGACTCGGGTACTCATTATTATTATTCACTACCGAGGGTAGCATATAGAATAATTATATATATACTAGGAAACATGCCCGTGCGTTGCAACGGGAAACTTTTTCAAGTTTTTTTGGTGTCCCTTCTACATTGGGCAATGGAGCTTGTAGATTTGCTAGTGTAGTAGGTTTCGACGTGTCATAGCGAGTGCTCTGTGCTGCCTGACCAATTAATGGTGTACGCATTACAATCAGCGATCGGGGCGTAGCGCTAGTCCCAAAGCCCGGCTATGGCGTTTTGTCGAGGTGTCACAAGCATGCCTATATTGTTCGCCAATGTTGTGCTCATGGTCTCTCGCCGTCGTCGTTGAAGCTCTTCAGGGTGATGTTCTGCAGTAAACCGACATAGTTCAGCCTATGGAAGTCCTCAATCTTTGCACTTGTGGTGGGCTACTGTCTTATGTGAAGGCCCTTCATATCGAGTAGGCAGTAGGAGCGGACAAGCGCATGCACCGTGTCGATTTGGCAGGGCACCATGTTGTGGTGCTGAGCGCCATGTCCATTTGGCAAGGAGGTCCTCAGCGTAGTCAACTTTGGCGATGCCGTCGTAGTAGCTTCTTGTCGTCGGAATACCACAGGCATGGTAGCGAATTGCCGGTCATGTTCGTCGTCAATGTATTTCAAACGCTAAGGGAAAAATCGGTTTGGTTTTGTAGCTGATGATGCGTTATAGTGGACATGGGCGGACGAATTAGGTACTTCTCTACAGGGGGTGTCCAGGTGAAAGATGATATGGTCTCCTATTTGTCTAGGACTACAAACCGTTGCAATTCTGTAATTTCTATTTTTATTTTTTGGTATTTATGAACATATTTCTATATTTAGTTAAATGTTGCGACGTGATTAATAAAGAAAACGTAAAAAAACAAATCAGAACAAAAGTTGTGGCCGATAAGGACTCGACGCGGTCGTTCTCGTCCTCAAGTCGTTTTTAAGACTGAAACTAAGAAGCTTGCCGTGGTTTAATAATATTATTAGGAAATAGGTATTTGTACTATTTTTTTATTTGGATTTGGTTGAGTTCGTGAGTCCGTTGTAGAGTCCAGTTTTGATGACCAAAACGAACAACGTGCTAAATCAAGTCTGTTTGATTCTATCCACTCTGCCTCACGTTGTCGATATGGGGTCATCTCAAATCTGTATCTAAAATGAAACCGAATCGATCTCTTAGTTGGACGAAAAAAGGTGAACCAAAAAAAAATAGGCTTTTTGCCTCTTTTATTATTATAGTATAGATATATATAATTTTGCATAATTTTTTGAATAAGACAGTGATCAAACTTAGGGTTGAAAAACTCAAATAAACTATAATTTGAGACAGAGTTAGTAATATTTATGATATCAGATAAGTATCATTAAATTTTTTATTAATTATATTTTTTAGCATATCTATTTGATGTTATAAATCTTTACAATTAATTCTGGTCCAACTTGTGACGCTTGGATTCTCAAGGAAATTAGAATTAGAATAACATACAGTTTGAGATGGAGCGAATATGTTTAGTTTAGTCAACATAAGAAAACTACAGGATTTGTAGGACCTGCAGATAGATTTATTATAATTGTAGAAGTGGCAAATGCTGGGGCTCCAAAAGAAGAATATGGACAATCCACTTCCTACTCAGCTAGGACCGGACAAAAAGCTCATAGCTCGGTAGCTCGATCAACTCAGCTCAACTCGCTTCATTTATTTTTTTCAACAAGTTGAGTCAGCATTTTAGCTAGGTATTGGTCTTAATCTTGTATTAGTTTTAAATCGTGTCATCATTTCTAAATCAAGCTGGGCGACTGCAGTTGACTAATTCTGTTTTGTCTGCACTACCAACCTTCATTTTAAGCACCTTTAAGCTACAGAAGACTGTCATTGAACAAATAGATAAATACAGACGACATTGTCTTTGGAGAGGTTCAGATATGCAGTCAAAAAAGCCACCAAGTGTTTCTTGGCCAGTGGTTTGTACCTCAAAAAATCAAGGTGGGCTGGGAGTTCTCAACTTAGGTGACCACAATGAAGCTATGCTGATGAAATACCTACACAAATTTTACAACAGAGATGACATCCCGTTGGTTTGGTTTGGGAAAGCTACTACTTAAATGGAAGGCTGCCAGGGAGTATTAGCAAAGGATCATTTTGGTGGAAGGATGTCACCAAACTTATTGATAAATTCAAAAGTATTGCAAAGGTGGACTTGAAAGATGAAATGACATGCATGTTTTGGTCTGATAAGTGGCTCGGGATGATCTCTGAAACCAGATTTCCTGAGTTGTACTCATTTGCTAAAATTAGGACAATCACTTTCAGCTCAGTCATGAATGAAGATAGCTTCCAGAACCTTTTTCATCTACCCCTCTCATGAAGAAGTTTTTAGTCAGTTTACCCAACTCCAAAATCTAATGGACTCTTTCCATTTTGTTGATGCTAAAGACACCTGGGGTTATAATTGGGGTTCAAACATTTTCTCATCTTCAAAAGTTTATAAGCAACTCAGGTCGGACAGCCCTGTCAACACTAAATTCAGATGGCTCTGGAATAGCTGTTGTCAGAATAAACATCATGTGTTTTTTTGGCTCATTCTTCAGGACAGGCTTAACACTAGGGGTGTGCTAAGAAGGAGAAATATGGAACTTGAGAATTATCACTGCGTCCTTTGTGCTGAGCAGCATGAAGAGTCTATTGAGCACCTGTTCCTTTCCTGTCCTTTTGCAGCAGAAGCTTGGAACTCCATCAATCTGAATGTCTATGCCGACCTCCTGCCCATTCAGAACCTGGATTTTCTTAGACAACAGATCAACCAAAGCTTCTTTATGGAGATAATCATCCTATTCTGCTGGGCTATATGGATGTGTAGAAACAATCTCATTTTCAGACAAGTTCCTTTCAGTCCAAAGTTTCAGGCTCATCTTCAAGTCTGAATTTTATTGGCTGCTATGCAGAGCCAAAAAAAAGTATTTTCCCAAAATTCAAGAATGGATAGACAACCTAGCTTAACTTGGGAACCTTTTGTCTTTGGACTTCTCTTATTTAGCTTCCCTTTTCTAGTCCCTTAGCTTCTCTTCTTTCAAGCTGTTGCTGTTGCTTTTATTTAGCTTTACTTGTTTGGTTCTCTTCGTTTATCTTTGTTCAATAAAATTTCCAGTAGGGGCTCCTTGCCCCTCCTGTTTCTTCCCAAAAAAAAAAAAAAAGCGAGCCTAACGAACCAAACCTAATGGTCTTAAATTTGTATTTGTTTTGTATGACTTGATGCATTGCACTTTACAATTGATTGATGGTGGATCTAGATCATGTAAATTTAGGATTAGTATGACTATCACCTTGTTTTAGATGGATGTATGCGGATAATCAATAATAGATTATGGATTCATTATATATGTGTTATAGCATATCGTAGATGTATACGGTGCAGTACTGTAATATTGATATTGTATATATGTCATATATATAATTTATTTATTTGATTCAAGCCTTATGGATGGGTTACTTTTTGTATTATTACTATTTTCAAGGTTCAGATAAATGTAGATTATGTTGTGAGTATTTTTTTTTTATATCACAAAATAAACGAGCCATCTCAAATGAGGAAAACCAGCTTGTAATCCAGCCCTAAGCCCAGCTCTCCTTCAAAACCAGGTTGCATGCATCAGGCATCCTTCTTCAGTCTGAAGAATAATGGAACAGACAAACAACGAATAAAATTGCATTTGATTTGCTGCCGATATTTCTACAAGACAAATCCAGGCTTGAACAAAATGAATCTCTCTTGAGAGGACGAAAGGTAGGACGCATACAACACTAGGAATCTACTGCGACTCTAAGATGATATATGGCAGATCAAGTAGACCACTTGATGAGAAATGGAAATGGCATTGCCGCTGTCAAGCAACAGGCTGCAATTCTTCAGCAACAGAACCTTGGAAAAGGGTGTCATATCTCAAGCTCCTTGTGACATCAAAGAAATGTGCTACAGCTTCTTCGGGTGTTTTCTGAAGCACACCATGGCCCAGGTTAAGTATATGACCTTTTGGACCAGCTGCTTTCACAACCCTGCAGAGCAGGCAGTAAGAGGCACAAATCATTAGCAGTTCATAGCAACTATTCCTAAACAGGAAATTGGAATGTAATGACTGGAGGCAAAGCCCATTGTGACCAACCATTACCGCCCCCATACAAATAAAACAAGCAGTATCCATGTTTCACAATATTACTGAAAACGTGCATAAAGATACAGCAACACCCCAAGATTGTGTGACATAATCTTTTATTCCCTATTCTTCAGTCAATAGTTCAATAGACAATAGTTCAATAGATCTAAGGACGAATATCCATTGGTAGTTTGGTAGTTAGTACACAACCTTTCTCTTTGAATATACAGGGGATAGTTTGGTACACAACTGAAGGCTTGAATCAGAAATGAGATGAGCTTGATCAAAGATAACTACTGAGGTCATTGTTATGATGGTGTAATTGTTTGGATGGTTGGACTTAGGAACTGGCAAGCACCTGGCTTGGAGGAGCAAGGCGGGGTGGTGACAAAGTATGGAGCAGGGAACAAGCGCTCTGTGAGAACTCGATTTGCAAGATTTGGATCACATCTCCAAGCCGTGAAGAAGTGCGGAGAAGGGAATCAATATTATTTTAATCCCTCTCCGGACCATGAGAGGGCAAATTGGGAAGAAATACACAGATTTGGGATTCAAATAACGCTGAGAATGAACTTGATTTGCAGCTTCAGTCAACTGGACAAGTGTCAAATTTGGGCTGACTGCTGGCCGTGAGAAGATGAACTGTTTTCCAAGGAGACCATTCGTGATTAGGGAGGAGCAGAGAGCAAAAGGAGAAGGAAGGCTTGCCGCTTTGGATTTTGGGGATGGAGGTGGCAATGATGTTGTTCATGTCGTATGACCTCGAACGGCAGAAAGGATGAGGTGGCAATGAAGAAGGAATGAGGTTTATGCCTACCACACAACTCAATGCAAGCAACCAAACACAATGTTGTACAATGAAAAAGGGCTATGCAAGCAAACCAAAACACACATCATTGCGTGCAGTTATACAGGCTAAGGCTAGCTGCATATAGGGTGTAATGCAAGCTTATCACCGTGCGGGGAACCAATCATACCCGACATGCCGCCAGTTCTCGTTGCCCCAAGGTGGGCTGGCTGCACCTGGCTACCAGAGATCGAATCAGCTGCCCCCATCGCCTCTGCGAAAACTAGCTGCGAGCTGCGACGAGCCCAAGGCAGAGAAGACAGGGGCAGGATACAGAGTTGCGAAAGTGGAGTCAGGGGAGTGGGGCGGCATGTAGAGATAGCCGGCAAATCAAGTATTAGTTTTCAGGGCATCGGCGACAGAGAAGACGAGCGACGCAGCCGAAGAGAACGGAGAGATGAAGATGTATACTACTTAGGTAGCACTGATCTCATTAATGAATTGCACATGAGCATTGACCAAAAACTCAAAATAACATAAATAAATTAAATGGAAATCATTGAGCCTTTACTAACCTATGAATTTCATCAGTCAGTACTGGTAATGGCGAGAACAGAAAAGCTGGATCCACATTCCCTTGTACACTAATTCCATTACCAAGGCGCCTCCTTCCATCAGTCATGTCCACTGTCCAGTCAAGCCCAATAACATCAACTCCTGTGTCCTTCATGCGCTCAAGTAAACCTCCATTTCCATTTATATACAACACAAGCGGTACATGAGGGCACTCTTTCTTAATCCTACTCACAATCTGTCGAAGAAATAGAAAAGCTTAATGAACAGAATCAGTAAATCAAAACTTTGCATGAAATCTTTTAATTGAGCTCTAAATAACAGTCTATAAGCTATGATATTTTGCACATTTTTCAAGGTCAAGATGAAATTCTGGATTTTTCCTTCAAAATACACCAAGCTTGTGGAAATTACCATTATGACCAAGTAAGGCAGGCACTGTGCTAGTTGCAGTCTTGAAGATATGAAAACCATATTACAGGAAAATACAGTATACAAATTCCAAATCCATGTGGACTGAGAACATGGTGCTGATGTAAACACCAGCTACTCGTTATTTTGAGAGATTGCCTCTTTCTAGATTCCAGTTTCGTGGCTATAAGGAACTTGTGACCATGACCATAACAAGCCTTGCAATGTGGTACCAGAAATTGCAGGGGATTAATGCAATTAATCATATGAGAAGCATTTCGGTATAACCATAACGATAGTAGTTATTAGGAGATACTGAGCTTTAGAGCATTTAGTGAGAGCCACCGATGTTGTACTATAAGACAGTGCAGATACATAGCAACGCCACCGACCATGAAGTTGGTAATGCATGAAAGCAAGAAAAGTAAGGAAGAGTCACCTGTTTGATATATGGTTTTGACCACTGCTCCCACACATGAGGTGGAAGTTGTCCACCCCATGAATCAAATATCTGTATACACTGGGCCCCAGAGTTAACTTGGTAAATGATATAGTCAGATATCGCTTGTGCAAGGTGAGAGAGAAGACCCCTCAAGACACCTGGAGCTGTATGGCACATGCTCTTTATATTTGTGTATGTGTTGGTCATCCCCCCTTCGACAACGTAAGTTGCAATTGTCCATGGGGCCCCCACAAATCCTAGCAAAGCAGCTTTTCCATCAATCTAGAGGATAGAGGAGGAAACAAGATTTATAAGCATCAAAAGAAGTGTAGGGCAGAATGCTTTGCTGAACTATACCCAATCCAATTCATATCAATAAAACAGCACTCATAAATAAGCTGTTGATGTTCATAAGTATATATTGCGATGAGAATAAAACTGTCAGCAGAATATTCAGCAATGAGAACAATGACTTTAGGTTCAATATACTACATTAATAGGTTTATTGATGTTTGAGCAGGCTCACAATTCACTAATTACTAATAGTTTTAAATTGAAATGCCCAATTGACATAGTGTACCAACAGAGATTTCAAACAATCACTGGCATAAATATTTAATCAGATAATAACAAATAATAAACAATTCATAGACATAATCAATGTCCAGGAGATTAAGAAACATTGATAGCATGTTTCAGAAGTTGCAA
The DNA here is from genome assembly GCA_015844335.1 of Chrysopogon serrulatus. Taxonomy (NCBI): domain Eukaryota; kingdom Viridiplantae; phylum Streptophyta; class Magnoliopsida; order Poales; family Poaceae; genus Chrysopogon; species Chrysopogon serrulatus. Next base: position 23,834 of record JADLZL010005256.1, on the reverse strand, counting down.
GCGTTGGAAAATACCAAATATGTCAGGTTTTTCTCATTAACACGTAATCGATCGAGACCTACAATAAAACAACCGTAGCAACCTCTTTTTTCCTGAAATTTCTTTCCAGCTTTAGGCATTCATAAGCAGCTAAAACACTCATGAAGCTAACAAGGTGCACCAAATTTGTGATAGTAAGGGTATGACTAAAGTACAGCTGCATCAGGATCCCATAAATGACCAACTATTCCAGCATGACGCTAGCACTAACCAGTACTCCCTGGTGTCATTTTTCTAACATGAAGCACTGAATCTAATGTTACTTGAATCCTTCACACATGAATGCATCTGGTAGGCCAAATGCTAACACAAGCGTTGATTCATCATAATACATTGTACATTTGTAGCTAGTACTAGCATTTAGTAATCCCAGAGCACTACGACAAGTAACTCAGTGGAACCAAACCTTTATGTAGCATAAAATGCAAACGGGCATTACCTCATTTCGCAGAATCTTTAGCGACTCCCCGACGAACTGGAGCATATCAAGGTCGATGGGGACGAGCTCCCTCACCTGCTCCTCGGACCGCACAGGCGACTGGATCACGGGCCCCTTGGAGTCCGAGATATCGAACGGCACCCCGATGGCCGGCAGGGGCGTGAGAATGTCCGAGAACAGGATGACGCCGTCGGGCGCGAAGGCACGCCACGGCTGCAGCGTGATCTCGACGATGAGGTCCGTGGTCTCGGAGCGCTCCCGGAACGAGGGGTGGCGCTTGGCCAGCGCCTGGTACTCGGCCATGTACCGGCCCGCCTGCCGCATCATCCACGCGGGAGGGCGCGGGAGGCCGTCCTCGCCCCGCGCCGCGCGCACCAGCAGCGGCTCCTCTGGACACGCGGCGTGGATTTCAGATTAGGGGCGAAATGGAGGTGAGAGAGAGAGAGAGGAAGGGAATTGGGTTTACCGGAGGAGGAAGAGGAGGTGGGGGAGGACGGCGAAAGGGACGCGGAGATGGCAGGAAGGCGGCTGCGCCGACGGCGGGTGGAGAAAGAGGAGGGCGCCGCGGAGAGGAAGACGGCCGTCGCGGTGGCCGTCGGGGGCATCATGGCGGTGGCGATGTGGTGGTGGCGGTTACCGTGGCTTCGCCTTTGCTATCTAGTCCATTCTATCTACATAATCTTGTTTCGGGATTGATAAGACGAAGAGGTCAGGTTCGGTCGCTTGGGTGGATGGGCTGGCCGCTGGCGAACTGGGATCTTGGCAATAGAGCCTGGACGGGCAACTGGCTGCACTGCAGGTGTTACTTTTCAAGAAGGGAAATTGCTATTGAATGGATCAGCAATTGGTTTGTGTACAATTTTACTGATTTTAGTGAGATGCAGCTTTAGGGCTGAGTCTAGGGGTGGGCATTAGCCTCGGGAGCTGCTCTCTTCTCTCAAACATCATCAGACCCCTTGAACTGGCTTTACCGGCTATGGCGCAGGTATACGGGAAGGGAGCTGAGTAAAAGGTGGAACCTAAAAATAATTTAGGTTAACTAAGTAAACGAAACCTATCTGTTAATTTTGTTTCTGTATAAGTATCATAAAAATGTGAGTGGATTTTATCAACAGCAAATGGAAAGCGTGTGGGTAGCAAAGATGATAGCAATTCAGCGGTAAGAAAATGAACAGATTTTAGGAGAAAAAAAGATCCAAAGTTCTCCCGGTGGTTTGGCTTAAATCCCAATAATCCCCAAACAAGATAGTGGTTCAAATTTAATCCACCAACCATTCCAATTGGTCCGATCTATCTTATAATATTTTCTTTTCTAGTAAACCCTATTTAAGCTACGTCAATATTTTTCAGGTTGGTTGGTCGAAACTGGTTGACCTGAGACCGACCAAATGGCTAATCATGATTAATCATCGACCTGGTTATCTATATATATATCAGGATATATACCTATATATACCTCTATATATACACTATATTATACACAATAAAGGAAGCATCAAGACTACATTAACGTATTATACACCCTGGAGTTGTTTTCTTCTCTTTTTTGCACTGTCCAGAGGTCCATATTCGTATCCCAAACTCTATTTCTTTGCTGACTTGCTGCTGGAAGCTTGGAATACCAAAGAAAATATGGTAGTCCCTGTCTTAGTCGGACGATTAATCATGATTAATCAACAACTAATCGGACAACCAGATTTCCGGTCGAGCTAATCGAGTCAGATCTCCTAATTGAACACTATGACTGAACAGGACGATTAATCGTGATTAATCGGACGATCTTACATTGCTAGAAATGTACTTAGAAGTATTGTAGCTTATTTGCTATGGTGGATACACCTATTTTATGATATTACGGGGGAGTGCTTTCGTGCTGAGGACCCACTAATAATCGAGCTACTTTTAGCCATTTTTTTAGAAATTGCACCTTGATTCAAATCTGACCACAAGAGTAATTCCTTTGTTACAAGAATGGCCAAGATTCTTGGGTTGCACTGGGTGTGTTGGGCTTTCTCCTTCTATCCGGATGCTCACCATCACTGAAAATTCTAAATAGTAGATTGGGCCCATCACCGGCTACACGTCAATTGGCCATTCACACATAGATGAGAGATTCTCTAAGCGGTCGTCCTCCCACCAACAAAGATCTTAATATTTATCTATCCATTTTAGCTCCTTTTCATCTTAGAGCCTGGTTGTTTTGCTTAGCATTATTTTTGGCTTACCAAGCAAGGCCAGCCATTTGGTAGCAAGTTGAAAGTTTGCTTTAGGCAAGCTTGCTTACCATGGCAAGGAAAATCCTTGCCTGCATGGGCGAGCCAAATTGGCTCTCCCGCGTGAGCAAGGTTGGCTCGCCCGCGCGTGGACAAGGAGCGGCGCCTGGAATCGTCTCAACCTCTCACGCCACCTAACCCAACTTCCATTGTTGACGAACCAGCCTTCGCCACTAGTGAATCGCCTTCCACCGCCATCGAGTTGGCCTTGCCTGTTGCCGAATTGGCCCCAAGGAGGAGGACCAAGCATTGGGGATTTGGGGGAGACTGCCATCACCATGCCACTAAGTCGCCGACTCTCGCAACCCCACTTCCGTCCATGGTTCCTCGCACGCACTCCTAGGTGCGCAAGCCGAGTGGGCATGTCGAGTCGTCCTTCCCACCCACCTAATCGAACTCTAGATCCCCCGCTGCTGGTTCAAGGATCCCGACATGGAATCAATTTCCTCCACCAACGGTTTGGCCTCCTATTGCAAGCTACTATGCCGGCGAGGTGAGCAATGGCATAAAAACAAACGACTTGACATGACTATGCTATGTCTAGGGGACTGCCGTCCTCCACAAGGTACATCTTACGTCTATGAGCCGCTATAACTATCCAAGAATACACTCGAAAAAGGTAACCACACATTCGATGTATTCAAAGCCCCTTAGTAATAGGAACAAAATACTTTAGTTTGAGAAAGAACGATTGAGGAAAAAAAAGAGTAATTGTTTCCTGCCCAATGGAGTAAGTCGTTAGCAAGCAGTGGCTAACTAGACCTTTACTGTAAATATTTAGGAAGCAAAGATGACATAAAAAAGTTTGGTAATCTTCTCCGGCCTTGCGAGCAGGCTAGGAAATATGAGACGAGGGGAGTAGGCGAGGTGAGCAGTAGCAAAGGCTAGAATTCTAAATACTAGACACGTTTGGTAGCATTGTCACTTCTTAACTTATCTACGTAGGCAAGAAAAACAACATTTACTTCTCCTTGCTCTTCTTAACTTACCTACGTAGGCAAAAAAAAAACAACATTTACTTCTCCTTGCTCTCTCGGTTTCTTTTTACATCAAGGTCCTCTTTGATAGGATTTGAATATCATAGGTTGATGGATTTAGCTACCTTCTCCCTCTTCTTTTCCAAAACATCTTCGGCTTCAACATATTTTGATTCGTTCTTGTGTGTGTTCATTCGGTAGAGCTCGACAAGATTATTCGTTGGAGACGCATGAGCCAAAACTCCTCCCTCATGGTTCGCCATCCTATCCTAGCCGAGTGAGACAACTCGCTGGACTGACAAAAGCAATCGAACAACCCAAACGTGAAACGTGCGTCCCTGAGCAACCCGGCAAGATCCAGCCGAGGGTTACGGTTAACGGCCGTGGCAGCCGGCCCCGGGCCCGGACCCAACCCTTGTCGCCACCTGGAAATATCCCTCGCGGCGCGGGCACAGTGTCCCCTGTCACGAACGCGGCGCCGCAGATGACGGAGCCGAAGCCGAGCGAAAGAAATCACGGTGACCACTGCTGACCGACCACCAGCTGAACAGGAGCATTTCACAGGACGCAGCCACTGACCCCACGGCCCCGTCGCGCTCCCGTCCCCACCACGCATTCGCCCACACGCCCACTGGCCGAGCGTGACCTCACCGGAGACGGGACACCGGCTCCCTCGTGTTCAATCACCGGAAACTGCCCACGCCCAACACGCGACGCCACGCCACGCCTGTCGCGCTCTTGCTCGCGCTCGCAGCACGCCGGCACGCCTGCTGCGGGACCTTGCTCCTCTATACTACCCGCCGCACCGCACCCAAATGCCCAATCCTCCCACGACCCAACGCGCCCCCACCCACGCGCTTCATCCGTGTTCAGCGCAGGTCGCGCCCGTTCTCACCTGTCCTCTTCTCTCCACACAAGTCGAGGGCTCCGGGCTCCCCCCTCCAGGCTACACATCCTCCTCTCCCCTCTCGTCAGACCCCCCAGCCCGGCAGGCCGCCATGGGCAACCGTGCGTCACGCTACAACCGCCACGCCGCCGAGCAGCAGGCGGACTCGCCAGCCCCGCCCAAGCCCCAGCAGACCCAGCCGACGCCGCCGCCGCCGACGACGGCGCAGACGCAGACGCAGCAGCACCAGCATCAGCAGGCCCCGCCGCCGCGGCAGCCGCAGCCGAAGCCGGCGGCGGCGGAAGCCGCGGGGGCGAGGGCGGTGGGGCGCGTGCTGGGCCGGCCCATGGAGGACGTCCGCGCGGCCTACACCTTCGGGCGCGAGCTCGGGCGCGGCCAGTTCGGGGTCACCTACCTCGTCACGCACCGGGAGACCGGGCAGCGCTTCGCCTGCAAGTCCATCGCCACGCGGAAGCTCGTCCACCGCGACGACATCGAGGACGTGCGCCGGGAGGTGCAGATCATGCACCACCTCACGGGCCACCGCAACATCGTCGAGCTCCGGGGAGCCTACGAGGACCGCCACTCGGTCAACCTCGTCATGGAGCTCTGCGAGGGCGGGGAGCTCTTCGACCGCATCATCGCCAGGGGACACTACACCGAGCGCGCCGCCGCCGCGCTCTGCCGCGAGATCGTCGCCGTCGTCCACAGCTGCCACTCCATGGGGGTCTTCCACCGGGATCTCAAGCCCGAGAACTTCCTCTTCCTCAATAACAACGAGGACTCCCCGCTCAAGGCCACGGACTTCGGCCTCTCCGTCTTCTTCAAGCACGGTGAGCGTGCTTCATTTGACTGCATCCCTTCTTCCATATGGATCTTACCGTATCCTTTTATTTTAGAAAAAGTACCGTATCCTTTTATGATTGTTGACTAGATGTCGATGTGGATTTGACCTGACCGATTCGCCGGGCTGGACGGTTTTATTAGACTCAGCATTGCTAAAATGAGTGTCTATATATGGAAATGGCATTATTCACCATCCTTGCTGCGTGTTCTGTATATTAGTATTAGTACACGAGGTGACATTGTAGATTTGCATTGTTTACTCTTTAGGCATTGCATTGTTTTCACCATCAGTCGTTAATTGAAGGAAGCATAACAGATCAAACTTGTGTCAAATGCTTGCATTGCACAAAATGGGAAACTACACCCTGGTTTTGTTGGATAAATTGGGATTATTCAGTTTGCAAAATGTTGGTTTCTTGGAGGATTTGTTGTGGGGCTTAGCGTCTGCCTCTTTGTTTTGGACCTTAACAAGTGAAAAGGTTTGTTTATTTGCATACTGACATGAGCAAACTGAATGAGAATCCATAATGGATGTTGCAGGGGAGACATTTAAGGATCTTGTGGGAAGTGCGTATTATGTTGCTCCTGAGGTACTGAAAAGGCACTATGGGGCAGAGGCTGACATATGGAGTGCTGGGGTTATTCTTTACATCCTTCTGTCTGGTGTTCCTCCTTTTTGGGCAGGTAATGTTTGTTGAACATCTCATTTCAATCTTTTATTTTTACTTCTATCACTCTTACACAATTGATTGTTTCCTTCACTTCATTGTTTAATTTCACCAGAGAATGAGGATGGCATATTTGATGCCGTCTTGCGTGGTCACCTTGATTTCTCTTCTGACCCTTGGCCTTCAATATCTAATGGTGCAAAGGATTTGGTTAAGAAGATGCTGCGACAAGACCCAAAAGAACGCCTGACTGCTGCTGAAATTTTGAGTAAGACAACTGTGCTTCTCTTGCTTTGTATGTCTAGTTGTGGAATCACATTTCATAGTATTTTCATGTGTAGAGAATAAACACTCATGTAGTTAACTAGTGTCAAATGCAAGCAATCAGTCCCTCCTAATTTCTTCCAAATTTTTTGCCTTTTGATAGTCCCTCCTGTTCAAAATACATGTTGAGATTCCTGCTGGTCAAACTTATTTTAACTTTGACCATTAATATATAAAGATGTAAGATAGATGTTATTCAATTTACCATGGAATTCACCTTCAGAGTATTTAATCATCTTTATTTGAAATTTCATATTTTATTAGACATTGTAGACCAAAGTTTCACCTAAATGACATGTAGTTTGCATCAGAGAGTACAAGAGTGCTAAAACGCTGATAATAGCTATAATATTCCAGAAAGAAAATGCTAATTTCTCTATCTTTATATCAAATACCTGTTCTTTCTCTCTTTCTAAAAAAAGGAACCTATCTGTTTTCCACATGAACTGAATATTCATTTGCAAGTGTTGTTTATCAGTCTAATATTGTGAGCATACAGACCACCCATGGATTAGAGAGGATGGAGAGGCACCAGATAAGCCACTTGACATTACTGTCATCAGTAGAATGAAACAGTTCAGGGCAATGAACAAGCTCAAGAAAGTTGCATTGAAGGTGATTGTCTTATTGACTTTGACTCCACAGCATTTATTCTTGCTAAATACTTGATTTTAAGCAGTTAATTCTAACAACTTCATTAATTTTAACCAGGTTGTGGCAGAGAACTTATCAGATGAAGAGATTATGGGCCTAAAGGAAATGTTCAGATCCCTGGATACAGATAACAGTGGGACAATTACTCTTGAAGAGCTAAGATCTGGTTTACCAAAACTTGGTACTAAAATTTCTGAATCTGAAATCAAACAGTTGATGGAGGCGGTATGTTCATCCTCCATATCCATATGCTTCGTCGCTTTTCTGTTGATACATAAGTTCTTTACATCAATTCTTTTTTCTCTTTAAATATTACTATCCAAATTCCTGAGTAACATCTCCCACTTGGAAAACTGAAAGCTTGGACATTTGACGCCACATTCTTTTCCTGTTTTGAAATAAAAACTTTTTTTTTACAGTTTGTGGTGTTTTCTAATGAATGAATAACACAACATCACAATTGTTTGAAAGGAAACATGGGGAGTAATGAACATGTGAAACTGCTACAGATTTATCAAACATCTGGACGTTGTTGATGGAACTATTGTAGTAGTTCAGCACATACCATTCTTTTTCTTTATTCATGTTTTTAATTCCATGAATAGGCTGATGTTGATGGAAATGGTACCATTGATTATGCGGAGTTTATATCAGCCACAATGCACTTGAATAGATTGGAGAAGGAAGACCACATACTCAAAGCTTTTGAGTATTTTGATAAGGACCACAGCGGGTAAATTCATTTTAACTTTGATTGAATTTCTTCTGCAAATCTTGACTGTTCCCATCTGATTTCCTCACTGTTTAAATCTTTCTGTACAGATACATAACAGTAGATGAGTTGGAAGAAGCTCTGAAGAAGTATGAAATGGGAGATGACAAAACAATAAAAGAAATCATTGCTGAAGTAGATACAGATCATGTGAGTATATTTTACAGAGTTCAAGTAAAAGAGTAACTCTTACAAATATTGAAATCAATCAACTGAAAAAAAACCCAGCCTCACTGACATCAGTTATGTGGCATGTTACTTGTTGACTTCAACCACTTGACATGTTCCTAGAATATAGAAATGAGTTATAGGAAAAGAAGACCCCAAGGTTTGATGTGGTGGGTGCTTGAGTGTTAAAATATGCTGATTAAAATATTTTTCCTATCTTATATATTATGGATGCATTCACATAGTAATGAGTTCTTTTTTTAGAAAAAAGAGACATAGTAATGAGAGCACATTGTATAAAAACTAAACAATATTGAACTGATGAACGGAAATTCATGGAGAGACCATCAATTTGACTTGGATTTGGTGATATATTAGCAAATGCCCACAATCTCTACAAACCTTTTCATGATCAACCTACAGCAGGAATGTCAAGGATCAGTAACCCTTTTACTTAGCTATAGCTCAAGAGTTCAACAGAGGCTGCCTAACTCAATTTTTCAGATTGCTAATTTTCCCATTTTTTTTCTTGTTGGCAGGATGGAAGAATTAATTATCAGGAGTTTGTTGCCATGATGAGGAACAACAGCCCTGAGATTGTTCCAAATCGGAGGCGCATGTTCTAATTGTCATGTACAATTTCATTGAATACTTTCAAGAACAATCTTCCCTTAGACATAATCCTGGTCCCATTTTCTTTTGGAACAACCGTTAAGAAGACTCCATAATTTGAGATCCATGTCTCTGCAGCCCGAACCAGTTTGTACCGAAATAGGGCTGTGTTTTAGTGACTCGTACTTAGATGCTTTGAGCATCATGGTCTCATGGGTGGCAATGTTTTATTCCCATTTGTACGCCTTGGGGTTGTTCTGCTGCTTCGACCTGAAGCTTTCCTCACCTTTCATTTTAGCCTGTCCTCTTAGAGTGTTTCCACTTGTGAATTGTTATCATTATGTTATGGTACTCAGTAATCGTTTATATTAGCGCAGGCATTGTAAAATGGTATTCAGCGATCAGATAAGGCAACGTCATATTACTAATAAATAAATATTATCAGTAACGTGGTTCTGGTTTGGCCTTGGTGAAATGCTGATCCATCCACGTAGTTCTTTTTTGGATGAAGATGGTTAGGTGACCACCCAAAGAATCATGCCTAGGCACCTGTTCTATATACAATAAAAAAGAATCATGCCTTTTGCACCTTTGGTTTCTTTTGAACTTTTTTGACCTTTAGATTCTATTGAACTTTTTCTCTCTTCTCCCCCCCCTTAGCTAGTTTTTGTCACAATTCAAATTTCTCTATGTTTGCCCAAATTTTATATTTGATCAAGTTTTTAAAATATAAAAATATATTTTATGGTAGATTTATTGAATCTAATTTGATATGGTAAGTTTTTTTTTTTTTAAAAAATCAGTTAAAGCTAGATAAGTTTGATTTAGGATAAAATTAAAACATATATAAAATCATAATCATATACATTTTTTTGATAAGAAACTAATTATCATGAATATTGTAATAAAAAATCATGTATCAATAAAGAAATTGTTGGTCAAATGTTTATCCTACCTATACAAAATACGTCTTAATAATTTCAAATAGAGGGAGTACATTGTCGTTTCCTTACATTTTCCACTTTGCAATTTAGCCAACTCTAGCAACACACATACTTTAATCAATTGATTAGATAGGCCATCCACCTCATATTTTTGGCAGGAAAAAAGTGTACACCTTTTACATTCCATATACACTGTAACTGTTTGGCTAGTGAGATGACACTGAAGTACAAAACTATTATTTTATATCCCTATAAATCATTACATTGAGGTCATCAGTAAAGATGCCATTAAGACTCAGATTGAAAGGGTATCAGAAAGGTTTATCTCTAGAGCACTAATATACAAGACCCAAATACCATATACAAACATGTATAGAGCTTCTTCCATGTCCTTAAGATTTCCACATTGTTTGGCTGGAGCTGGAGCAAACTACAGGCTTGGCTTGCAGACTTGCAGTTGATCAACGGACAGAGACGTTTTTCATCTTTGCTGATCTGTGTTTGACAAAGAAAGCGGCTAACATACTTTTTGTGCGAAGCGGAGCCTTCTGGATTTGGCGCCCTCTGGGGTTGTCCAAAGAACTGAATGATGACAAATGCCTGGTCGTGGGCTGATCCTGAAAATGCAGGAAATTGTTGGTTTAGATTGGGAGCACATGATTATTCTCTATGATGAACACTTGCATTACCAAATAAACTGTAAGCTTTAGTCTTTAAGTTTAAGCAAGTGTTTCTATCATTGTTTTTTTTTACATAAAGGAAACTCATCAATTCTGTATCATGTTGTAGGTTTACCTTCATGCCCACACTGACAATATCTAAACTGGTTATGTTGGACTGCACATTCCTGGACAAGGGAGATGCAGATGATTCCTTGCCTGAAACATAAGCAGCTCCGGTTATCTGCTGTAGCCGAAAATGTGCCAAACGAAGACAAACATTTATAAAGTAAATATAAGCAATTAAATACCGAGAAGGCGGAAACCACTTGATGAAGGCTTAGCAGTTTTTGTTTCTCCTTGGCTGCAACAAACCAGATGACAACAGTGTCACACATGAAGAAGTAATAGGGGAGCAAATGCCCCATTTAGCAAGACTGAACCAGATACATGTCTGACTTACGCAATTTCAGATTGATCTGGTCTACTGGTTTTGGAATTCTTCTCAGAAACCAAATGCCACTGAAGGGTCCTTGCTGCAGGGGAAAATGTTTTGTTTCAGTACACCTAGTGCATAATACCAAAACTGCAAAAGTTTGCACAGAAGCAAGAAGCTGCACCTGAAGAGTAAGGCCTTGGCGTTGAGTCAAAATCAGCATCGGCTTGCATACCAGAAAAAGCTTGCATTCTTTTATTTCCGGCATCTAGTTCAAAGAGAAAGTCAAAAGGTTAGCTAGTACCTACGCATTTACCATTTCCTTCACTCCGGAATTGCATATTTATTGAACAAACCCTTACATGGTACGATGTAATGTTTATGGAGTCTTCTGGCAGTCCCCACCATCTGCTGTTGCCTAACGCCTTCTTTATCCGTGTATGTCTGGCAGGTAAGGACTTGCTAAACATTGGACCATAAAAAAAATGTCAACTTCAATGATATGTTGCACAATGACAACAAATTCCTGTGTTATGGCAGCCGTAGTACCTGGTTCAAGCATGCTACTTTCAACTCGAGGGTTGATATTTCTGAAGCCTGCTGTTCGTATAGGTCTGTCAATTTGTAGGCCACTGTGCCAAGATGGTCGACAGCGTTGACCAAGGCCCTGACAGCATAATCTTTCAAGTTGTCCAGCACCCTGATATCAAGAAGCATGGGGAAATGGGCGAGAGAATTAATAAGTGGACGTGTTCCACTCCAGCACACTCATTACTTTGCAGAAAGTTCTTCAGTTTAACTTCAACGCTGAACATGAGCCAGGAGGACGAGGACCACCAAAAACTAGCACATATATAATTGCAGTGCCCTTGTGTTTTTCCATAGCTATGGATTCACTTTTGCAGTGCAGTCAGATACTCGGATGCAAATTTCAAAGAAAAAAAAAAAACCTCCGATGCAGACACGAGACATCCATTGCAACTGCAATTCCATGCAGACACTGAATTGCAGTCAGATACTCTAGATGCAGTGCAAAATTCAGGACCTCCAAAATAAACTGAAGTAAACAACCCAGCCCAAGACAAGCCTTTTTTTTTTTTAATGATGTCCAGAGTCCTTTAACATATCTCCTAATCAACTGATGTACTTTGCATACGCCCAGCTTTACTTCCCAGGAAGTTATACCAAACCTACTGCTCGTAGACTTGTAACACCATGAAAAGAAAAGAAAAGAAAAGAAAAACACTAGCCGGATACTTGCGAGGAGCTTTGAATTATTAATGCCGGGAAGAAAAACCATTCATCCATTTGGTTTTGTAAATCACACGGACGTGGGAAATCCGGTAGAAAAAGGACCAGAGGAATTTCATCTCACATTTGCTTCTGTTCGCTGTGGAGGTAGGACTTCTCGCAGTACTCCGAGGCCGAGTAGAGCTGCGGCCGCAGGTTCTTGAGCTCCTGCAACAACGAACCACGGGCGGCGATCGCAATTCGTAAGATATAATAAGCTCTAAACAAAGCAAGGATCGAGTCGAGAAACCCGGATCTTTGCACACCAATTCGAAGAGAGAAATAGATGAGTTAGCGGAAAGGAGGATCAGGTCGGATCCGCGCGGGGTACGGTGCTGCGCTGCGCCTGACCTGAAGCGCCTTGACGAAGCTCTTGCTGCGCTCCATGGACGCCTCGTCGACGGTGGTGGGGGCAGGGCCCGCCCCAGCCCCGGCGGGCTCAGCGCCCGGCCGCCACGGTTCTTGCTGCATCGCGCGCCTCTGCTCCCTTCCCCTGACACGCCGCCGGGCGTCGGTTTGCTCGGGGCGGAGGCGGGAACACCGGAACGGGACGGATACGGGGGAAGCGGAAGGGGCACGGCACGTGAGGACGAAGCAAGGAACACGCGACGCGACGCCTCTCGCGCGGCTTGCCGGGGTACCTTCCCAATCCCAGGTGTAGTGTAGCGAGCGGGTGCGGGCCGAGTGGTGGTGTACTGGCGGCGAAACGGAACGGTGACGTCTCTCTCGGCTGGCTGCAGGACTGGGACTGTGGGAGTGGGAGGCGGGCAGGTGGTGGTGGGGTGCGGTGAGGTGGGCGCGGATGGCGACGAGGTGGTGGTTGCCGGCAAACTTTATGGTAGAGTAACCCCGTCCAGTCAGTCTGCCAAGGAGTGGCGGCAAGATTTGATTGGCGGGTGGGTGCCGGACCAAGGATTGGGGAATCATCCGGTGAGTCCAGTGGGCTTCAGCTTCACTCGATCAGGCTGTCGTCTGCTAGTATACTTGCCTTGCCTTGGTGGTGGACTGGTGGTGCTCTGGTGGATGGATCTTGATTCTTGCGGCCGGGCATCGTCTCTCTCAGGTCCGCGTGGGTGATGCCGTCCGTTCGCTCGGCCGTAGCTTTTGCCGCTTTTGTTTGTTTGTTTGTTACCAGTCCTTCTGTCCTCTCCTGTTCATTCTTTCTTCCTTTATGGTCGGTGCACTAACCCTGTTAAGCATTGTACTTCCGTCTTAACCTTAAATCTTTGTGATTTTAATAAATAATAAATATCATTGATTAATATCATAATTAGTATCATCAAAAGATCTTTTGGTCTAGTTTTTTTAACAAAATTATTTAGAGACATAAATATTGGCAATATTTTCTACAAATTAAGTGAAACTTGTGGCACGCATCCCACGGCGACAATTAATTAGGGACGGAGGGAGTACAAGCAAGTGCAGGTTTGTTTTATCATTAATTATTAATTAATATAATGGCTAATGAGGCTCAGGCCGACACGGTGACGCTCCTAGTTTGTTACGCACACAACACTGCGGTGTCGAAGAATTTACGGGTCTCGCGATCAACGCGGATCTACAGCGCGCACTGGTTTCAGATAATTCTGTGTCAGGGAAGAGAAAAATTTCGGAGAAATTACCTGCTTGTCCAAAAAGGTCAAACGATGCAGCATCATCATCATCCAGCAGCCCACCGCGCATTGATGGCGATGCGATTGCATCAGGATATATAATGAGATCACTGTATCACGTCCCCATGTGCAAACACCAAGCTGCAGCCTCCCGGATCCGAAGCAGACTTCAATTCAGAAACGAACTCATCAAGCAAGCAGCGGAGCGGCCGAGCGGTCCTCATGGCCCGGGAGAGTTGTGTTGTTGCAGGTGCAGCCGTGTTGCAACTTGCAATCGAGGTTCTCTAGGATGTATTTGTCGGTGAACGAAGGTTCTATCGTATATCCTGGTTGAGTGGATGTTGACTTAGTGAAACCATATCTCAAGAAAATAATGTGGCTGGTGAGTTTGTATGAGCGGATGCAAAGAAAAAAAATGAAATGCTATTTGGTTGCCTGTATGAAAGGATGTTGTCTATCAAATCTAATTGAGACTGACATGTAGGATCGCATTAGATGTATTGCATCAATCTAGCTAGGATGACCAGCAAAGCTTATTTTGAGTGTATCAACTGAGCTAGGATGAGAATGTATTTTTGCATCCGCTTATCTACTTAACATACAACCAAACCTGCTCCTTTCTCATATTACGAATCCACCTAATCAGAACGAAGGAGATACAACCAACCAAACACATATTGTACGTGTGAGCATGCATGCTTTGGAAACTTATTTTGTGCAACTTAAGAATAAGATATTGAGCATGGGGAAAGCCTCATCTTTGCTCTACATAAAAACACGCACATACTAGTGTGTAGCAGTACTTGGAATGGTGGATTTATTAGTTCCTTTCTAGAGGAAAGGTTCCTATGCTACCATACCAAAGCTCTAGGGAACTACTGACAGAGTAGGGCCATGGAGTCTGGGACCATTTTATGTGTCCTTGTTCAATGGGTGGCCATCAAAAGTTACCAGAAGTCTAGCAGCGTTAGAGGATCTTCTCAGAAACTAGGAAAGAAGTAAATGTAGAAGCAGAAATGATACCTAATTGTGTCCAGGTGATCATAGATACATGGAAAATGGGGTGAATCTTGGCCACCAGTGGAAGCTCCAGTTTATAAGCGACGGGAAGTACATGAACGATATAAGAGTAAGGTCAATAATAGAGCCAAGTTCTTGGCTATAAGCCAAATTGTAAAAACTAAGTTGTACAGTAGGTAGTCTTTTTTTTTTGTTTCTAGAAGTTTTTTTATTATTATATGTATTTATTCTCTTTCCTATTTCTTCTCATATACTGTGCGTAGCTTGTTACTTGCATGAGAGCCAAGCTATCATCTCTCTCCTCTTTTCTCTCATCTATGTTAGTATTATTTTAGGTATAAGCCTATTATTGTACTTGCTCTAAGATAAGGGCTAAAGAACTAAGGACAACTTCAAGAGCGACAAGCCATTGAAGTTTGCACGTATAGTTGGATTTTGAAAAACACCAGATCACCCTCTGCAAGGTGGCGTGGCCTGTCGTTTCATCTCGGCCTAGTGCATGAAGCAAGTGCTGATGGACCAAGTCATGCATCACTACGTGTTCCTCGAGCCAAGGTTTGCAAGAGCAGGGGAAGCGAGGCCCAAATGGCACGAGGGAAACCCATAAAGAACCACAAATGGGGAACGACTCAAAGCAGAATAAGAGCTAGTGTTTGTACCAGTAATCAGCCAATGGCAATCATTAAGATGAATTGGAAGGGCAAGTGTGGACGAAGCAGCGAAGGAAGGTTTCAGGTATTGATTGACATGATGCGACTACCCATCAGAGGGCGGTAGGCAGAGCTCAGAGCCCAGATGAACATCGATGCCTGCCAATTTGAACAATAGCTTTCATAGGGTATCAGTGACGACTTTGTCATGATCAGAGACAATTACTTGGGGCAACTCATATTACCTAAGAAGATACGAGCTACACAGTGAAGGCGATGAAGGGGTGACAAAAGGGACGATAGTGAAACTTAGAATACTTGTCCATGCCTGCTTTCACATCTTTGGTGCCGGCCACCCTGTATACTCTTCTGTTGTGCATTGTCCTAATCCTTTGTGATGCCCGACTTTGGTCTTAGGGGGTGTGTGGATTTCACATATAAAACTTTTGTTCTGTCCTAATCTTGTCACATATGCATAGAGTATTAAATCTAATAAAAAAAAATAACTAATTGCACAGATTACGAGACAAATCTTTTAAGCCTAATTAGTTTATAATTTAACAATGTGCTGCTGCAGTAAATATTTGTTAATGATAGATTAATTATACTTAAAAAATTTATCTCATGGTTTCCTCGACGAGTTCTGTAATTTATTTTTTTATTAGTATTCGAAACCCTCTTTCAACGTCCCTCCGACATTCCGATGTGACATAGTCAAAACTTTTTCCATGTCATCCAAACACTCCCTTAAATTCATTTAGCCTACTCAAAAGTTATAATTCTAATACTATAATAATATTAATAATACTACTATTAAAAGTTACCTATAGTATTACAGGTTTTAATAATAACGTTATAGTATTATAATATTAATAATAAATAAAAGTTACTTATAAAATCCTACTATTAGAATTAAAAATTTTTAAAATAATAATAAAATTAGAAATGACTTTTGATAGAGAAAACTTTTAATATTATAGGTAAATTTTGACATTATTTTAATACTATTAACAACGCATAAATTAATTTTAGTATTTTTCTATTCTAGTACTATTTTCTATTTTAATACTGCAGGTAACTTTTAATACTATATACATTATTATGTTTAAACTAAAATAGAAAAATATTAAAATTAATTTAATATTTATGTATCGTTAATAGTGTTAAGATAATATTAAAAATTACCTAAATAGTATTAATAGTTCTGTCTGTTAAAGTTACTTATAATTTTAATAAAAGTTTTAATATTAGTATTATGGAAGTAACCTTTTTCTTAAAATTTTTTACTAATACGACATGTTTAATTCTTCAAAAATAATAATTCTACACATTGGTATATGGATGAAACCGCTGACCAAATTTAGGGTGATCAGTTTGAAAGTTAAGAGATCGGGATGACACTGCCGGTGAAGTTCAGATACCTGCGATGATTACCTTAAAAGTTTAGATACCTAGATGACACCATCTACCAAGTTCGGGGACTCATAGATATTACTTTAGAAGTTTATGGATCTAAATGACACCTTCAATGAAGTTAAAGGATCATAGCTGGATTTTGCTCTATTCCTAATGTCTATGTAAGTAGTAAAATCTATGTATCCATGAAAGACAAAAAGGACTTACAATTTTACAATTTTAAAATAATTAAGGGAGTACAGCACAATCTGTTCAGTACGAGTTACGTATTCATGAGAATTCTAGAGCCCAGCAAAAAGCAAGAAGAAAGTCATCTATCTCCGTATTACAAACTGACCATCCGAGCTAGCTAGTTAATCTAGTTCCAGCATAGCCGCATAGTCATCATATGGCGATTGATAAATTCACCGAAGCTCTCCATCAGGAAGCAAAAGAACATAGTGACACCTGCAGCGAGAATAAGCAAAGGAGTCATAGTGAAATACAGTTCTCCCAAATCGTGGGTAGCCATATATCTTCTCATCAAATCGACCAAATACACCCAAAGTAAAGCCAACAGTGCCTGCATGCGCCAGAAAATTATATTCATCAGTAAACATATTTTGATTTATTAACATAATAAGTCAAAGAATACCATACGTATATACCAACCAATTGAATAAGAGTTGAATGGCATTCTAACAAACAAGGAGAAAGATTATAGATTAATGACCATAGGAACTTAAAAGCTGCTCTCTATATATCCTCTTTTTTTTTTTGGTTTTGTTGGTTTAGTATTGATCTTATCTCAACTGCATAGCATAGTGAGGCGGGAAACCTATGTTTACTATACATCATCGATCCATACGTACCCGGATGATGCATATATAGATCTTCACGACAGCCATGTCCAGCGCAGCCTCGGTGGCAGTTTTTCTCCTGGCGTCCGCGGGCACCGGCGCCTCCCAGGGGACCTCACTGTTGGCACTGGTAGTGGCGCAGGCATAGCCGCCGCATGCGGATCCATTGGGAGGCCGCGACCATGGCGCTACCAAGGTCTGGCCCATGATGCCACAGATTTCAGCTACAGGCACGGCGACAACAATGGCAGCAAACGTACTAAACCGTATGTCTCCGCCAGTGTACTTGATAGCGTATTCTCTCATGGAATTAAATAAAGAGTAAAATGCATGAATAGTCCATTAACTTGTAGCGCTGTGTCGATTTAGTCCATCAGGTTTGAAAATGCATTTTTGGGTCCATAACCTTGATTTGTGGTGCATCAATAGTCCAGATGACGTCATCACGGTTTGAAAATGCATTTTTGGGTCCATAACCTTGATTTGTGGTGCATCAATAGTCTAGATGACGTCATCATAAGTTTTTTGTCTAAGTGGGATCTGCCCACCGTGGCGGTGAGGTCGCCAAGCAAGCGGCCAAGCAACGGTAGGATCGGATCGTGAAACAGTCCAGTTCCACGCGCCAACAAGTGCAACGCAACACGGTGGCAGGATGGCTGGCCGCCGCCCGCGCTGTTGGTGAAAAAGCTGCGCGCCGTGTGACAGCCTCACAGGCAGACGCGCAGCGCCAGCGGCTGCACGCACGCCAAGCATGGCGTGAGCGCGGGCAACACGCTGCCGAGCCCTCGGAGCACGACGACGACAGCTCAGGGAAGGGAGGCGTCTACTGCGGCGCGGCGCTGTAGCTGCATTCTGCGCCCATGCATGCACCAACTGCTCACATGCCCCCTGCTGCCGCAAGGCTGCCATTCGTGCATGCATGGTGAATCGATGAGACACGCCGAGCGAGAGGCGGGCATCGCTCGTCATGGTCGTGCCAGAGGACGACGACGAGGAGGAGAGCGAGAAGCGGGAGGACGCCAGCGATGCCGACGCCTCCGAAGTCGGAGCTATCGTGGAGCGCAGCGGCGCGGACGCTGAGGTCCGACGCCGCTGGGCGCCGACGCGTTACGCCGGGCGCCGCTATTCTGCAGCAGAGCTTCCAGCGACCGCGCCCCGCCGTGGAGTTGGCCGCCCTCGCGGGTGACGGCGACGGCGGACGGCGACGACATCGAGGCCTTGGCGCTCGCAGCCGCCATGCTCTCTTTGAGCCCTAGCAGCTCGTGCCAGGCCGGGTGGAGCAGCTCTCGCCTTTGGGCGAAAGCGCGTAGGGGTCGGTGCCGTCGAGCCGCCGCCGGCGACGCGCGACGCCCGGCGCGGACGGGCTTGATCGGCTCCGTCTTTGGGCGCCAGCGGATTCTCGGGCCACCTCGGCCGCCACGGTGGGCAGTCTACGTAGACAAAAAAAACTTGTGATGACGTTATCTGGACTATTGATGCACCATAAATCAAGGTTATGGACCCAAAAATACATTTTCAAACTGTGATGACGTCATCTGGATTATTGATGCACCACAAATCAAGGTTATGGACCCAAAAATGCATTTTCAAACCTGATGGACTAAATCGACACAGCGTTACAAGTTAATGAACTATTCATGTATTTTACTCTTAAATAAATACAGCCAAAGTAAGATCAACAGTCCCTGCAACCAAGAAACTTTTTGTTAGAACATACATACGTGACTATAATAAAGCTTGTTTTGATCCGCTAAACTTAAAAGATTAACTAGCTATTTGACTAACAACTAGTTGAAGAAAAGATAGTACACCTGTATCAAACATGACCTAAATTATTATATATTTATATGGTTAATTATAAGCTAACGACCACTAGTATGTTCGTAGGTGGTGGCATATTTATTTATTGACTAACGGAATTCCAAATAGAAGCGGAGTATGTATCTCGACTAGCTTGTATGTAGCAGGCGTAACCACAACGTAGGACGACGCACCCGGATGATGAATTTGGCGGCCCTCTCGGCCGCCATCTTCGTGGGGTCCTTGTCCGGCTCCGGCGAGGCGCCTGCGTCCAGGTCCAGCAATAACGGCGCACCCAGGCCCAGCTCCTCGTCCCTCATCAGGACCTCGCTGCAAAGGCAGGAGACTGCGCGCGCCACGCGTCGTCACCTGTGGTATGATCCGATCCGATCCAATGGGGGAACCAAGACGTGTGCAGCAGCGATGGCCCTTTCTTTTTCTGTGCCGGCGCAGCTATTGATTGATTGAGTCGTCGCGGAACCAATATATGTCTTTCCTTGAGTCGTCGCGGGCGATACTGGATCGGCTTGAGGCTGGTGATTGAGTCGTCGTCAGAAACTATGCATGTGGATTGTGGATCAGGATCGGAGAGCGCTGGAAATCGACTCCAATCCACCTTTTGACTTGGTGTTGGTGGAAATAATCCTTTTTTCCCGCCCGGCCATCGCAGGAGCACGCACCCGGAAATCTTTCGGTCCGAAGCGAAAGTGCAGCAGCTCCGGGAAGCGGCACAACACCGGCGTGCCCTCGTTCTGCTGCACTTGGATAAACCATATATGGGCGCCATCTTCATGTAGGAGGTCATCCAGATCTTTTCTCCGCGATCCGCTGCTGATGGAAATAGGAATCGATCATAGCCAGCCATTGATGAACGCGAGAGGATCACACTTAATAGAGAAAGAGGGAGATTAGGAAATAGTGTGTTAGTGTTATTGCTTGCCTCTGATCACAACGATTACAGTAGATAAATAGGATCTTTCCTCTAATAAACATAGAAGGAAGTAGCTAAAATTAAGGCCTAGATTGGCCCAGCTAACAACCAACCGCGTCCCTGCTTGGCGTGGTGACCACACCAACCAGAGCAGGATCTTGATTAGAGTTTCTATATTTCCATAGCTTTTTGATTTCCATAGCATACGTGGATGCAGAACTCAAAGTGCACCTTGGTTCCGATTCATTTGGATGCAGAACTAAGCAGTGCACTGAAACTCTAGGCTGCAGCCAATAGCTCTGCCTCTATCAGCATCTAAGCTACCTCAGCCGGCCTTCGCCACTTATGTGGATAAAACGGACAGGTTCCTCTCTTCCTGGCAAGCTGGAGTCCTCAACAACATGGATTAGAGTGATCCTTATCAACTCAGTCTTAGACAGCCAACTCGTTTACATCATGTCTGCAAATCAGGTGCCTCTGGGATGTTATCAAGCAGATTGACAGGCGCAGGCATTCCTTCCTCTGATCAGGAAACAAGGATATGTCGGCTGCAAAGTGCCGGGTTGCTTGGCCCAATGTCTGCACCACAAAGGAAATGGGTGGCCTTGGCATCAAGGATTTCGGTACACAGAACATATATCTACTGCTCAACCTCATTCACCGTCTTCACTGTGCACAGTATTCTGCTTGGGCAGTATGGATCAGGCGCGGAGCCAGACACTGCAAACATGCGCCTGACAAGCGGCAATCTCCGTTCTGCCGCACTCCGGACAAGCTGGACTCCTCGGCCATCTACAAGCTTCTCAAAGCAAGGGACAGCCCAGCGATCCGGCCTCCAACTTCATATGGAAGCTAGAACGCTGCACCACCAAGGGTTCAGCTTTTCATCTGGTTGCTGATCAAAGGGAGGATCCATTGCAGATCCAACCTCTTTCGGAAGAAGATAGTGGATTCACCTGGTGGTCTAGTTTGTGGCGCCCCTGATGAAATGGCCAACCACATAATCTTCACCTGCCCAATTGCACACCGATTCTGGTCGGTCCTAGGACTCCAAGGAAACTAGCTTATAGACACGGGACTACTACACAACCTTGCAAATCTCCCTAAAGATCAATTTAGCGCCTTCATCGCTCTCTGTTGCTGGCAGCTTTGGAAAAGGAGAAACGGCTTCGTCTTCCGGGATGAGCACCTAAGTCTAAGAAACCTCAGCTGATTCTCTCTTGCAAAGCGGCGGTCCTCCAAAAGAAAGTAAGAATGCCGAAGAGAAGCAAAAAAGTTATTGAGATTTGGTGTGAGCTTTCAACTGCGCGGTGACCAACGGCACAAATGTAACCTAGGCCTCTTGCTTTTCCCTTTCCCTACTAGAACACCACCTCTGTAAACATTTTGTAATCATGTCATCAATGCTATAGCTGAATAAAGTCAGGTCGGGGGTAATCCCCTGTTGAAGTTTTCAGAACAAAAAACTTGCATAGTAGGTAGTAGCCTGTCTTTGGGCTCTTTGCCCCTGCACTTGCAAATATGATATATAATTCTAAACAGTCTTACATAATACTGTATCAATTTTACAGCCTTGTGCAATACACTGTAAGTGACTAACGGTGAAAGTATAGCTTTGATATTGCATTGGACCAAAATCATGTTCAATAACTTATAAAAGAAAAAAATACATTCAACCTTCATTAAAATACCATTACTTATTAAAGATGCAAGCAGACTAGTGGACATGAAAATGAGCTGATCAAAGTATTCGCATGCTTTTCATGTCAAAACATTTGTCAATATATGTTGGGTGATGGAATTCACGAAAGACCCATCACAGATGCCACAATCACGCGTGGCAGACACATCAGGGATTTATGATTCTGCTACTGAGTACTCTCCCTGTCCAACAGAGCACAGAAGGACAACGAAAAACACCAAATACAAAATCAAGAATGGTCTATCAAGCCGATTGACTACTTCATTCTCTATACACTTTAGCAGCATGGGAATGCTAATGTACGGTTGCTCCCACCATTTCCTGAGGAGAAAGTGTGAACCATCTCCAGCTCCAGTATTGTGATTGCTTTGTATAACATATGGTATCCTGTACAAGGAAGCCGGGAGAGGAAACTTTCAGTATAATAGATCATCCTTTTGGAAAAAGAAAAGAAATCAATGGTTGAATTATTACCATATCACTGAACAGCTAGAAGCAACTACACAATAGTTTGTCGATGATCATCACTCCTGAAACAATTGTCATGTCAAGAGACAAACTAATATCATATTAAACAGAGCAAAAAAGAAATAATATGAACTTCATACTCTGTTGTATCGCTCTGGTCACTCTTTGCCAACAGAGAATTCTTTACTGAATTTCCATTTTTAAGGACCAGACCACGCAAAGCACTGTTCACAAAAGCAACATATATAATTCTCACTTTATAGCTAGAAAGCGAACATTTGTTACAGTTTTAGTTTCTAACTACTAACCTTATGACCAACCCAATGGTCCAAGCAACCAGTGAGAATAGTTTGCCAATGCCTAATGGAATCAGTATGACAATACCATAAAGAGTTATGAGTAGCAGCCACAAAATAAGCTTGCAGAGTATAAGCAAGATCTGACAAAAATTGCACCACAAACAAAAATTAGCGCAACAAAACTTAGCTATTTTTCCTCAATTTAGAAGTGCATAAACCAAATATGTATCTGTCTAACCAGAGGATCCTGAGAGCTGTAGCTTTAGTGGAACGTCACAGCAATAGATGAAATGATCATTGAGTAGGTACAATGTTCCACATTGGAGTGGTACTGAAGTGACGCCACGTGAAATGTTGCCAACATGTAAATGTATGCAGTCCAGGCTCCTAGACCAGCTGTGCTGAGTGCTAAGGGAGTGGAGCTTGAAAACGTTGCAGCAGTCAATCCATTCAGCATCAGGACAAGAGACAAAACGAAATAGATGCTACCCCAGAAAATCCAATCTGAATGCTTAGCCTGTAGATTACTGAGAACACCAGTTGCAGCTCCCCAGAAAACGGACCCAAGCCCATAGAGACATATCTTCTGATATCCCTTGTACCTCTTGTGCAACTGCAAGGCAATCATGTGTTATATCGATTGGCAGTTAGAAATTGAATCATAAATTTTATATTATACTCAGTGTAATGAATTTCTTACTGCCTCTGAAGTTTTCTGCTGTGAATCCAAGTCATAGTGCTTGGTGGTGAATGTGGTTCGACTGGGGAAGTCCCTGAACAAGAAGTTCTCTACGGCTTCTAGCGCTGCAGCCATTTTGCCTAAAACAATTACATTAATATTTGTCAGTAGCCATCTTAAAACAATTACAATACTTGTCAGATACATGAGCATTTTTTTAGACAAAATTTCATATGCTGAGATTCATAATGTAATGCTTCTGAACATTATACTTTCAATATAAGCAGGGCCTAGGCCTAATGCCTCTGGTCTAAAAAAATGCTTCTGAACAAATATCCAATCCCCAGTAGAGTACCCACCCACACGGCACCTTTACAGTGTTACATCCATAATAGCAAATTTTATGCAAATATAACATGCACATGTAAAA